>CM020032.1:3895000-4307500 GCA_009769605.1 Bucorvus abyssinicus
CATGGCTTGACAGGAGTCATCCTCTTCTTCTGATTCGGCAATTCCCGTCCTGCACTGGGCTTTGGAATAATTTTGTATTCCGTTTTGAACAAAACAGCAAGCCCTGGCCCAGGTTGCCCAGGGCAGTGGTGCAGTCCCCATCCCTGGAGGGGTTTCCCAGCCGTGTCGAGGTGGTGCTGAGGGACAGGGGTCAGTGGGGACCTGGCAGTGCTGGGGGAGCGGTTGGACTCGATGACCTTAAAGGTCTTTTCCAACCAAAACACTTCTGTGAGTCTGTGATTCTACAACTCTAAAACCCAAGTATTTATTATCCCCAAGATGAAGGTAGAGGAAGGTAAGGCAGAAATTTTTTTTCCTAGACCTGTTACCTTATGTCTGTGCGTGCTGTTCATCATCTGTAGCGGTCAGAAGCACACAATGCCAGGGAACAGGTTGCCCTTTCTATTGCCGGTCATTCAGCTAGTAGTGGAATCACACCCGATGCCTTGTCCAGCTTCTCCCCATCTCCCCATCACGAGTTGCTTAAGTTCTTTGTGGTCTCTTGCAGTAAAACTGTTTGGGTTTGGGGGGGTTTTAAAGTAAACACAGGATGCCTTTCTGGTTGTTTGCTGACTGTTAATGGGTCCTTTGAGATGCTGTGCTGATACATTGCCTGCGCTTTGCTCAGTGTATTTAAATTCGGTGCAAGACACTCAGGGTGCACACGTGGACTAGAGCTCGGGGACAGCCCCGAGCTGGAGCGTCCAGGAGGACGGGTGGTGAAGATGGGCAAGCTTCGTGCCCGCTTGCACCATGCTGCTACGGGGCTGGAGGCTGGACTGGGTTCTCCCTGCATCCCTCTGCACAAATGGAACAAGATGTTTTCAATCTGCATCTACCCCTCACCTTGCGACGAAGCAGTAAATTGTAGCACGTGTAGAATATGCCCATGAAGAAAAGAACAGCGCTTGAGTGATGGCAAACACTAAAATTCAGGTTTTCCTTTCTCCTCAGCTTTAACGCGGGAATGGGAAACATGAGGTCCAGCTGCTCTGACATTTCAATTTCCTCTCGTTCTCCTTTTGTGCTTGTCACGGATCTGAACTGGATTTCAGGCTTGCAATTGCCATCTTCTTGGTGATGCAGAAACGTGTGGATTGGTATAAATACTTGGGTATTGTATGGGATCTAACCAGCTGTTCTCCAGAGAGGCTATTTACAGGGTTTTTAATTTCCCTCGGTTTTGTCATGTGTGATCTGCAGACGTGAGTAATTACTGTAAATTAGGTTTCTCTATCAAATGATAGACTTTTTTTTTTTCCTTTAATTTCCAGTGTGTGTGGTGTTGTATTCTAGCACTTCAGTGTTGCTGAATTAAATAACTCAGTTCGCATCCCACCAAGCACGCTGAGGACACGTACTGACCCCCTTGTGAGACCAAGTTGAGATGGTGACTCCATTCAATCTGGTGTTGCATTTAGTCAAGCAGTTTCCAGTCCCCAACCCCATCTTGTTACAGCCACACGTTGATGTATGGTTTTCACAATCCAAGTTGACCATCTCAGGTTTGTTGCTACCCAACCTCCCTGTCTGCCATCCCAAACTGGCATTTTATGGCTGGTGAAATGTTGCTGATTTGGGTTGAATCCATATGGTTTTGGCCATGCACTCAGCTTTTCATTGCACAGTTTGATGCTCTTGGATTTCTGGGTTTGCAGCCCAAACGCTAGCAGAGCTGGGGAACTAAGCACTGGCCATAGCATGTTAATGCTACAGGTTCAGTGATGAAAATTCATGTTCTTCAGCTTGTGTTTAATTTGCCTTATTTGCAAACATTTGCAAATTGTTATTATGAAGCTTCTGAGCTGGAGCTCAAGGCAGATTTCCATAAGCTGCCCCATATCGTGTTCTCCTGGTTTTTAGCATCCTTGGTACGCACTCCCATTTCCATTTTTCGCGTTTTTTCTTCTTTAAAGTGTAAGAAACACACAAATGGTGTTTCAGTCTTCTTGTTTGTCAAATGATTCCTAAAAAAAACACCTCTGAAAAGGTTTTTGGGTCAACATCTGCTTGGTCCCCAAAGGTGGTGTGTGCTGCCTTGGGCTTCGTCTGTCGTTACAGAGGTGTCCTCGCTGCGAGCAACACCCAGCTGCCGGCCAAAATGTTCTTTGGGTGACTCGCCTCACATCACATAAAAACGCTTGGAGCCTCTAATCATCCTCATTATCACCAAGAATAAGCATCGCCAGTTGCTCACACGTTTCCAGACCAGGAGGTCCTGGCTGCTTAACAGATGCTTGAAAAGATGCTGGTGCTGCTGTTATTGAAAGATGTGGCCTTCTGCCAGTTTGCGTCAGAGGGGAAAATACGGTGTCATCAACATTTGAGGGAGTCCTTCACACAGAGAAAGTGTAGCCAAAACCGAATGCGACACTGTTTTCCTATAGATAAGGCATTTTGTGTGTGTGTGCTCCTGTTGTTGGCTGTTCTTCCGAGTTTTATATTTATTCTCTGGCCTTATTTTCCTGTGGCTGTGCTTACATCTCCTCAGCGCTGTAATCCCAATTTAAATTGAGTTTTCTTTCTCCATCATTCCTATGAGCAATGACAGATCACTGTGCCAGCGGTGGAGAACCAAGAAAATGAACTGCAAAAACCATCTCGACTGAAAAAAAAATACTTAGTGGAATATTACGCAGCCTGTAGACCTGAATAGGTACCCGGGCACCATTTTAGAGCAGTACAACACGCGTGCTGCGTGGAATCGCAGACGAGTAATGTAGAAGTGTCACAACCCCACCAGCTTCTGTCTAGGCAAAACACAGATTAGCATAAATGATGCAGTTTCAAACACTCATTTAATTGCACATTAAGAACGTTGGTTTGGGAAGTGCGTTCTTGTAGCAAAAGGAGAAGCCATCGCCAAGTGCAGGAAGTTCACTTAACTGTAATTATTGTTTCTCTGAAAATTATATTTCCTGCGTTTTGATCAGATGTGCTCAAAATCTCCCGGAGAAAAAAAAATCCAGATCAGTCAACCATAAATTCAAAATTTTCCAAAGAAAAATGCCTTCTTCCAAAAGATGAGGCAGTTGTTCACTACGTGCTCGTGTTACAGGAGGCCTGTCCTGAGGGATTTTTTGGGATCTGGCTGTCCATAATGTCACAGTCTGCTGGTTCTAACCTTCCCTCCATGAGTTTATTACCCTGTACGGTTGGCAAATATATTTGTTGGTGTTCTTCTTCTATGCCGTACATTGTTGTTAACTTGCTCCTCAGAGGGAAATAACAGAAAAATACTAGAAATTGAAGATTTTTGGTAAAATGAGGTCAGTTTCTGTCTTTAATTACTGGCCTCATGGTCCGTATGGAGGTCTGTGGAACGTTACACCATGCTTTTGTTCTGAACCATCCTTCCTTCCTTTCTGGGCCCCTCACTCCAAGAAGGACATTGAGGGGCTGGAGCGTGTCCAGAGAAGGGCAACGAAGCTGGTGCAGGGTCTGGAGCACAAGTGTGCTGAGGAGCAGCTGAGGGACCTGGGGGTGTTCAGCCTGGAGAAAAGGAGGCTCAGGGGAGACCTTCTTGCTCTCGACAACTCCCTGACAGGAGGTTGGAGCGAGGTGGAGGTTGATCTGTTCTCCCCAGGAACAAGCAACAGGATGAGAGGAAACGGCCACAAATTGTGGAGGGGAGGTTTAGGTTGGACATGAGGAAAAATTTCTTCCCTGTTGAGGTTGTCAAGCCCTGGCACAGGATACGCAGGGTGGAGGTGGAGTCTCCATCCCTGGAAGTATTTAAAAGATGAGTAGATGTGGTGCTGAGGGGCATGGTTTAGGGCATTTTTCAGTGCTGGGTTGACGGTTGGACTCAATGATCTTAAAGGTCTCTTCCAACCAAAATAATTCTGTGATTCTGTGGTTCCACATTGCATGCTGTGTCTCAAGAGGCTCTCAGGAAGGTGAGGACATGTACAGACTCGATGACCCTGGAAACAGGCAGAGCACTTCAGAAACTCACCTCAGAAGCATCAGGAGAGAAATCAGTGTTGGCTCCTGTCGCAGCCGCTCCATGGGGCTCTTGACAGAAAAGTGGCTTTGGGAAAATTAGTTTGTCTCTGGTGTGAGGTTTGCTGGGGATGTGGTGTCAGGTCAGCAGCAGAAATCACATCTTAAGGTCGGCCAGGTCACTTAGAGACATGGAAAACGTGAAGTTCTGTTTTGTTGGGTGGCAAGCACTTGCACCTCTATTTGCCCAAAGACCGTTCTACTGGAGGGGCTGAGATTGCTTTTCTGAAGTGCTGGTAGCTTAGGAGGAGAAGTCTTGCCATTAAAGCTTAATTTGTTTCTCCTGTACACTATAACACTAGTATTATAATTTTTTTTGTTTAAATAAATGATCATTTAGTACATGTCCAATTTGCCTCGATAATTTTCATTCGAGAGTTATTCAGTCAGAATTACTGTTGGTGTCAGTGAACTGAACAGAGTGAACTGAATTTTTATTTTATTTAAAATAAAGGACAGCTTGTCCAAAAAATTAATCCAATGCCAAAGTTACAAGTAAGTGTAAGCAATAATAAACTTTAGTTTAGTTTTAAAAGTCAACTTTGGGTCACGACAAGTCAGTTCTAGATGATGATCAACCTCGATTCTTGAATCAATCTTGATTCCTGTTATTGATAAGGCTTTGATTTAACTGCAATTTGCCTTTATTGGAAACCATCTTATATTACTAAAAAATAATTTGGGCATAATGGAGCACCAGGCTGCCTTCAACCTGGCCGCAGAGACTGATGGAGGTAATTGGAAGCAAACCGATGGCTGTGTGTGGAAAAGCTGAACCCATGGTAGCCATGAGCACCGGGAAGGTGAAACTCCAGCCTCAGAGAAGGAAAAATCTCACCGAACTAAAGCGGTGGCTGACTTGGATTTCTGTCTTGCTTTACTCAGTAAACAAAACCAGTTAGTTGATGGAATTTGCAATGAGCCTTCTGGGTGCTTTGGCCCTCTCTGGGCCGGGGGGTGAGAGGCGCGTGTGTCCTCCCGCGGGTGGGTTTGGCAGTGGGGGGCACGGGGAGGGCCAGCACCGCTGTGGCAAAGAGTTTATTTACACCCTGCCTGGCGTGCGAGGTGCCTGCAGGGACTGCTGCGGGTCCGGGGCCGTTCAGGGAAGAATCGCTGAATCTCTGCGCATCCTATGTCCATCTTTTTTCCCAGGGAGTGTATTTAAATCCTGTATGAGGCACAGCAAGAAACATCATCCTTTTCTCGGCTGCTGTGGGAGAGCAGAGGGTGGACATCAGGGTAAGTTGCATCCTTTCCAGGCGTTTCGGGAGCAAAGGCTCCGGCAGCGGGTGGGACGTGCAGGTGGGTTCAGGGATCTTCCCTCCCGACTCTGCAGGTGCTCTCTGGGAGCGATCAACGCTTTGCAACGCCATAAAAAGGAGACCAACATCAGCCCAAATCGGGGAAATCCCAAAGGAATAAAACCAACAAGCTTGGCTAACTGTGAGGGGAAAAAAAAAATCCTCGGAAGGAGCTGTGGAGAAATGCAGGTTGTGGTGTGGAGCTGAGGTCCATGGGACAGACCATGGCTGGGCAAAACCCACCCCTGGCCACGGCTGTGCGTTCAACCCTTGCATCTCCCGATGTATCTCATCACGCGTTACCGTTTCATGACCACCGTCGGTGGTTTGAGTCTCTTCCTCGTTTCTTCCCCTCCTGGGTTGTTTGCCTCTGGTCTGCAGTTCAGGCTGGGCTGGTTTTTCTCCCCGTACTTTGTTCACAGCAGCAGCGCCGACTTCCACAGCAGCCCCCACCCCTGCAGCACACGTTGCTGCGTTTCACTCGTGATTTTCTCTCCCGTGCGCTTGGTGCCTGCGAGGCTCTTCCAGAGCAGCAGCAGGAGAAGTGCCAGCTCCGTGTCAGCGGGGAAAGGCTGATGCCAAAGCGGGGACCTCACCCTGGCACATCTCCCGCAGGAAGGGGCTGCCTTTTGCTGGGACCAGCGCTGTGTCAAGCTCCGGCAGCGTTACCTAACGCAGAGGTACCCAGGCTCAGCGGGGATGCTTTCCTCTCCTGCAGGCCATTGTAGTACTATTAAAAAAACCCAAAGTCTCTGCGTGGAACTTGTTTTTCTCCGGTGCTCCTTGTTTCTGGCTGACAGCAAACATTAACTGGTGGTACGAGCTAACTGGAAGTGACCAGTGACCGCAAAGCCCCGCGTGGCAGCGAGAGCCTGGCTGCCTCTTGTTTTCAAGTCCTGACGTTTGCGTTTGAGATGTTCTTTTTCTTCCTCCTCTTTCTCCTTCCTTTCCCTCCTCCACCTCTTATTTAACGAGGGCAAGTTTTTAACAGGGAACAACTGGAAGATGTGTTTCATAAAAATGAGGATGCGCCGTTTTGGGGCGGTTTCACCCCTATGGGGAGGAGCGTGGGGGTGTTTGGTTGTCCAAGGGATGAGCTGGCTGTGCCCAGCTCTGCTCTCGCTGGCTGCCGTGCCGTGCTGTGCCATGCCAGTCATCATCCCCACCGGCCCCTCTTGCCCCAAGGAAAGGGCTGAACCCACCGCGTGGCCCCACGCCGGAGCCTTCATCAGATTAGGGAATGGCACCCACGGTGACTCTCCCAGTGGAGATGTGGGGCCACAAGGAAATGTTTTTCCAGGCAAAAAGTTGGCGTAGGTGGGGGGCAGAGGTTCAGGGGGAACCTCAAACCACACGGGAGGGGGTTTTGTCATTCAGACAAGGATTTATGCAGGCATATACAGTATCAAGTGATGCTCATGTTACACTGGGCTGATAATAATAAATCACTATACCCTTTGTGTCTTATTTTCACGATAAGAAAAATGGAAGAAAGCCCAGTGCTTACCTATTTTATCAGATAATTTACCCGTAGTCGAGCTATAAAATGAATGTCGCCTGCGTTTCTCTTCTCTCTTAAAAGAAAGTGATGGAGCAGAGGAAGGCACCTTCAGGCAAGAGCAGAGCTAGTGGGAAAACAAAGCAGAGCACTTGCTCCCCTTGTGTTTGCTGAGAGATGGTGGGAGCGTTTGGCAGCTCCCCGCGAGGTGCTGTGGCACCCGCGCGTTGCGCAGGGGAGTAGGGAAGGGTGGGCAAAGCGGGGAGCGGGAAGGAGAGGCTGTTAATTAAGAGTCAGCAGCATAAAGTAGCTGGTGAATTCATCTCTATTTCCTAACCTTTAGATTTACTTTCAGATGGGGAAGTCGAAACTGTGAGGTGCTTTAGTTTAAAATTTCATTCGTTTTGCAGGATTTCTGCCCAGAACGCTGTTCCTCTCCTTTATAATGAACGAAGAAGGCACCATCCAAAGCACTTAATCACCGGTGCTCATCATGGTCTTTCACGCAGTTAGCTGCACCGTTATGATGACGGGTCAGAAATTACCTATAAAATAATAAATGCATCATCCACTGCACATAAAGAGGAGCTTTGGCAATTCAGGGGATTATATGTGCTATTAAATATTTTAAATGCATTCAGTACCTTTTTGCCCACTTTCTCTTCTGCTGGTTAACCCCATCTCTCTGTGTGTCCCTGCCGCAGCCTCCTGTTCATCCTTGGGCTCAGCTACTGGTGGTCCACGGAGCCAAGCTCTGAGATAAGGTTTCTGAGACAAGATCCATCATTCAAGAAAATAAATACCAGCATGGAAAGGTATCAAATCATAAGGGAAAAACTAATAATAATAAAAAAAAAACAGGGAAGGGGGTTGGGAGTAGGTGGATCATCAAGTATTTGGTCAAGGTATCAGTCACTTGGGTCATTGATGCCATCCCGATGTCGGTGCAACCTCGAGGGTCTGGTTGCTCTATCAGGGTTAGTGTCCCTACCTTTTCTTAGCTAAGGGGCTCTCCAGATGCGAGCCGTGTTCCAGGTGTGTCTGTCCGTAAATAATTGCTGGATCATTTAAATTGTAAGCTGCTTGCAGAGTCTTCTTGCACGCAGCTAGAGAAGCTGAACAAACCGTAATTGGTACGATGCATGTTGTCAGAGAAAACAGGGTTTGCTGCCTTTCCTTCCTTCCTAGAAATTGGTATCCAGCTATTTTTTCTCTGAATTTGTTTGAGAAAGAAAAATTGCTTCCTTTGAAGTGCTCCTTTTGAAGAGGAAAGAGAGTTGGGTTGTTGCCGGTCTGCTTGGTGCAGCCCTGGTGGGATTATCTGCCTTGAGTCCCGAACCTCCGTCATCAGCTGGTCAGTGGTTAAAATCTCAATACTTAAAAGAGGGCTGCAGCAGGAATGTGCTGTCAAGGCGTTTCTTTTTACTTCCCACTAGAAATACTGACATTACAGCTTCACTCTAAATAATCGTGTTTGGAATATCAAGTATTATACCCAAATGGGGGCAAGGAGGCTCTAGGACTCAGACATTTTCATTAGGAAACACCACTAATGAGGTCTGGGTTTTACTTGTATTCTTGGGGGAACATGTTAGCTATCTTACTGCTCAAGCTTTCTACATCCTACCTCATGCTGCTCTATGTCTTACATAACTCTGGTCCTCAAACCTCGCTAAAACGAGCCAGATGCGGCAAAGTACTGCCTGGGTGATGTCGATGGTGTCCTGTTTTGATGATGATGAGAGTTTTTCATTACTTTGTTATTACTTGAGCTGTGTTTTAGCTCAGGTTTGACTTGTTAGTTGGGTTTGTTTGGTGGTTTTAATGTACAAGGTTTGTTTTAAATCTTTAGCATCCAATTCACAAATGGGCAGGATTTAAAGAAGGAGAAGTCCATGCATTTTGCAGTCTGAACACCGGCATGTGTAGAGTTGTAGGACATTCAGCCCTTTGAAAATCAGGTCCTATCCCACATACCCCCCAAAATTCCCAGGTTTGGGCATCTCCCCCTTCTTTCCTTCTCAAGTTGAACCACCCGGGGAGGGCGAACATCCCCGAGACGTGAGGAGCTGAATTACCAGGGACGCAAGTGAAGATGACGCTTTCGGTCTCTCCAGCTTCGCATCCTGCTCTTTGCTCTCAATATGGTCTGTAGTTTCTGTGGCTTTCTGTGACTTTCCCTGTCTTTTTGCAAGGCTTTTAGTGACATCAGCCCTTCAGTCCTCAGTGCAGAGCTCTACAGCTGCCTCTCTGCAGCACGGACAGTTGGCAGTGCGGTAACATACGGATAAGGTAGATTTAAAAGCGTTTTCACTTAAATGGATTTGATTTTATCATTCTAGATGACCTCCACTTCCCAACACGTTGCTCTTATCAGGTGCATTGTAGCTGTTAAGAGAAATGGGATTCAACCATTCTGACAAAGTTAAGGGGAAAACTCTGCGTTTTGAATATTCGGGGGTTTGTTCTAAGCATTAGAACATTTTTCCTTTGCTGCTTTCTTTATTTACAGGGAAATATTTGATACCATCCTGACAAAAGTGCAATGCCAACTTAGCATTAAAATTCAGAACCCGAAGTAGATCAATCTTACAATTTCTCTTTTAAGTTTAGACTTGTCAGGCTCTATTATTCTCAATACAGTTGGGCAGTTCTAGGTTAAAAAGACATCAATTACCTTTTGAACTTACCCTCTTTGCTACAGGATTAGCTCTGTTGCTGCTGACTTTGGAAGTTCATTGTGCATAGTAGATATTTTGGCGGGGGCGGGGGGGTGTGCCTGCAAATGCTGCGCGTAACCATTTTATTGTGCTTAACGTGGTGATGGCTGTGGCGCTTGGTGGCAACGTGTCTGAACACTTCTTGACCACACAAGGCAGTCATTTTAGTTATTAAGAGAAACCGGTACATGGGGGTTTACTGGTGGCATTTTGCTCCTCTTGCAGTGTGTACAGCCCATAAACATGGGATTTTGGTGTTGCACCTGTTCTATTAAACACGCAGGAGTTGAATCAGTCCCAAAGACTGTCAGTCCTGTGTAACCATCGGCAGTTCCGTGACGTGCTGTGCAGAAAAACACTTTCCAGTTGGAGAGGTGACTTCAAAATTTTATCTTCCCCATTGGAATGTGACCAAGACCCTTCCAAGTACTTTGGCTTGGTTTGTTTGTAACTTTCTTTTTGGCAAAAAAGATTAAGTAAAAATAGGGGAGAGCAGGAGAGGAGCAGAATGGGCTTCTTCAGGAGATGTTTCAGCATTAGGTGTTTAAAATTCTGGAGAAACCTCCCTATACTGCATCTCCTGTGCCTAAAATGCCTTTATTTATCAATTCCCCTATGCTCCTGGGGTGATAACAGAGACAGGACTTCAGAGTTTGTTTATAGCAAGTAATTAGTTGAAGAGGTCTGAGTTTGAGCAAAAGTCAGAGGTTCCCATGCTCCCCCATTTCACTTACTGAACGACCATATTTGACCTGTGTCTAACACGTTCTGCTGTTACAACCTCCCCTCTCCTTCCCAAATCTAGGCAGGCTTTTGTGTGTGTTTTGAGCAACAGTGGATGAATTGATATGAGAAATGTCGCAATTTAATTTATAACTAGAAAATAGAGAATGCGACTGCAAAGCAAATATTGTGACCCAACAACAGAACTGTCCTAGATTCTCACGTCTTGTTTTGAAATTTTATGACAGCCTTATTGCCCAAGGGTACAACATAATCACTTCGCAGTTCACCGATACGCTTTCTTTTAGCATCTGTACCAAATGCGTTTTTTTTTATCCCTGCTGCGTGTAAGAGCACTTTTTAATTCTTCAGCTGCAAAGAAAAAACCCATCTCAAAGTGTATAATGGCCAGAATCGCCTTTATTTTAATTTTGAATGTAAATATGCTTCGAAAATTAACAATCTTTCCGCCCTCTCACCACCCAAATTCTTCGTTGTTGATACTGGTTTTCTGTCTCGGAGAAGCGTTAGCCCTGCGTAACACCATCGTAGCTTGTAACATTTGCCAAGAAAACTTCTGAATACCTGAACCACAGGGTCATCATTTGCAAAAGTTACTGGTGGCACCAGCAGAGGTATGAGGAGCCGTAGGACCTTCCTGGAATTGAGTCAGGTCCTGCATGGAGCATTTTGGGTGTGGGCTGATGAGGGCCGACTGTAGATATAATAGACTGTATCTACATATTCTTATTTACATGTGTGTGCAAGTAAAATAAACGGACATGGCTCTGTTTTTCCATACGTGCAAGGTCTGAAAACCAGCGTTTCAATCAGTGGTCACTGAAGGGCAGGCAACTGAAAATGTAGTGTTTATCCTGAAAGGTGCTTTCAGGGACTCATTTTTGATCGGATTAAGCAACTTGGTAAAACAGCTCAGTAGCTGAGTAAAAAGGTGATGTTCTTACTTCGACTCTTTTCTCCCTGAGAACCGCGCTCGGATCTTCCACGAGCACTTTTTGTGCTCACTTCCACCAAAATCAAACTGCCTTTCACCTCGATTTCGATGAAACTTTGACCGCGGTTGAGTTCCCCTAAACCGCCCTTGCCACACGCGGAGCTGATGAAGAGCGAAACGGACTTTGTTGGCAATTAGGAACATGGTTCCAGAGGAAACAAAACCTCCACTGCATTTGCTGCCGAGATCGTATCTGACATCCCTCTGAAACGTGGATGGTATGAAGCGACATGGTGAGATCATGTCCCAGGAGGACCTTTTTGTCCTTGTCCCAGCCAGACCTTCACTCTTCCTCCTCTCCTTTCTGGATGACAGATTCGACATTTACCGATACGCTGTTGTGTTTCCCCACCGTGCCCCGGGCTCTCGGCGCCGTGACAGCCTTGGACAGAGGTTATGAATGAGCTGTGTGCCCTGAATTGTTTCACCTGGCTATTACCACATGCTTCCGAAGTCTGTCATCGAAGGGAGACTTTTATGTCTCAATATTTCTGTTTTCTATTGCCTTGAATAAAATAGGACCTTCACATGTCCATGACCAGCACAACATTTTCTCATCGCTTCTTGGTGCTTGGATTAAATGCGTTAAGAAAAAAAAAAAAAAGTCTGTCAGTGATTTGCAGTAAGTTTTAGGGGGAAAAAATTGTCTTTAAATTAGTAAGCAGAAAATAAGTCATGAAATAGTGTATTTGCATCAATAGGCATTTTTATTTTTTTACAAAAATCACATTGTTGCTTTCATTTACTAGAACTCCAGTTTGGGGAGCATCTCCAGTGCGGGTAGAGCTGCCACAACCCCCCTGGAAGCCCCTTTGCTGACCCTCGCATGCTGAAGCAGCTCATAAAAAAGTAAACCTCCCGCTCTACTGCCAGAAAAGTAATTAATAGAGGGAGGTGGGAGAGGAGACTGCTGGTGATCTCAGCCTTTTGTATTTCATTATGATCTGGTGTTTCCTATCTGGGGTTTTAATGGATCGGCTCGTCTTATAGCTGTTAGGTTTCTCAGAATTTATCTGCGAGAGGGGGCGTAGCTGTTATTTTCCATATTCTTTCCTTTCTGCTTTTTCTTCTCAGTATCTTCTTTATAGGATATGCATAGATCCCTGCTTTCTGGGAAAGGTACATCTATTTTGATTTTAACCTATATTGGCTATGCCTTTAATAGTTAGGAGTATTAAAGTGATTTTGAATCTTCAGACTGGCTCTTGAATGGCAGTACAAAAAATTGAAAACTATTCCTCTGTGGCCGCCTCCTACAGGGCAGCATCAAACCTGACAGCGATCTCTGCACCTGAACATAGGGAGCAAATTGAAAGGAAGATCTAAAGCCCTTCAAAAAAAGCTATAGGCAATCAAAACACCTTTTTCTAGCAACGCAAAAGCAATCCTCTTTTCAAGGGTACTTGTTTATTTATTAGGAAGGATGCAGAGAGTTATTTATCATATGTAAATAATTAGTCTAGTGCTGAAAATGAGGCCACGCTGGTTTAGCTCCATATAGCAAAATCTTAAAATACTTCCCCCAAGTTATCTATCCCTGTGTCTGCACGTTGCTATTGCACGTTCATGTGTTGACGTTAACGGCGACATCACGTAGTTATCACATCCGAAATAGCCCCGTCCTGAGGTAGGTACCGCATCGCAGCTTTGTCGAAGCTTTCCACTTTAGAGACCAGATAGTGGCCTCAAGATTTATTTTAGCTCTGTTTTCTTGGTTTTGCACGCCATTTGATCAGTTTGCTACTCCGCCTGCACTGCACTTCACGTGTGTCTGTGCCTCATGGGCCGCTTGCTCCGCTTGCTCAGGGGAGGAGGAACCTGTTGAGCAGCACTTGACTCAGCCTGCAGAGACAAAATTCCACCTAGACCTTTACAATAAACAACGATCATCTGCTTTAAGCAATGAAGCAGCTCTGACCGATTGTCACGTTTCCGGCTGCCTCCCCAAAGGGTGTTTCTCACTCAACAGCCAGCCGGTCTTTCTGGAGACCAAACGGAATGGTTATATATGGATTGGTGCTACCGGTGTTTCGAACCCGTAGAAATTCAAGGGGTTTCATACTCTTACAGGCTGTTAGTACACAAGAACTCTTTCCATTTTGCTTTCGTATCGTTTGCGTTGTTGTTAACGACACAGCCGTGGAAGCTGATGCTCCTGACACAGCTCACCACGCGATTTTGAACGCAGTCAGAAGATGTGCTCGTGCATGTATACACTGGATAAATACCACCTGCGTGCTTCAGCTCTGCATGACTGAAATCAGAAGAGGTTTTCACATTAACCTCAGGAGATGAACCAGGCTCGGAGTGCTCTTGCACACGCACACACTCAGGCACATTAACCGCTCATGCACGTCTCGGCTCCACCTGCCCCAGCGCTGCAGAAATACCACTTTGGTACGTTACGTCTGAAAACCAGTGACTGTAACTGCTCTGGTGGAGCAGGGAAAGGGCATTTTAACTGTTGTATTTCATAAAGATCGCTGATGTCACCTAAATTCCTCACTCTTTTCCACCACCTTGAAACAGCTTCAGGGGTGCCAGGGCAGCCCAGGATCTGAGTGTGAAAACAAGCTGTAGACGTGGGCTGAGAGTAAGCAAAATAGTCCATGTCAGGCAGCACGTCGTTCAGCAGCTAAAGAAAACCCTTGACAGCACTGGTGGGGCTGGGCAGAGCTTGCTCCGAGACCATCTGTCCCTTCAATAAGCTGTGCAGCACTCTGGTGTCCGCTCCAGAGCTGCAGACCTGTGCCACCTTGGGAGGAGCCGGAACGAAGGCAGGAGATGGCCCAGGCAGAGCAACTGTTTGCAGAGGGAAAGCAGGAGAATGAAAGAAAAAAGAAGGAATTGGAGTTTTCCACCCCACGGTTTCAGACCTGAATGCTACCCTTGAAAAAATAGGGAGCTATGGGAAAGCATTTTCCAGTTGGGAAAAAAATGAGGGGAGTTGTAAAGCACAGATGCTTTGGCACAAAGGTGAGCTCACACGGTGAGCTGCCCCTGAGCAGGACAGCAATATTCAAGAGAGGGAAGGAGAGGTGGGGGGTCCATCATGCAAGCATCAGGAGAGGAAGCTTTGCTGGGTGCAGAAACCCATTTATAAGAACATGCAGTTTTGACTGACTGGGCTTCTTCCTTGTTGTGTGACATCTGCATGAAGAAGATTTCTCTCTTCAGTGAGATTTAGTTGTTTTTCTGTCTTCATTCACCATGTCCCAGGGCATTTCACTCACTGCCACTGAGAAACGTCTCCCAGGAAGGCAGATCCTGTCACGCAGACATGAGCTACGTTGGGTTTGTTGCAACCTTTGGTGAAAGCTGGCGGGAAAAGGACCGTTATCCACAGTTGTGTGATGTTAAAAACATTCCTCTTCAAACTGCAAAGTAATTATGGTCATGATCAATGTTCATGCAGTGCTTTGTTTCTGGGGACAACTCTTTTTTGACAGGTCCTTTCGCAGGAGTGTGTGCTGACAGAAAAGAGCTTAAGCTGTCCTCCAAAATAACCAGGTACAACTAGGGACACTTTTTCTTGTGTCCTACAATGCCAAGTGCAGCCCACTCCTCATACCTGATTGGGATTCCCAGGCACGCTGCAGGGAGATAACAAATGACAACAGCACCAGGAGAAGACTCCATCAGCTGGCAGCAAAGCCCCGGCCCTCCTGGGTTGCAGGTCCTGCCCTTCGCAGGCTGCCGTGATGAACCGATGCTCCTCGCATGGCCTCAGGAGCCACAGGCATCACTCCAGCCCTGGTGGCGCTGGATTCATTACTCGGCCAACTCATTTCCATCGCAGGCTGGTTTTAGAGCATTTGCGCCTTAACTCACTCTCACAAGCTAATACTCTCCTGGTCGTTAACTTCCACACAAAACATGCATTAACTTTTCCTGGTAACACCTCTGACATAGACCCACTTATTCCATCCATCAGTTCTGTCCTCATTGTTCTCCGAATTTAATACTGGAAGAGTTGAAATATTGCCTGGCAGCCTCAGCCTTGTTGTTTCCCCACTACTTCCTCGATTGCTGTGTGAACTGACTTGGGAGATGCCTACAGCCAGCAATAAAGACCTTGTGACGCTTCTGGACGCCCTCCTGTTCCTACAGCAAAGAGCTGGCAGTAGTTCTCGGCTCATGGAAAACCATCTGAGTTCTGTTCATTTTTGTGCCTGCGAATGGCCACAGACTTCGGTATATCCGCCGGTGTTTGTGTAGCCGACTGCGTTGCAAACACATTGTGATTACAGACATTTGGCAAAGGAATTAAAAGTTGTGAGCACTTGATGACCGTCGTTCCAGGTAGCATGTTGTGCTATTGGACTATTTCATTCAGTCCTTGTGTGAAATGTCTTCATTTTCCAGCGTTTCCTAGAAGAATTGATGTTATTCTTACGGATATATTTTTAAAACACTCTTTATGGACATTCTCTTGCACCTTTTTCAGATTTTTTGCATTCTTTTTTGTTGGAATGAGTGTATTCAGCACACTGCCCTGCTCAGGCTGTTGATAGGGATAAGCTGCACAAAGAAAATGTAAACCAAGCCAATGCAAATATTTAAAAGGACATCGGTGCCACATACGTTACCTGAGTTTGGGACAAAGTACCCTTTGCTCCCCACCTGAGGACGTTATTCTATGTCGATGTTTTTCTTAATTGACTTCCACATTATAATGATTTCTCTTAAATTATTTGATAGGCAGTGAAAGTCCAGACTGCTGCCACCACTGCTGAAATCCTAGAATTTTCCATCATTGTTGAACCTACAGCCAACATCACCTCAAAAGTCATGAGCTCCCACCCCAGACTCCTGTCCCAGAAGCTGCCCACTCTCTGTTCCAGAAGAAAACTGGCGGAAGACTGAAAAACTGCTCTTCCCAAGGTAATCACTTTAATTATGTATCTTTCTAGCTGAAATCTCCGGCAGAAAACATGTCCATCCCCATCTCTGCGGTCAGAGGCAATGCCTTCGAGACGGGTAGGAACGGTCAACACTTGCTTGCTCTAGATGAATGGAGTCCTTTCTGGGACCTGGTCTAGGCATAGGTTTAAATTGGTTGTCTGAGGACATGTTACGACTAAAACCGATGAGATGAGGTCTTTGTGAGAGTGGTTTTCTGTTCTCTGCCGCCGCAGGACAGGGTTGTGTAAAATGCGGTTGTGCTGGCTCAGAGAAATTTCAGGTAAACAGATGCAAATGTTAACAAACAAAATCAAAGCATTGCAGTGATCCTAATGATGAAAGTAAATGCAGGCTCTGCTAAGGGATACGTGCTATTGCAAACTAAGCAATAGTGTGCGAGAGAGATCATACGGTCTTAGAAGCAGGTACGACAGTCTATAATATAGCAAACCTGTGGGAAATTATAATCTCAATAATTTAGGCACTTCATTTACAATTGCATATTTCCCCAAATTGTTGAAGTTCTCAGCGATTTCCCACAATCATTTTCTTCCTCATGTGCCTGTAACATCCACGGACCGTGTGTTTGTTGCCATATTATCTCTCCGGCTATCGAACTTAAATCCTTTCTGCGGCTAAACACAGGACCACAATGTGCACAATAAATATCGATTCCTGTTTTCCACTTAACACGGAATAAAATAACTCTATAAAGTTCTAAAGTCTGAATTGCTGATGGGTTTTTCCATGGGCAAAGGCAGACAGAGGAACACAGAGGTCTTTCCATCAGCATCCCACAGGGCAGGAGCATCACCTTTTTTTTTTCCAAGGATGTTTCAGTTCCTGCAGCAGAACAGAAGAGGGGAGCAACAGCTGCCGTGTAAAGGAAACCTGGGACTTTTTAGGGGTTTTAACCAGCATCCAGAATTCTCTCCAGCAACTCCCGGTGTCTTTACCCCTGGTCACCTGGAAATCGGCACAGGTTGCTTCTTCATTATGGTGTTTCACTGCCTCACTCTCCCTATCACATCCGTAGGGAATTTTATTTGCAGAAAGGCTGAGAAGAAAACGTGGCTATAAAGAAAAACCCCTGTGGCTTGTCCAACAATACGTGAAGGTCTTTTATCTGGTTACTTGACATTCAGTTCATTTACCTGCTCAGCTTCGTCACAAAATATTTCATAGTGAAACTGAAGAATTCCCTTACGGGTTTTGGTGTTTTGGTTTTTTTTCTGGTTGGTTGGTAGGTTTTCACTCTCTGCCATGGGATATGGTACCCCTGGGGAAACAGTCATTTTCTGCTCTGCATTGGAAAACTGTTCTCATGGAGCTTTCTGGGGAGATCTTGTCTGCGGTAGGGAGCCCTCGCAGGGTATTTCAGCTTTTGCTTTTGCCTTCAGGAGAGAAGGAGGTAAAAGTGAGTTGTTGGGCTCAGCTGTTGTGCTTTTGGCGCAATGATGTTGCAGCATGACCAGAGGTAGCAGAAGTTCCCCTTGCAGCAGCTTTGGCAGTGGTCAGCGCTGCCAGGTGGTTTGGAGTGCCTAAACACAACAAAAAAATAACCACGGGGTATAAGAGTTGCTTAGGTGGCATCACTGGCATTCCCTCATCGTCGTAATATCTTGAAGTTGCATTTGTTTTTGAAGTGAATCTTTAGAGCAGGTTGGAGATCTTGCAGGCACTGGCTGCTGGGTATCGACGCCCTCCTTCCAGGTAGCCAATACAGCTCTCCAGCCCTTGTCGATAGCAGCACTTTGATGCCCAGCCTGACATAGGTTTTCTCACCTGCAGAGGAAGTCCACGTCACAAGATACCGTCTCACTGCTCATTTGACAGCCTTACGGGCAGCCTTTGCTGTGAGGCCAAGGAGCTGTCAGAGTACGGATGTCGGAATTGCCATCCCAACTCCTGGAACTATCCCTTTGGTTCACTGAATTTTTTGTTTTAACCATGGAGAGAGGCTGGTTGGTAACAGGGCACAGAAAACCCTTTGTTCTTCCCAGTCTCATCGGGCATAAACTAAAATCGTATGGCATCTTTATCTCTGATGTGATTAATTACTTCTAACATTGCGTAGTGAAGACCTCATTCAAATCAAGCCAGAGCTGGAGTACAAAAAAAAATAAAAAAGTAGAAGCAGTTACATTAAAATACACATTAGGGATCAATGGTATGTGAATTCCCAGAAGTTTGGGTAAGTTTGTGCAGTTTAGGAGGACCTGACTGTGTTTTCAGCAGCATGTTCGGTTGGCTGGGTGGAAAACTCTCTGCCCAGGCCAGCAAAAATCATGACTTAAAACACAGCATAGTCGGCTGAGACTCCAGATGATTTTCTGATGCACAACAGTTTATGTGTGTGTAGTTTAGCAGTTAAAAACATCAGCATTAGGAATGGGAAACTCAATTATATTTTGCTGTTATATTTAACAAGAAAGATGCGATATAAATTAGTAAGAATGTGTGTAAACACTGTTTAATAAATACAAGGAGAAAGATACTCGCATCCTCCCGTGTGTGGAGTTTATGGCCCTGTGCAGTGTAATTAGGTTTGTATGAGTATGAGCGTAATAAACTGCAGCAAGTCACGCAGCGATGACTGATAACAGTGTCTGTAATGCTAAGTGCAGTCCCACGGCTGAAATACCGAACACAACCCCGCAATGTCTGTAACGGAGACAGGAGGAAAGGGTGGGTTGTTTTGTGGGTGGTTTTTCAGCGGAGGGCTGGAACACCAGCCTAAGACTGGGATAAAAAAACCTCGAGATGCCCCCAGCCTATTGCAATCTGCTATTAAAAATAAATTAAGTTATAACTCATTTTTAATTCCTTTTTTCCATGCACATGAGCTGCATGATCCCAACGCTTCCTTTAACATCCCCACCCGCTCCTTTCTGACCCTTGCGCAAGAGCGAAGCGGTGAGCGAGCACCCCTGAGCGCTGCCGCCCAGCTCCCCGCTCCGCACCTCGCCGCCCTCTGCAGCTTTCTAAGCTGCCCGTGGGGTACGAGGCATTCAGAGTTAAGAGCTGAACTGATTCTTCGCTGACCTTAGCCAGTCGAGCAGCCCCGGAGATGGAGGACAGACCCTAGCAAAGGCTTGGTAACTCGGGTTTTAAGTCCTGTAGGGAATTCAGCCTCTCGGTTTGGGCTGCGGGACTTGGCTCTTGCCGAGCAGAGGAGCGGTTGCAGTTGATGCCCGGGGAGCCTCGAGCACAGGATGGAGTTTTAGCATCTATCGCAAAGCTTGAATTTTCTCTCTGTGATGCTTTCCAGCCTGTGACCTAAATTATGAGTAGAAGATATTAAGCCTGGATTTTAACTTAAGAGCTGACTACACTCACAGGAGAAATTAAAGCACAGGGTTGTTTTTTGATTGAAGGTAAGCAAGCAGTGAAATGATCCTGGGTTCTTTGTTTAAACCACTGCCAGAAATAGGAAATTTTGAGCAATATTCTGTTCTTCTTTATGGCTCTTGTTCCTCTAAAACCAGTCTCATACCCCCACCATATTTAGAGACAGCACAGTCCTGTTTTGGCTTCTTGGTTTGTTATGTTGTGATTAAAAACCTTATTTCCTTACTCATTCCTGCTTGCTATCACACCTGTTTCCCCCCAAACTCTTCCAGCTCTTACTGGAATTTCTTCACCATAAAATCTGTGGGGTTTTGCGTGCAATGTCATCATTGCGGTACCAGAGAAAACCTTGGGAAAGGAACGTAGCAGAGCTCTAACTTCTTGGTTAAGTGCGAGTTCTGAATTGCTCATTGCTGTGAGAAAGAGCAAACAGAGACTGTACCCACCATCCATGGCTGATTTGCGGCTACCTGATGGCTATCGGTGCTCCTTTCCGAAGTTTGAATGTATTCTTTCTTAAAATAGAAAGAAAATATTAATAAATCTGTATTTGCAAATACTGACCCTAAATAAATCCTCTCAGTCCTTGAACAATCCCACCTCCGCTGATTATAGGTCCTTTGTCTCCCCTCAGCCAGTTCCTTCACCTGCAGATTTGAACCTTGTGTCCTTTGCTGAGGAACGAGATGCTCTCGCTGTAACCCACCTTCACTCTTTTGGGGGCGATTTGGTTGATGTCGGACAACGAGGTGTTTTATATTGGGTTTAGCTCTGCGAAATTTCAGCTAATACCAGAAAAGAGTTAATTGATTTCTGCAGGTTACAGGCTAAGTTTAGCCCACGTCAGGATTTTCTCACAGACAAGGTGATAATCTTGTATCTGAAGGCAAACGTATAGAATACATTTTAGTGATCCCATGGAGCGGTTTCCCAGGCAACTGTAACATCTTCATCCACAGCAGGGTGCAGGGCTTGTCTGGCCAGCTTCTCTTCGTGCTAGAGAGCCTGCGATCAGCAAACGTGCCTTGCCATACTTTGTGGAGGCTAAAACAGCAAATCTGGATGAGTTTCGGATAATTCCCCTTCAAGTTAAGGCCATTCATGGGTCTGGCGTTGTCCGGAATAAAGAGTATAAGGCTGCTGGTGTTGGAACGATACAAAACCTGGCCACCGCCTGGCAGCTAGGATTGAGTGGGTGATGGCTTCTGTGAACAGGGCGAAACACGCTGCCCCGGGTGCAGAGGCAGGTGGGGAACCCCCTTCTGAAGAGAAACATCAGCGATAAAAAAGGGGAAAAAATGAAATTGGGGAGAACCAAAAGATCGCTTTGTGCAGGGGAAAATAATGTGGTAAATAGATATGGGGTTTGTACTTCATTCATTCTTGCAGAACATAGGACTGACCTCAGAAGGACAGCAGATAGTGTAGAGTCCACCTGAACACGGTGTGCTCCTCTTCAAACTCCCTGCCCAGCCCCTGTTTATGCTACGCCACCCCAGATGTGTCAGCAGGGCTTGGGGAGAGGTTGTAGGTTAGAAAACAGCCCTGGGAAATTCAGAGTTGTCAGGCTCTGTGTTCCCCGTCCCTGACACTTGGAACAGAAGTAGCCAGCTTACAGCTTGTGAACTACAGGGACTGGAAAGCAATGTGATGTGGCTTAAGAACATAGCGCGTAATTTGGCACTGAAAGCTCACGCGTTGACGCTGAGATGCACACCAAGAAAGCACAGCAGGGCTGAGCTGTGAATCGTCCCAGGGACATGGGAAACCTTTGGGTTGCGCCCCTTGGTCACGTCTCTGATGCGCAGTTATCAGTATCTGAGCTAGCTTGGTATGCCGGCGGTATAGATGTGCCCTCAGGCCACAAGCTTCAACACTTTCAAAGAGCACATGTTAAGAGACTCTGCCCTTCTATCAGAAGCCTGCAGTGAGTTGAATCAGAGTATTTTTAGCTCCTGTCCAGTTGGCTTAGATGATGCTGACGTTACGAAATTTGGCAAGGCAGAGAACAGTAGGGTTGCTGGAGTTTCAAGGGATCTCCTACATGTAATGTGGTCCTGTTATTCCTGCTGCGGTAAAGAGCCTGGGAACTGCGCGAGCTTCACTTGCTTAGTTGCTCATTCATAATTTGTTCTACTAATCTGGAGCATCTCTTGAAGTAATGAGGAAGGGCAGCCCCACACCGGGCACTGGAACTCTGTGCGCAGATCCCTGAGTTGTGGAGACGGTGCTCACTGCAGCACCGGGAGAAGCATCACCTTGTCGCTGGGGTACAGCCCCTCCACCCATAAACCCTGCTGAGATGGCTTGGGTCCCACCAGGCTCACGTGGTTATTCAGCGCTGAGGACCAGGCGAGTGGTTCACGTCGTGCTTCCACGGAGTGTTAACTCAGGTGTGCTCCTTGCTGCTGCACAGTCAAGTCCTGCAGCATCCAGTGCTCCTGGCTTTTAAAGAGAGCCCCTCAGCCCCTTTGAAAGTTGTGCCCTGTCTATCAGTCTACAACTTCGCTCCTCACAGCTGGGACTCGCTCAGCCTTTATTGAACAGTGCAATATTGAAGTCCATCAGGTAATTTTTTTCAGCGTACTTGCGTGATGGGAATTGGGTTTAAAAGCACGAACCTTTACTGCTCAAATGAAAGAACTAGCTGTCAGCAGGCAGGCGCTTTGGAAGGAAAAAGGAGTCACAGGGTTTTTTGTGAACTTCGTGTTTGCTCCTGGCAGTCAATATAGTGTCAAGCTGAATGGAGAGCTGCTGCTTTTCATGTACTGTGCCTTCAACACTTTTCCTGCGAGACTGGCGCAACGTAACTCTGTAGTAAGTAGCTAGAGAATATCCACTGTCCTGCCTACAGAGAACAAACCCCATCCGCAGCATCCGTGGCCTTTCCTGTTCCCCGGCGAGTGGGGTAATATTAGCTTTTCTAATAATGGATTTGGTGTTTATTCAGACTAATCTGTACTCTTGATTAAGGAGCAGCAGATGATTACCTCCAAAGTTAGCAGCTATGGGGAGGGGTACAGATCAGAAAAAACCCTGAAGACCCTGTTGCTAAAAGGGGAATTCACAGAGTAGAGGCAGGAAGAGAGATGAGATTTGCAGATTAGGTATTAGTGTGAGTAACAGGAGAATAAGGGAGGTAGATATAACTTCTCGAGGAGTTCTATCACACGCTAAAACGTAATTGGGTATGAAGAAATGCTTGCACAGAGCAAGAAAGATCCAGTCAGCTGCAACAGGTTTTCAGTGAGAAAACAGAAACTTCTGGTTTTTGACGTGATATTTTTGGATGAAGCCTTTTGTAAGAGGGAGAGAACACAAGGGGAAATGAGGCTCCTCGGTAGCTTATGTTCAGGCAAAAGGCGGCTCAGCTTGGGCACCGACTTGTACGACAGCAACATTGCCTTCCTCTTTCTTGAGGACCTTTATAAGCAGCGATAGTCACCAAGTAGTGACCCAGGGCTGGCGTTTTGCAGGGTAGTGAGGCTCCTTGTCGTCAGCCATGGAGTCCCAAAGGCACGGAGCGGTACCCGATGCCTGGGGACCGCTCTGTGTCTCGACTGCCTGTAGAGCAAGGCGGACTCCTCGTGGGGTTCTATCTTCCTACCAGCAAATCTGAAATCATGGGTATATTCACAGCGTGAAGCTTGCTCTAGGGTTCAGTGCCTATTTGTTTTCTGTTTAGTAGGTCGTTACAGGGGAGACCTTCCCTATCAAAAGGCTTTTGCGGTAAAGAACGGCTCCTTTAAAGTGTCTGCAATATCCTTGTTTATTTAAGAGGCACAGACAAGTAGAAAGACAATAGCAGTGAGTTAAAAGAGCATGAAGAACAGATGGAAAACGCTCTGCACTTTGGAGTAAAAAGGTGTGTCCTCTCACCTCCTACAAATGATGACTGCTGTTCCAGATGTAGCCACTTATTTCCTAAAGGTACTTCAGGTCTCGTGTCACAAATTTAAACTGGCATCTTACCCTTCTCCTGAAATGCCAAGAGCTTATCTGTGGAACAGCTGAGATTTCTCCCTTGCAAATGCTGCCTGTTCAGAAGGAAATGAGCCACCCCTGAGCTGTGATTTGAGTATTTTCTCCTAATTCTGGGCCAAACGACAGGTAGCTCTGCTTCTTTCATGGCTGATCAGACCAGGACTGTGTGTAGAGGAAATGAGACCGTTGACAGATGTTTTCCATCCAGCTGACCTGTTTTCCATCCTGAAGGTCTCTCCACATTGCATAAAAACCTTCTCAGGTGTGAGCAACTCACTCCTTTCTGTCCAGTCTGGAGATGGTCAGTGTCCTGATGAGCATTTGGCATCCGCTGTGTCCCTCACTGACCTTACAATTACTACAGGTCCGCAGGTTTTTGTCCCAGTTCTTGCCTCCCAGCCATAATAGTTTCCTCGAATTAGCTGGGCTACCGTGGCTAACTTTTGCCCTACCTCACTCCCTTTTTTCCATTCTCAGATGACACGGTGCTTGTTGATATGACATCTCAAGGACTTAAAGAGCAGAAAAAAAATCTGCAATCCGACAAAAAATCCGCAGACTTGTTTAAGCCAGAATGTTCTGTTGGCATCTTAGCATAATAAAAAATACCTGAAACATTTTCCTTGATTTTCTTAGCCTTATCCACTGAAGAACCTGAGACTCAGTGCAATAACAGATATAAAAAATTGTGCCCTTCAAAGCCACCCAAGTCTTTCTCCCTATTACCTACTACTTCTACTATTAGCTTTTCTTGACTCCTTTAAAGTTTTGATCCTTCTAAAGTTTGCTCTCTTCTTCGTAAGTCACATCAGACTTTTCTACATCCTCTTCTCCTCGCTCTCCTCAAAAAACTTTGCCTTTTCTTGTCTATCTAGACTCTCTTTTCTCTTCCTTGCTTCTGCTTCAACAGCTATTCAGACTTTCTCAGATCATCAAGATTTTTGTTGCGTCTGAACAGAAATTGGGTTTCAGGTTTGATAGGTGTCTCTTTAGCTCGGTGCTGACATCTTTTCTTAGGCATCAACTTCCTGTAGGATCTATCTGAGAAACTTCTGAATGCTTAAATTATGTTGGCGTGCACAAATCAGCACAGCAAAAATGTTAATTACCAGCACTTTTCAGTTGCTGAGTCTCCCCTTAATGGGTTGAGCAAGTTTTGTCTGCTCTGCTTTTATTTTTTTTTTTTCTCCAGATAGATTATCAAATGACTTTAACATTTGGAGGTGGTGCACAGAGAATAATGAGAGCTTGTTTTTCTTGCTGTTGTACTCCATGCAGCTCGTTTTTCTGAAGGCAAGCTAGGGAATCTGACAAAAAATGCAAGAGCATCTATAAATCGGAAATATTTTCTGCCACGTTTAAATGTTTTTGCCGAAAGCATTATTCTTGTCGTTTCCCGCAGAACAGAGCAGGAACGTGGCAGCGCCAGCAGAAGTCGCGTGGACATTCGCGCGCTTGGCAGAGGGCTGCGAGGTGCCTTGCGCTGCGGGCTGGGGGAGGTGATGACGTTTGGCATCGCAGGCTCAAGTTTGACGTCACTGCACAATCTGAAGCAGTCAGCAGCTCTGCCCCGTGCTGGGGAGTGGGACTGGCAGACCTGGGTAAGGAAACTCATGCTGTCTCTGCCCACGTCGTCTCTGTATGTGTTGACTGTAACCAGGAAAGAGAATATATGTAATTATAGATGATGACTTAGACATTAAAATCCTGAAGGTGGTGACTATGACACAGCCAACAATTCCTGTCTGAGGTAGGATTGAAAACATGACTTTAAAGCTAATTTCTACTTCTGGCAGGGGAGGATCAGGCGGCAGCTTCATCCCCTTTGCTGTGGCAGTGACGTGCACAGCTCTGACGATGCAGAAGTGCTTCGAAATCGGGTGGCAACCCGGACCCCGAGGCTCACATTACCTGCACATCCACAAATCTTGCACCCTGTTCCTTAAGCAGTCCGACCCCACTCGCTTGCTGCACCCCTCCTAGCTGCTGCCTGTCTGTCCCGGCAGAGCAAGCCCACCAAAACGCCGGTAAGGAGTGGGAGGCAGGAGCAGCAGTCCTGCTTCTTGCTTTAATGCCTTTTTGATTTTCTTTTTCTCCTCGTAGATCAACCCTGCGCGTCAGAAGGTGCATTGCTGGCGCTTTAACGTGGTTTTAGAGGGGAATGATGTCTGAGTGGAATCGCATGGAAAATCAGGTTTTGAGAAGGGGCCGTGCGTCTTTTAAGCGAGGGCTGCAAAGCCACGGCTCAGCGTGGGAGCTGTCCCCGTCTGTGGGGAGCTTGGGCAGTGCATCACTGGCAGGACTTTGCTCTGCGGGCGGCAGCGTTAGCGAGCAAAATGGAATTCACTGAGTGTGACTCCCCTTCTGGAGAACTCCTGAAGTTGGAAGAAGAATGCAGAGTTTATCCACAGCATCCAGCACGGGCCTCGATGGACTCGCAAAATATGCACCTGACCTTTGATGAGAGTATCGCATCCTCTGCAGAGAGCACATCTGTGCAAACACGTTGTTGGCACAGGAGCGAAGTAAATAACGCGGAGGACAGGCTGCAGCCCGCAGGCACGAGTGACGTGTGCTCGTGGAGTGGTGGGGGACACTCAGTCAGTGCCCGGTCCAACATCCGAGGGCGGGCGGGAGGGAAGAGCTGTGCTTGCCCCCAGCTGCACCATTCGGCATTACAGCCCCTGACTCCTGTCAGCCAGGGACGCGCTCTTCCCAGATGGTAACCACGTTTAAGGGGAGTAGAAACAATCGCGGCAGGGAAGTGCAAGGAAGGAGTCAGGAGTGCATCTACAGCAGCTTTTGAGCTCCTTTGTGCCTCCGTGGATGAGCTCAGTGGTGCAAACGGAGGGCTTGGTTGTGTCCCCTTGCTGGCAGTGAGGACACAGCAATAGCAGCCGAAGGAATAAACCCGCTTTCTGGCTTTTTCTTCTGTCCCTGCGTCTTGCTGGGATTTTCTATTATCACTGAGTCAGAAACAGATTTATAGGCTGTGAGTATGACTAATTTCCATTTTGCCCCTTGCTATGATCTCAAAGCAAACCATCCTGGCTCTTTGGTTTCTTGATGTTCTGGAAAGCAAGAAAAAAATTTGAACCCGGGCCAAAATATCCGGGCAGCTCTCCCCCAAAAAAAGGCCATGCTGATGTTTCACTGTGAGCATCCTGGAGGGGAGCAACAAGCCTGAGCACCTTGCCCTTATCCAGACCACTACCCTGACATGGATTCACATTGTTTGGGTTCATACCACTGGACAATGCAGACAAGTCTGGGTGTATTCTCCCATTTTTAAGGTTTGGATCTCTTAGCAAAGGCACACAATGCCAGTTTAAACACTTGAGATTTACTGCCGTGATGGGGGAAGGAAGTACCATGTTCTACAGCTTATAGGCCTATTAACCTTATGAAGTTGCAAGGCTTGATAGGCTTATCAACAAGTTTTTTGTTGGGTTTCATCTGTTTTTCGGGGGGAAACCAAAGGAGAGCAGCAGCGAGGTGCAGTACGCTGCTCCTTTAACAAAGCAAGCAGGAGGGAAGCGGTGATGTGGGCTTTGCAGGGAAGATTTGCTGCTAATTTAGTCTCATAAAATGCAAATTTCATGGATGCGGGGAATTTTTATTATGGTTCTTAATGATTCATATGACCTATGATACCTCCCAGTGAACTGTACCTGGGAGCAAAGCCTCAGACTGGGTGCTCTGCAGACAGAGTAGAAGACAGAAATGTCAATTGCCACTTGTTCTGTTAAACCTGATTCATCCAAACCTGAAGTGGGGATGTCTTGAATGTGTCTAAATCTCCGTGTACACTTTATGCATGAAAATCACAGCTGAGGTGTGTTAAATTGCATCCTGAATCACTACAAAAAAATAAACTCAGAGAAGTGAGAAGCAAATGTGAGAGCTTGAATCTTCTCTCTGTTGAGAAAATACCACTTCTGTGCGTCTCAGAAACGGACAAACCCTGCCATAGGAACCTCTCTCCTTTTGCCACTCACGGCGTGAAACATCCTTAGCGAGCGTATTTGATCCTCTTTTTGTCCTTCCTTAGAACGTCACACAAGAGCTGTTTTCCCGTGTTGAGGTTTCTGTAACCTGCTGCTTTGCTCCAGGCTCCACAAAACTTCATCCTCTCTGGGACCTCATGGCCATCTCCGTGGGGTCCTCTGGGAGCTGCTTGGTGGCCTCGCTTGGTTGTCCTCTCATCACCTGCTCACGAAGGTGCCTGTAGAGAGGATCTGGGCACCTCTCGTGTCCAAAGCTGGTAAGCTAGAAATGTGGCCAAATCCAGTCTTTTAGAGGGATGTGATGATAAAGGTTAGCACAGGAGGTACTGACCAGGAACAATGGGAGGTCACCAGGCACTCAAACAACTGAGGATTTGAAAAAACCTCAGTCAATAATGCACCAAGGGTTACCTGGAGAGTCTAAGGCACGAGCTCCAACGCTGAACCTTGAAATCCTGAACTTTAATCACAAGCCTATTCTCATCCTTTGTCTTCCACAAATAATGTTGTGTGAAGGTTAATTTGGTATTAAAATGGAGTTAAACTAAATGCAGATACAACGAGAGCTGACGCTAAACTATGCTCAAGCAGAATCCAACCCGAAGTGCTTTTCACTGCAGCAGAAACGCGGGCTAATCCGCTTATCGGTTGGAGTTGGAGGTCCTGTACGAGTTGGAACGGGATGTTCAA
Organism: Bucorvus abyssinicus; assembly: GCA_009769605.1. Classification (NCBI taxonomy): domain Eukaryota; kingdom Metazoa; phylum Chordata; class Aves; order Bucerotiformes; family Bucorvidae; genus Bucorvus; species Bucorvus abyssinicus. The sequence goes on from CM020032.1 coordinate 3,923,239, forward strand.
TTCAAACGAAGGGATTTTCTCTCTGAATAAGAGGACACACACTGAATATGCAAATAGCCAAATGTTCTCCTGACGGTTTATATAAACGGATTGCTTATTGCCGAGTTAAATGAGGCTAATTTCATCTCACACTCCTGTAGGCCAGTTGGTCCTGAAGAATCCTGAAGTTCTTTACCAGCAATGACAAACACGGGCGTTTTAAGAGTAATCCAAGAGTCATTGGATTATATCAGCCATGGACATGATCAGCACCACCATGTACAGTGATGATAAAAAATATTCAACCACAACCTGAGATCAAATTATCCATTTTTCTGTAAAAAGTCTTGAAGGCTCCTACATGCCGCCGTATTTCTTCAGCGTTTCTGAAAGGTCTTGCTGCTTCCTGCCTCCTGGAATTAAACGCAGCTGCACCAGGAGACTGGATGTTCCAGTTAAAGTGTCATAATTTATAAGAGCCCAGGTGTCCTCGAAGACTCACACCGAGATCCCTTCTGCAGCCCCTTGTACGGTGATTTTTCACTGACGGAAATACAACATTTGAGGCTGCGGAGTCACTGGCGAGCATGGCTAGCACTGGGTAGTTGGCGAAAGAACATCCTTAGTGGTTTTGTTCTAAGACAAAAAAAAAAAGAATTTATTGTTTTTCAGCATTCCCTCACCCGTGCAGTCCAACGTTCACAACCTTGGTGGCACTCGTACTGCTTTTGCAGTACCCTCTATCAATAAACCACGGGATTCCCTAAAATCTGCACAATCAAGTGAAATGTTGTGCAATAAAATTTGTAGCAGTAACAAATGATGCTCTTAGACATTAAACATTTGCTACATTGATGGAGATTAACAGAATTTATTAATCCTGCAGAAGCTTTGATTGAATAAACTTAACATCAGCTAAGCTAAGTCTGCATGCAAGAGAAGAAATTAATGTCCAAAGAACTTAAGTTCTAAGAAAAACATTTAAAAATCGGGTGCATTAAAATCTACACGTGTAAAAAAGGGGGGGGGGAGAAGAAAAATATATATTTTTATATTTTTTATATATTCTTACTATTTTTTAAATTTATATAAGTATAATATATAGTTACATATTGTTCTATGTATTGTGGCTGCACTGAGTAGAACTCTTTGAGGAACTTTCTACTTAAAGTGCACTTTTACTGTTTTTCCCTTGCAGCCAGGCTTTACAAGGTTTTAATATAGCTTGGAAGTGGTAAAAAAATCTTGAAATGGATTTTTGAAATCTTTAGACCTTTGACCATCTTTGCTGTGATGATACAGACTTACCAGTAAACCCACTTGAGAGACATTTTAATGGCACGCTTTAAATGGTGGTTTTGTAATGGCAGCTGAATGTGTGTTCTTGCCATTTTCCCATTTAACAAGAAGAAAAGGCCAAATGAGGACCAATTAGTCATAATAAAATCAGCTCTGATGACATTTTCACTCCTGAACTGTGGTATAAAATGGTCATCTAAGAAAGAACTGAAAGGATGTGTGAGGAACTTGGTAGTATAACTGCATGTACCTGCATACACCCTCCTGAGTGAAAAATGATCAGGTAAAGACCCTGCAGATTCCTTTGTTTACGGAGAAAACGGGCTGCTTGTGTGTTTATGTGTAGGTAGGTAGTTTTTCTTGATTTTCTGTTAGTTTTTAACTGATCTCGGTTTTTCTTTGAAGTTTATGCAGGTTAAACTTCGTTTTCATTCTTTGGATCTCAATGACTTTCGTGTGCTCGGGTTACCCAGTTGTCCCTTCCATGGTAAGTCACGCTTCCTATTGAAGACAAGGTGCTTCATTTCTTTTAAATAGCTATTTTATTTAAATTATTTTTTTCTTTTTTCTTTGTTGTTGTTTTTTTAGAAAATGAAAGAAGTTTCTTGCATTAAAGCTATTGGTTAAATGCTCTTACCTAGTTTTCCTGGAGTATAGCTCTATTTTTGCTGAGGTTACTAATAAAATATGCAAGCCTCTAAAATAATCATGTGAGAAATCTGTTGCATATTTAATGTGGAGTGTGGGGGAGCTGAGAAGAGAAAACAATCTCCTCTCCATTTCATCTAAATTCCCTGTCTATATCAAATAGGTCCATTGAGGTATATGTATTAATTACACTTACTGCTAGTTTATAGACCAACAAATTTACCTGTCACTGTTCACGTGTAGGTAAAGGAGAAATTCTCATAACTTATGGAAAATTATTGCGAAGAATCAGAAACACAAATGTGATTGCACTATGAAAGGAAGTACAGCAGCCTATAAACCCGAAGCGAAGGTTACTGCAGTAACGCTAATTAACATCCTTGCCGTTGCTGATTTCGACCGGGTTACCATGACAGATGGCCGGTCGAGCTACGCGTTTGACCACACTTTGGACATTGCTGGTGTGGAATGAGAGCTTTTATTTCTCATGACGTTCAATTTTCCCACTTTGGCCAAAGTCTTCCTTAGACTCCCTCTTTCTTTATTGCTGTAAAATGGGCTGTAGGAGCCACGGTTCGTATTTCTTTGTTTCCTCTGACATGTTCTGCATCGTCATCTTTTCGTTAAGGTGATCTGTTGCTAGCAGAAATGGTGGCTACTGGTGCAGCTGTTTATTTTATTGGTGTGAAGCTCCCATTAGCCTTAACCTATCCATCGCCCCGTTCCTCTGTATGTTTTACTTCTGTAAGTGCTGAATCATCTCTCATTCCCCATCACGGGTAGTTTAGACACGGCTAGGTCTGACTGTCCGGGTTGCTCAGTGGACCTCGGTCTAACAGGAAAAATGAGTTTAATTCTTTCAATGACTATCTTGTATGTCAGAATAGCAGTCGGCGTAGGTCCCAGTATAGGTTGTGAGATAGCAGCTGAAAAGTCAAAGGGGAATTTCCCCGGGTTTCTTGCAGAAAGTATTTCTTCTTGGTAGGGAGAAACTTCGGTCTGGGGAAAACCCAGTCAGTGGCAAAAGGCTCAGCTCCCTCAGACCCGGTGCATGCTTCTGCTGGCAGAAAGAGTCATTCATCTACCTTTTATAGTCACCGAACAAAACAAAGCGTTAAGGACTAAACAGCATTAACGGAAGTGATAGCGCGCTGAATTAAAACTAATCTTAGCGAAGCTAATGGCCATGTTACCATCGATTCCAGTGAAGGCAGGCGTTCAGCCCGTGCTTTGCCGGCAACCATTTCCCCAGCAGGAGTGCAGTGCAGACAGCTTCGGAAGTGATGGCAGGGTGGGCTTTTTAGCTAGATAATCAGCGGGCTGGTAAACCTTCGTATGACGAAAGATGCAACAACCACAGCCATGCCAGGAAATGTTTCCTTCTAAACTCAAAAATTTAAATGCAATTAAAATTCCTAAAAGCTTTTATGTTGTTTACATTTTTATGCTGTTAAAATGCAAGGCAAAGGAAAAGGACCGTGTACATAAACCTATCTGGAGTTTAATCCAGACTTTTTAAAATTCCAATTACTGTTTTGTCAGTATTAAACTTAGTCATAACTACTAGAAAGCTTCCTCCCCCAAATTTCTGCTTTACAGGTATTTTCATTTTCTCTTAGCTGTCATCTAAACTACGTGACTTCACACAAGTGATAACAAGATGCTGTTTCATTTGTAAACTGAAAAAAATCTCATTTTACAGCAAGAAACATGCCTGCTACTCTGGGGAAACCGTGTTACATGTCACAACTGGTCAACATCACGGAAAGCAATTCATTTCATACCGTAAACATAACTGTAACAGTATCAGCATTTTATATCAGAAATATTACAGTTACATTTTCTGGAAAATCTGATTTTGAATGTGATGACTCCTTAGCAAATAACAGTCCATCCTTGTCATTCTAAGCATAAATTGGTTTTGTGTTTCTGCTTTGCTTTTTATACTGAACAAGCCCTGGCGAACACACAAACCATAATTTTACCTTATCTCTCTCTTTGTTTCCTTTGTTTTCTTTTTTTTTTTTTTTCCCTTTTTATCTCCAGAGCAGCAATCCTTTTTATTTGAGCTGCCAGCTGTATGGAGAATCTGATTACTGCCTTGCCCTGCTGAACAACTGCTTAGCCAAGGTGGGCAGGGATGAAGAACTGGCTTTTTTAAAGCCTTACCTGGAGATGCCTTTCAATAAAAGGTCCTTCCGCAACGGTGTTGGATCAGGAATTAAAAAAACTTCCTTGCGAAGAGCAAAGTCATAAACAAATGTTCAAAACCGCGGTCCCGATTTTAGCATCTGGTGTTTAACTTTGAGCTTAAAACCATTTGAATGCTTTTCTATGATGAACCCAACAGAGACAAATGTCCCCGTGTCTCTGGCATGTACACAGATGTTTATTTCAAAGCGCACAAGCCGAGGGGAGCAGATGGGATTGCTCAGAAAAGGGCTTTGTTTCCAAAGTTACAGTGTCATAAAGTTTTGAATTGAAATTAATGTCTCCGTTTGGGTAAATCCCCTTCTTTGTAACGCTACAGATTTAATCCCCTTCCTCGCGATTAACACAAAAATCGTCGCGTGCTTTGACCAGACGCGTGCCTGCAGCCTGCTGGGAGGAGTGACGGTGCACTCCTGACAGCCCTCCTCCCTGCTGGAGAGGCAAACCCATGGGCAAGGCAAGGCATGCCGGTACTTCCCTGACCCAAATCCCATTTCCTTGAGGACAACTGCTCTGGCAATTCTAACACACATTTAAAGTACATTTCGTTTCAGATTTTCAAAGCTGTGAAGGGCCGCTGGTGAAAGACAGAATCGAGCCCTACTTGTAACTCCTACTTCCTTTTTAATATAGTTATTTAAAATGACTGTAGCAGGAAATAATCTCTCGAGATGCATCAGCTTATTTCCAGAAGAGCCCTGGGAAATCACTCCAAGGCAGGGTACCAGTGCAGCTCCCTCTGCCTCGATTAATTGACTTACGTAGGAAACACCCAGCTGATGAGATGTGCCAAATGCGGTTTCCACTGCTACAGTTGTGGTGAGGTAATTAACAACGGGGTTTTTTAATTTCCTGTTAATAAAAAAGAGTCATTTGGTCTGAAACTATGTAAATGTGCCGTGTAGCAAAGGTAATCTGCTGGGCTACGTATGTGTGAGTTTTACCTCGTGGCTGTTTCCCCCAACAAGCTGTGACGTTGGCTTGAAAATGGTACAAGGTGTCCACACAATGCATTTTGAACTGAAAGCTAATAATACATCAGTGTATGGATGCTTTCTAATATTTCCCTGTTAAATACCATAACCTAGGATATCGTTATTAAACGTTGAACGAGGTTGACTGCCATCATTGCCTCTGTGATGCCCATCCCTGTGTTTTGCACCCCTGAGCCCATGGTAAAAGTGACTCGAGCGCAGAGCTGTGCCCCTGTGACACCAGGTAGCTGGGCTGCAGTTGGCTGATTCGAGGAGATCAAGCACACTTCAGCCGTGTCCGTCCATGCTAAAACGCTTAAAGCATTGTATTTTTTAAAGTTGCTTAAACATTTAGACTCCTTTTGGGGAGTGTTGGTGTCTATGTTGCTTAGCTCTCGCAGCTCGTGGTGAAGTGACGCCCAGAGACCTTTACAAATGTATAAGGGAGATGTTTGATAATTATTATTCTCGGGCACTGTCTCTTGTAACGCCTGGATGGGGGGAAGGCCAGGCCAGCAAAGGCGGTGGCACGCAGAAGTCTCACGGCAGCAGGGCATTCGCCTCGTTTCGTTCTTGGCTGCTGTGGTTTCAGCCGTGGCAGATGTCCTGCAAATGCAATTTTCCACCTCAAACACTATCCAGCTCTGTCCAGAACTGCCCGAGAAGCAGCGTTTTACTGCCGTTGGTCAGGTAAAACTGAAGGGCTGGCAATGACCGGTGGTGGCCTGTGGCTGCTGAGCATGCGGGTAAGTGCTGTTGAGAGGGTGCAAACCAAAAGACAGGCTCCAAGTGCAGGGTCCCAATGGCAGTGGCTTTTCCTTTTCAGTACTTACGGCAAAAAAAGTAACGCAGTTTCAATTACGCCCCTGTGCAGGCATAATGTGTGTATTCTGCATCTGTGCACGTCTGCATGCAGTGAGGTGGAGGTGTTTTGTCGCAGTGCAGCTACCTGGAGTGGCTCTGTCCTGCTCCTTGCAGCTCCTATCACCACCCAACTTATTTTTCAGGAAAGAAAAAAAATGAAGCAAGTCCAGATTTATCTTTGACTTGGGCTTTCACATCCATTTTAGTTAACTTTTTTCTACGTAATCAAATATATTTCTGCCTTGGTAACCTGTGATAAACAAGGTTGTCTGTAAGCCAACAGAGCTATATGTGTAGCTTTGAAAATCAGCCACTTCCTTTTCATTTGTCGTGCAGGTATACGACCAACTCATTTAGTATTTTGGCAACTGCCTTTGAGCAGGGTATGTTCAGGAGGGCTGGAGAGCCGGTATCCTGCTCACACAGACCGTCATCCCCGTTTTTTGAAAGTATGGGCTGCAAGAAAAACAGCTTCTTGGCTACAGGAAAAAGCCCATTTTTTATTATTTAGTCATTGCCTGACAAGCCACTCCACCTTGAGGGAGCTGCATATTCCGTAAAAGATGGTATGAGGAGGCCACCAAGAGCCGTAAGTCTTGTGCTCACCTAAATCACACTGAGCAAGCCTGGAAAATGTAGATTATCTGGCTGACTTACAGAAGAGGTTCTACCACCGGCAGGCTGATGTCGCCATCACCACGGCACTGACACTGCCTTCACCATGAAATGATAAACTCTTTTCTGAACTCTAAAGGTACCTTTATTTTGGAAAGAACAGAGAGTAACCTTAGTGATCTCTGTCAGAAAATAAGGATCCAAGGGTGCCAATGCTGAGCACATTAATTTTATGCTGACAGGAACTGGAGACCTGACATAAGATGTCTTTTTTCAGTACAAAGAGGACAATATGAGCGATTACAGAAATGCCAGCCTAGAGCATAATTAATGTGCTGCAATGAAGTATATTCCTTTCTGGGGAACAGGGATTCATTACGCTGTGAAAAGATATTGTGTTGACTTTCTTTACTAATTTTCTTGGCTACCCTAAGAGAAAGAGAAAGGATAAACAAGTTTAGAGGGTGGGAAGAGTAATGTTTTGGCTAGGGATTAAGTTGGGAAGGTGGGAACGCCTTGACCAGTCTTGGCCCTTGATAGTAATTCAGCCTGTGACCTTAGATAAGTCACTTCATTTCTACTCAATTTCTCCATGTGAAAAATAAGCAGCTATCTTCATCCAGCCATCTCGCATAAGACCGACAGATTTGGGAAGTGTTTGGGAGGTGTCGGGGCAGAGAAGGGTGGTCTCTCTGCAGCCGGTGCAGCATCCTGGGGCTGGGAGAAAGGTGCAAGCTCTGCTGCCTGGTCAACGTGACCTCCGACATCACCTTCAGCATGGGACCAAGCACCCCAATGCCCATGTTCATTTTCTAACCTCCAGGGAGCTGGGATTTCAATAGCCAAGCCAATTCCCAGGCTTACGAGCCATTTTCAGCTGCGTTGTTCATTACTACAGCCACTGCCGAACACATGGGTGAGATGCTGTCCTGGTTTCAGCAGGGGTAGAGTGAATTTTCTCCCTCCTAGCTGGTACATTTTGGATTTAGTGTGAGAATAACGTTCATAACACTCTGATGTTTTAGTTGTGGCCAAGTGGTGTTTATAAAGTCAAGGATTTATCAGCTTCTTGTGCCCTGCCACGGGCAGGGGCACAAGAAGCTGGGAGGGACACAGCCAGGACAGCTGACCCAAACTGGCCAAAGGACTATTCCAGACCATATGACGTCATGCCCAGTATATACAGCTGGAAGGAACTGGCCAGCAGGGGTAGATTGCTGCTCAGGGACTTGCTGAGCATCAGGTTAGTAGGTCGTGAGCAACTGCATTGTCCATCACTCATCTTTTCTTGGGTTTTAATTCTCTCTCTTTTTGTTATATTCCTTTTCATTACTTCTTGTTGTTGCTGCTGTTATATTTATTTCAGTTACTAAACTGTTCTTACTTCAACCCACTGGTTTTACTTGTTTTCAATTCTCCTCCCCATCCCACCAGGGGCAGGGAAGTGAGCGAGCGGCTGCATGGTGCGTAGTTGCTGGCTGGGGTTAAACCACCACAGATGCTCATTCCCCGATGAGCCTGAGAGAGAAGCATCCTCTACACCTGCACTTTCAAAGTGCAGCTGCTATGGCTTATTCAATATTGCGCTAGTAATACTGGGTAGTTTCTTCTTTTTTGACAGTGCAGCCTTTGCTAAAACACATTAAAATACATTTAAAGGACATACAGAATCCCTGAATCCATAGGGATTTTTTTTACTCTACTTTGCTCTGACTTGTATCTTCCTTTGGAGCCTTTGGACTTAAGTTTCATAGAATCATAGACTGGTTTGGATGGGAAGGGACATTTCAAGGTGATCCAGTCCAACCCCCTGCAGTGAGCAGGGACATCTGCAACTAGAGCAGGGTGCTCAGAGCCCCAAGGTCCAACCTGACCTGGAATGGTGCCAGGGATGGGGCTTCTCCCACCTCTCTGGGCAACCTGGGCCAGGGTCTCACCACCCTCAGTGTAAAATGTTTCTTCCTTCTCTAGTCTGAATCTCCCTCTCTTGGTTTAACCCATCACCCCTTGTCCTGTCACAACAGCCCCTGCTGAAAAGCCCCTCCCCATCTTTCCCGTAGCCCCCTTTAAGCACTCAAAGGCCGCACTAAGCTCTCCCTGGAGCCTTCTCTGCTCCAGGCTGAACAACCCCAACTCTCTCCCCTGTTCTTCCACCAGAGGGGTTCCATCCCCCTGATCATTCCTGTGGCCTCCTGTGGCCCCGCTCCAGCAGCTCCCTGTCTCTGCTGTGCTGAGGACCCCACAGCCGGACCCAGCGCTGCAGGGGGATCTCCCCAGAGCGCAGCAGAGGAGCAGGATCCCCTCCCTCGACCAGCTGCCCACGCTGCTGGGAACTAACCCAGGATACAATGTGCACATTGCTGTCTTTTCCCCCTACTGACGCCCTGGTTTTGGGCCGTGGGGGCCATCTTCAAGCACAGTAGAAACTGGTTTTAGCAGCCTGCCTGTCCTGAGCTCTGGGGTCGGGCTGCCGCTGCCCTGCAGCTGCAGGAGCTGCTGCTGCATCCCCATCCCCACCCCTGGAAGGGCACCTTGCAGAGGGCTGTCCACGTTACTGCACATTGCCTGCTGCTCCTCTGCTCCCTGGAAATGATCTGTGCCGTTGAAGGAGGCAGCCGAGGGTACCACTAGGTGAAAATGGAAAGAGCAAATCCAATAAAATATGAACAAGTGAAATCTGCCTGAAGACAGTAGGAGGAATTAACATTTTTTTTCTTCTTCACAGATTATTGGCAAGAAAGGCAATTAAATAGCCTGATGTAATAGCATCTAATTTACTTGTGAGACTGAAAATTAGTTGTTGTAATGACATACCAATACTTGGGTTTCTGATTACAAAGTATATATATATCACATTTAGATTTCCTCATTTGCTATTATTTGCCTGTAGATGGTAATTTATTGCCTTAAAACACCAAGAGGAAGAAAGGGCGAAGTCTCTTGCTGCTTTTAGCTCTGGATATAATTTTGACCTTAAGAAAGAACAAGGCAGATATCAGAGAGTATATGAGATGTTATTATTACCGTAATAAAATACAGATAAAAATCATAGTGCAGAAAGACTCTAAGACAACTATTAAGCATTTGTCATATAAAGAAAATCAAAATTTAACTTATCAGGTATTCTGGCACTTTAAAGATTCATCATGAAAAACTTCTAACAGCGAAGCGTTTAAGCAATATGTCATTGATGAGCTGTCTGCTGAAACGTTTAAAGAGTTTGGAAAAAGATAAAAAATGTCAAAGATAGGCTTTTTATCAGACTGGCAGAATGTTTCACTATGTTTAAATTTACTTTTAATAGTGAAACAGTATCGCATTACGTTTTTTTTAAGAAAACAAGCCGAGCTTCTTGTCCTACCATAACACGTGATGGTTAGTGAGCATAACAAAACCAAGAATGTGGCTTCTTGGCTGAAAAAATGGCACAGCTGTACATTTTTCTGCCTTTGTGGTGATTGAAAGACTTTTTCTTCTAATACCCTACTGGATTTGAAGTCATTGGGTTGATTATGTTCAAATCTTAAAAGCTTGATCAACTGAGACCTATCTTCTCCAAGTCTTCGGTTTGAACCTTCCAGAAGACATAAAAGGGCTCAATGCGATAAGAAATGTGCTCTCAAGAGCTGCTCTCGAGACATCATCTGCAACTCATTGAAGTCAACAGAAAGCTACTGAGTGCCTTCAACAGGCTTTGGATCAGATGTTCAGCGTATTAACGGTAAGAGTATTTTGTGCTCACTTCTTACGGTCGGTCGGATGAATCCAGTGAATCTCTATGGCAACCCTGGAGCACCTCACAGCAGCTATATGCACTGGTAGATTTTTCTTCCCAGAAAGCATCCTCACTGATTTTTGTGGTTTGTGCCTCTTTTATCTTGCCGTATGTTAATTTGGGGGCCACAGAATTGCTGGCACTTCAAAACCGCAGCCAAATGGCTGGGAGGCCCACGAGGAGCCCAGGCTGCTGCAGTTGGCTCTGTGTCTTCATTAGCAGCCACTGCATCATAATTAGTAGCATGACACTTGGGTGAACCAGTGGTCCACAAGGATGTGTGTGCAAATTTGTTGTTAAACACAGAGATGTAAAGACAGGAGCGAGTGTTACTCCAGAGGCGTTTCAGTCCCCCCAGCGCCTTTGTTCTTTTTTTTTTTTTCTAAATAAGAACTACACCAACAAGTAGCTGATGGTTATACACGTCGTGAAATTTTCTTTACTTTGCTTTCAAGTAAAAATCATAAAGTAAGTGAAGAAACCAAATGGATCTCAACTTGATTCAAAATACAGGGAGGAAAGGAGAATATGTACATATGAAAATGACCGTTGGGTGAAAAATCATTGCGCTTTAGTGATATTTGCTCTTCTCCACTGACTGTTTCATTGACAATCCTCTACAGTGCTGTTCTAGAGGACTTTTACATAAACAAAGACCTGGAGCCATGAAATGCTTTGGTAGGAGCCTGCTGGATGGAGCTCCTGTTCCACACCAGGTTCTTCACGCTCAGGCACGTCTGTGGTGTTTGAAGCCATAAGGGATTTTGCTACACCTCTATGTATTTTGGATAAAAGAACCAGGCTTCTTGGACGTGGTTTCCCCATGTTATCACAAGGATGTGTTTGACTCTGCCGGTCTTTTTGCTTTTTAGTTTTAGCCAGGTCTGCAAATTCTTCCTTCCTGCAGGCAATGTGAATCTTGTTAACTTCTTGGATGATGCTTGGCAAAGTGTCTTCTCTGAAATGCCACTTCATTTCATGTTTCTCACTTTTAAATTCATTTCCACATTCAAAATATTGCAAAATTACTGTTGCACAAGACACCATGGTACTTCTGGAAGGATGCGAAGTCATTCACCTAATTAGACAGCAATTGGTGCTGGCTGGAGCGCGCTGTAATGTGAAGACTCAATGTGTAAGTCAAGGGGACAAGCGATTCAACTGCTCCTTATTGATTCAGTTCCATGGTTTGGCATCAGAGGTTGTGACAAGTGAGTGCGAGCCCTGAGGGCTGGACTCTGGCTGATATTGAATTGGCTGCCCTCAAGATGTGCAAGAGAACTACAAGGGCTGTATTTTTGTATCTTTTAATAAAATAGCACAATTTGAAGAAAACATGCTTAATACACTATTTATATTCTCTCTCATCTTTGGTTACTTTTGGTTATGTGATCTAATCATGGCCATTTATTAATGAGGTTCCTTCCAGTCATTTGAGGCAATGTCGGAAAATTGACTGGAGGAGCTCAAGGAGCAATTTCAGGCCAAATCCTGATTGCTGAACATAATGAAATATGCTAACTGGTGCATGGAGATCCTGTTGATTACGTTAAACAACCCTAAATGAAAGAAGACAAATGACCCGTGTGGGTGGAATTGATGTAATTGGTTTATGAAAAGATACTTCTAAACAAAACAAAAAAAAATGTTCTTTTTTTTCCATTTGCAAACATGGGCTGTTAGGTGTTTGTTGTTTTTTTTTTTTTGCCTATCTGCAAATATGTGTGATAATGTAAGCAGCTTTCTCATGGAGGCTTCTACCTGCCAGCAGCTGGGCAAGCCACTGTGTCAGGGCTCAAGCTCCATCTCAAATTGATGCAACTCAAGCACCAGGCCACGAAAGCACTTCAAAAAGCCCAACCATTTTCTCTGGTTTTGTATCAAGCTGGCATTTTCCTCAATTTCTGACACCAAACTAGTGCTTTTGACGCCCAAGTGCTTTGTGATGCACTGTTGTCTTCGCTCAGCGCGTTTTTCTGGCGTAGGAAAAGCGTGTGCATGAGAATGAGCTGGAGAGCAGGTTCAGGTCTGCGCCGCGGCAGTTTAGATAGTTTCCTCTTTTGCATGTAAAGCATTGCGCCAATTTGCATATTTGGGTATTTGAACTTTACAAATCACTCCTTATGATCAACAAATCAGGTGTCATTTACGTGCTTGTGTTAAGGAAATGAAATACATTTATCTTCGCGACGTTCTCAGAATGAAGTCGGGTGTTCTGGCACGGTGCAAGCTCTGGCTGCCTCGCTCGTGCTGGTCGCCTGTCACCTCTGAGCCTGGAACACTGCTTGATTACAATACCATAGACACTGCAGCCTTGACATGACCATGAGATGTTTCGGTCACCAGCCTAGTGTCGATATTTCACTAAGCCATATTTAATTATTTCACTTTATATTTATGTAAAATACCTTCTATTTTAGGTGGATATAGTCACACTGCATCAAAAAAAAAAAAAACAAAAAAAACCCAAAAAAACCCCAACATTATTTTTAAGGCTCTCATGGCTGAAGACAGTTTCATTTGACACATTAATTGGAAAGTGTTTCAGTGCTTGCAGAGTTAGTGGTTTGGGTTGGGAGGGACCTTCAAAGCTCATCCAGTCCAACCCCTTGAAGGGAGCAGGGACATCTGCAACTAGAGCAGGTTGCCCAGAGCCCCAAGGTCCAACCTGACCTGGAATGGTGCCAGGGATGGGGCTTCTCCCACCTCTTTGGGCAACCTGGGCCAGGGTCTCACCAGCCTCAGTGTCAAAAAGTTTCTTCCTTCTCTCTAGTCTGAATCTCCCTCTCTTAGTTTAACCCATCAGCCCTTGTCCTGTCACAACAATACATGATATGGTTATTCACCACCATCACACCATGTGCAGCAGTTCGTTACGGCTCCTCCCCTGCAGTGCAGAGCACGGGGCAGGGTCCGGGTCCTGCCCTCTAACACTTGCCTTTGTGCTGCTGTAGGACACAAGTTTGACTCCACAAATGCAAGTCCACGCGAATCAGCTTGACGCTGATGTCTGTGACAGTATCTGAATCTGCCTTTTCAGTTGGTGCTAGTGGCTTTTTACTTGATGACAGTATTTTCTCATGTTTCCAACAAATGTAGAAATTTTCTATTGTGCAAATCATGAACAAACTTAGTCTTCCTCGTTGGGTCACGACAAGACTCAGGCTGGTTATCATTAAAATGCTGTCATTTACCCATGGTCACAGCAAATGATGTTTCAGTAGTTTTGTATTATGTTGTTTGGTTTTTTTTTAGTGACCCCAATACGGTTGTATATTTTTCTCAATGCCTTCTGAAATACAGTAATGGGCACTAACAGCAGCAAGCTAAGTACTTGGTCATGACTAACCGAACAAAACTGGGAAGAAAAAGCAAACACAGCCACTCTCCAGGGGATCCTGTCTCGGAGTGTATGAACACTCTTATTTCTGAGAGTTACTTTTAAAATTCTTGACCTTCAGGAAATGGTTCCATTTTACTGTAAATAAGCAATGCCTTTCACATGCCAGTGGGGGAGAGTGAAGACATTCTTCTTGTTCTGATAATATTTTTATGCTGCTGAGTTGCAGAGGTCCAAACCCAGGACTGCCGAGCCCAGGTGGGGAGAGAGTACCCTGACCCTACATCCCCTGTGTCACCTTTGGGCAGGTTATTTCTGCACTTGGATCTTACATCCAATAAATATGAACTTGCTTTTTCCTTCCTCTGTTACACTGACGGGATTTCCTGCTGCCAGGGCTGGTACCCGCTCCCAGTTTGGTATTTGCGCAGTGTCTAGCCGGTGCTGTTTTATTTGGTAGCACTACGGTAGGGCAAATGATCAGTAATGGTGGGAGCGATGGATAACCAGCATGGGATGGCATGAAGGAGGAGATCTGCAGAGGAGAAACGATGGGCTAAAATTGGATCTCTGAGCAATTTGCACATTTTGCGGGTGTGTTTTTGTCCTGCAAACTTGCTCAAGAAAAAAGGTTACCCAGATAAAAGCCTATGACATACGGATATTTTGCTCTGTCTTCATTTTCATGATCACGAGCTTAGCGTTTTCAATTTGGTGGGGGTGGAGATGGGAGACATGGTACTTTTTTCTCCACGAGCTTGAAGTTGCTGCATTCCATAATTATTTTTGTCATAAAGACGAATGCCATCCTAAAAAAGTTGGAAGCTAACAGCACCTCGGCCGTGATATATGAATATTACCACTTTGAATGCTGGAATGGCATTATAGATGGTTTATGGTTTTATGACTGTGAGACATTTCTTCGTCTCTGATTCAGAAATACATTTCCGACACATTTTAAAGCAACTTCTGGTCTTTGACATCTTTTTTTTTTTTTCTTTTTTTTGTCTCGTCTTTCATTTCAAAATGCTTCTTGAAGTGAATTTAAGAGTTCGTAGGATTTTAGAGGTATTCATCACAAAACTTTGGTGCAGAGTAGTCACCTTTAGCCACCTCTAGTTTAACACCCCGCAATGTCAAGGAACGGCTGCATTGCATTAATTCACTCCAGTTCCTGCTGGGAATTCACCGAGCCTCCGTAGACGGCTGTCGCAATGTGAAAGAGTTAATGTCTGTTCCATTTTCTAAATTTTATACCCTCCCAGCTACACAAAGATCATGCAAATGTGATATTTGCGAGAATACATTCGCAGGACTGTAGTAGTTTTTAAAATGAAAATAGCATCATTTTGTTTTGAACGCGTTTCCCCCCTCACCTCTCGGCTGCCAAAGCGCTGGCGGTTCTGCACATTGCAAAAAGCGCTATTTAAAAGATGTTGGGGAAAAAAAAAAAACCGGCAGTAAAATGGAAGACTGCCCTCTAACGTCAGCAGAGCCAGCCGAAGGGGGCTGAAAAGGTAGCGAGAGGCTCTGGAGGGTAACAAGGCTTGGCCATAACTTCTCTGGAGCAGGAAAGCAGACAGAGGAACATCTGAAATTTTGGGGATTTCAAAAGCATCAAACGGGGCGGAGATGCCAGGATCCAGTAAAAGTCAAATCTGAGACTCAAATTCTATTGGTTTTGAAACTCCTCCCCAGATAAAGATTCAGCTGTTTCCCCGCTGTCTTTTAGTGGTAGGCGCGTGTCGTAGTGATTGAGTCTGAACAAGGGCAGGGCTTGCAGGCAAGTAGGTCTTTGGGTTTATTTTACCGATAAAGGTCAACTGGCACTAAATGGCCTGGAGCAACAACTGAACTGCTCTGTGTCATCATCCTGTAGTGAATAGTTTAGAAAAGACGTCCCAAGGTTTTCATGAACGCATGAGGAAACCTATGAGACGACGCAGGTCCTTGAGGAATGTGATAGTGGAAATATCTCAGCAACGTCATAACCTCACGGTTACAGGATGGGGATTGTCACTCAGACTAACCGGGGCCCAGCAAGGACTTTGCAGAAGGTTGCTGGTATTTACAGCAGCTATGTTAAGTCACACCGCCCCATTTCTGTTCCGCTCCTCTAGCTGCTTGTGTTCTTACAGAAGATACTTGAGGAGGCAAAACAAAGCAGCACCAAAGCCACAAGACCAAACTCAAAGTGTTAATTTGTGGTTGTCTGAGAAGCTGGTTCTCTACGAAAAGGTAGACTCTAAATATAAAATATTTTATATTACGATACTAATTGTCAAAACACACAGATTAAGTAAACACGTGCTGCATCTGTTAGAGCTTCCTATTGCAACAAGTGTACTATAAAAATATTAAAGATACCAAAAAAACCCAAAACCCCCAAGGATTATTGAACACAAGGCATGAGTCCCAGCATGAGCTCCCGCTCTGTTTACATACCCATCATCTTTCCTGCCTTTTTATGATTCGTACACCTCCATATTTTTGGCGTTTGTGGACTGACAACAGATCTCCATGGATCTCATGCTGGCTTGTTTATGGGGAGCCTACCAGTTCACACGCTGGCTCCTCTCTCACCCTGGGACCATGGCAGCTTGACCGTGGAGAAGTATTTGGGGAATAAACACGCCATGGGTTTCCACAAACGCTCCTGGCTGCAATGCTTCATTTTGAGATCATTCATAGGAATATGCCCAGGGAAAGAACACCAAGGTGGAGGCAAACCCAAACATGATTGAAACATCAATCACTTATTCACTGAGAAATATTTACAGTATTTTCTAACTTGAGAAAGGAATAACGAGACATGCATCCTAGGGGGTTTTATGGGCAAATTGTATTCCAAGCATTTGCGATCTATGCAGAAATTGTTCAGTATTGACAAAGGCCAGGAATGAAACCAAACCCTAAAGGGATTGACACCGGCCTGGCCAGAAATCTCCTCCAAACAGTTTTCCATTGGAAAATGCCGGATCATTAAAAATGAAGTGATCCGCGAAGATCAATCAATCCTGACAAAGTCACAGCGAGGACGATTTCCTGCCAGCTTCCCTGTCGAGCTCCCCGCTCCGCCTTCCTTGGGGCGTCAGATCGATGGTGCTCGCCCACCCGGGCACCTGGGCGGGTGCTGCTGCTCATGCCTCACATCTTCCCCAGCGCCGCTTTGACCTTCTGTTAAACCGAATGACAGATTTCCTCTTCTGACGTGACGTACGCGTGTGTGCTTGGTTTTTCCCATTTAGTAATGTATTTTTTTAATCTCAGGTTTCCTTGCACTGGAGTTTCAGGTCTACTGTACAAGAAGGGAGAAGCGAACCCAGGCTGACCGCTACCGCCACAGCCTATAGAAAGGATCTCCCCATTTAGCAAAGCACGTAAGCGCCTGTGTCTAAAAGATTAGCACATTTATTGAAGTCACTAAGTGTTTATTCTTTGGTTGACAGTGATTGTCCGATAATCCAAAGCAAGCTGAACACTCGTGGTGCGAGAAAGAGAGAGGAGTGCCCGGCCTTGGAGAGCTGCCATCTAAATTGGCCATTCCCAAACTGCAGTGCAGGTATTTATGGTGGGTCATGAGTCTTTCCTAAACCTCTTTATAGCCTACACGGAGGCATTAGCCCCGCAGCTACTGCACCTGCACTAATTTAGGTGCAAGGGGGAGGATGCAGAGGGAGAGCATGGGCGTGGGGACGCAGCGGTTGGGATCCACGGTTAATGACCCTGCTGGCTCTGCACCCAAGCTGCTGAAGGGGTTGCTGCATTCTAATCAGCATTTCTGGTTCCTTACATCTCGGCTATAGCATGATGTGATTCCCAGGCATAAAGGAGGTGTTCCGACCCGCACTGGCATCAGTTTTGGGTACATACGTGTAGGCTTAAGACGCCTGTTAGCAGATGGAGCTGGCGCAGATGGCACGGCTATCACATACGGGGAGGAGTGTTTGATTCCTCAGAGTAGGAGTGCGATGTTATTCCCAGTCAGAGAGGTCAGAATAGATTTCACTTATCACTTGGTATTCTTGGTACCTGTTATTTCGGGATGGAAAAATCTGCAAATATCGCATGTCAAGGCTCATTGCTGGAAGCTCAGGAGGGAAGGGCATGCGAGAAGTATTTTCAGATAAGGCAGTCGGTATTCTCTAAGTTATTTCTGACAAATGCTGATCAATTGTTATTTCTGTTTAATATGTACCATAAGGAGAGATGATGCTCTCCTCCACACAGGTTTAAATTAAGATTCAGGAGAGGGATGGGAACAGGCCACTGCTGAATGTGTGGGGAGAGCAAGGAAATATTGCAGTGCTCTCGTTCTCCAGAATCAATTTCTAACGCTCTCTTTCAAAACACAGTGCCCAGTAGTGGGTAGAAACCAATATTAAATCTGTCATGGTTTTATTTTGTTCTTAACATCTCTGTTTGAAATCCAAACTAGCTTGCACAGAAAAGCAAGGATCCCTCTAACAAAGCAGAATTCTGGCAGCACAAACAACAGCCAAGCTCGAAAGGGAATTAAACCGTATCTGTGCTCTCCTGACATTATATCCTGTTAAAAGCAGAAGATTCCGCAGCAGCAACTGAGGGTTTTTATTTCTTCTGTGAATTTTCTTAGAATTTTAGTGGGGGACACCAAGTAACGAGTAAGATTCTTCCACTTTAATAGCTGAAAGTGTGGGTTTTAAGGAAAATGAGTGTAATACCTTTTATCTTTTCCTAATGAAAACACTGCCACCAGCTGGTTAATGAATGGTTTGACTGGTTTTACACTTCTGCTCTTTAAAGGTGATATTTTTGGTCAATGTGTTTTGAGAACAGAGAGCGCCGATTATCTGTATCCTCCATTACTTTTTCAAGTACAGGTACCTGGCAATAATGCAATTAATGCTTGTTACCTCATATACATTGTTCAACAAGCCTTGGCGGAGGAAGGTGGCTGCCACATAAGGCACTTTTGCCATCTGCCATCTTCATGAAACGGTGTGGCCATCACAGACTCTGTTATTTGAATAGAGGCATTTGAAATGTATTGACATTAATTTGCCCTGCCTTTTTCTATTCACAGTTTTTCCCTGATGTCCAGTGTTTCCTTGAGCCACCGTCAGCTCTTCACTCATGATTTTGCTAAAACATCAGTAGTGGCTAAGACTCTTCGGCAGTGTTGGCATTTCAATTGCCATGTTGGTTTTCGCTTCCGTGCTTGAGACAATTCATCTGCTCATAATGATTATTTCAGGTTCTCACAGGGAAAAGAAATCTTGTAAATGGAGGTGGAGGCTCGGAGGCATAATTCTGTGCTCAGGAGGGATTCGTAATTGATCTTGTGTCCAAGAGAAGGTGGATATATTGCAGTCTCAGGGGTTGGCAGTCCAATAGTAGAGGTGTTTCATATTGCAGTACAGCATTTTCCTTACAACCGACAATCTCCTTTGGTCCCAGGCTCAGGCAGTGATTTCTGGGTGTTGTTTTTTTGTGGATGTTCTGGGTTTTTTTAAGCTCTTTCAGCAAGTTGAATTGATGAGGAATTTCAGGGCCCCAAAACCTCCACAGCTCTTTGACCTGGAAAGGATATTGGATACCCTCAAAACCCGAGTTGTGGCTCTGTACAGCCTGTCTTCTGACCATGAGCTTAGGATGCTCCTGGGCTTTTGCCACAATGCTCAGTTCAGTGCAAATCTAAACCTCAAAGGAGGGCTGACACACGGGTGGTTTGGATGTCACCATCGGCTGCGGCTGAAACTGCAAGGGAGTTTCTGCCATCAACTCGCAGTGGAAGCTCCTCTGAAAGCTGTATGGGTTGTATGAGGTCTGCAGGTTACTGCTGTCAATCCTCCTTCTCCCAGACGCTTTTAGGCGAGGAGGGGGAACCACAGCTGGAATGGTCTCCTGCGGAGAGCTTGTGCCAGACAGGCAGCTCCTGCTGCTGAGCACAAACCCTCCATCTCAGCAGAGTTTTCCCTGCTACTTTCAGGGCTTTCAAATGTATAGTGGGAAAATTGAGACCTCACCTGCAGTGCTGGGGCCAGCTCTCCAGAAGAGAAGGCTCCAGGAGACCTTATTGCAGCCTCTCCGTGCTTAAAGGGGCCTGTAAGAAAGATGGAGACAAACTCTTCAGCAGGGCCTGTTGGGACAGGACAAGGGGTGATGGGTTTAAACTAAAAGAGGGAGATTCAGACTAGAGAAGAAAGAAATTTTTGACAATGAGGGTGGTGAGACCCTGGCCCAGGTTGCCCAGAGAGGTGGGAGAAGCCCCATCCCTGGAACCATCCCAGGTCAGGTTGGACCCTGGAGCTCTGGGCAACCTGCTCTAGTTGCAGATGTCCCTGCTCCCTGCAGGGGGGTTGGACTGGATGAGCCTCTTCCAACCCAAACTATTTCATGATTCCATGATTAATTCTGTAAAATAACGACAGACCCACCTGACATACAAGTGCTCACATCACTCCTGTGTAAAAGCTGATTTTTCCATGGCACAGAACAGTTTCCTTGGGTTAATTTACAAGTTTAAATTAACTTAACCCTTTAATTTCCTCCTATGTGTTTCGGCACTGTCACATAGTATAACCTTATCCATAATTAAAGCTGAATCAATACTCCCACTGAAGCCAGACTGATTTCCCTGCATCCCACATTTCAACAGTGGCTTCTGCTTCCCCCTTTAGCACAGGGAGTATTTAAAGGACAGTTGAATTTTCTTTGTAAATCTTCAAAGAAACATTTACTACTTTGCTCAGTGTAGGTGTTTGAACATGGTCTTGTTTGGGGTTTTGTGCATGGGATGGGAGCACTGCCCTCCACCCCTGTGTGGGATAACCAACAGGGCTGGCACCAGGGATCCACAAAGCATTGCTGTGGGGTGGCCAGCAATGGTCCGTTGGGCATGGTGGACTTCCCTTTCCCATACGCATCAGCAGACCAAGGAGGTAGCATGTACCTTGCATACTGTGGGGAGGCTCTTTAAGCTGCTGTGTTACCTTCACAAACGAAACAAAAATTCATTTACTGAAAATAGCGGCATCCCTTTCTTTGGTACTGCCAACAGTGGAAGAGTCTTGTATTGATTTCTTCTGAATGTCAACATCACAGTAGAAACGCTGCAATAGAAACAACTTTACCTGCATGCAAGCATAGAAATGTTTAAAATAAAACCCCAGACCTCCTGTTTTGAAATACACCTTCCAGCAGTTCGTACTCAATACGGAAAGGTGATCCAAACCTGCACAAGCTCCTGTAGATAAAGTAAAACTTGCTGTCCATTCATGAAAGCTCACCTGTAGATGAAACCTGTCCAGTATTTGAAGCAAAGAGTCAAAGATCCAGGAAGCCTGAGGTTCAGCTATTGTTGCGAACCTTTAAGATAACATCTTAAAATCCCCCAAAGTCCGTTTATTTGTCATTAAAATGTGGTTAATTGTCACCCCACAAGGGTAGCCTTAATGAGGAGCAGATGTCCGACTGCACTGCCTAAAACCAAGGTGGCGTTAAGCATGTAGGTTTATACCAGAGTTCAGGTTTGTTCTTACGGTATGAGATGTGCATGATTGTCGTGAGAGCTCATTAGGCATAATCTAACACCACTTGTAGTCAGCAGAAAGCTGAATTAGGTAAGGACCGGTTCAGATCTTCACACCATGTAAGTACCTTCACTAAAGTCATTGCAGATATCTTCTTAACTTAAAAGTAATTCCAAGTTTGCATTAAAAATATTTGCTGCTAGCACCCATGGACTGCAGTCTTTATGTTCTACTGGCATGTATTTTTTATTTTGGTTAAAATCTTCCATTAGAAAAGGTGAAACCCAAGAAAACAAAACAATTTAAAATGCAAAACATTGAAAATTAACTAGATAATGAGCCATTATGGGGGAAAAATCAACATACTGCATTTTTTTCTACATAGTCCAGTTTCTGTTAAGCTTTTCCTCTTACCTTAATGCTACCAAGACTTAAAATGATTCATGTCATCAGTTTTAACAAGAGGTAGTGATGAAATTTTAAATGATTCCAAGTCTTCTACAAGCATTACGGTTTCAAACCAGCAGCCCACAAGTCCTGCTTGGGGCTCCTTGTGATGTATTATTCTCCCCAAACAAACATGTGCTGCAACTTTCTGTGATGGGAGACCAAATTAATTGCTCCTGTTGTTCCTTGGAAACTAACATTGCTCTAATGATCCAACATCTCATTAGGCAACACTAAAACACTGTTTTTGCTAAAGAGCACTTTGCCCAGGAAGGACCTCCTTGGCACCTGATTTGTTGTGAGCTGACAGCCAGCATAGTACCGTAAAACATCAGAAAATTGGAACTATTGTGTCTATGCACCTCCCACACGCTAAGCGTGCGCTATTTTTCATCTCTGCTAAAATGCCTAAGTAGAATATTGCTGTTCAGCAAAATAAACACATTCAAGTCCATTGATATAATTGGCTGCAAAATTTTTCCTCTGGGATGAAATCCAGGATATAGAACTTTTTACAGCTTTGGTCCGCATTATGCCGTGTTCTCCCAGTCACCCCATTAATTTCAGTAGTCATCTTGAAAAATGAGGTAGAGCCAGTGGATGGAAGTGGGGAGCCAGCCCAGTGCCTTGCTGGGGATGCTGCTGGGACAGGCAGCGAGGCTGCGTGGCACAGGAGAGTTAAACCATGTTTAACTCCCGTATGGAAGCTCTCACCCAGGAGGAGAAATTTCTTAGTTCGCTGTACTGTAATCCTGCCTTAGAGAGCAGGATTAGCGGAGGATTAAGCTACGGTGAACCAAGGTCACTCCATTCCCGAATGACAGACTTCACACAAGATGTAGAGCCGTTTGAAAAACACGCGTTGACTTCCCTCGGCCGTGTGGTTTACCCCGCCCTCCCGAGCCTGCCTGCGTGGACACGAACTGGGACTCCCAGATACGCGGCTTTGGGGGGATTACCTTTAAACTTGCTGACCTCTGCGGGCATTGGAGTTGGGATGGCCACGGAACAGGGAGCATCGCCACTGGCTTTGGTGGCCGTTCCCTCACCACAGTCAGCTATTCCCGTGCTAACCAGAGGCATGATGGAGCTGCAGGTGCAAATCCAGTACCCTGCAAAAGGGTTTGGGTGAGGAGGAACAGTCGTGTTACTTAAAAGCAAAATATAAAGATTGCACCTGATTTTTTTTTTTTCCCCTAAAATGTTATTCGTGCTTTTTATTGTTGGGGTCTATTTTGGGATCTGATACATCAGCGTATATAAATGTTTGCAATAAATAAGGGCCCAGATCTCATTCTGAAAAGTTATTCCATAAGTAAACAAAAAAATCAAGTATTTTCATTGTAAAACTCATTCCAGGGAGATACCCAGACACCTGCCTCTCTCCAGACATGAGTTAGTGGTGACCTGGCAGGGCTGGGGGAATGGTTGGACTCAGTGAGCTTAGAGGTTTCTTGCAATCAAAACGATTCTGTGATTCCAGATTCTGACGTTACTACTCAGTTGGAGGGTTTCTTATCAACAAAGGGTAATTGAATATTTGAAGTCAGTTAACAGCTGAAGTCGAGCTCAGGATATGAAATGGACGGATCCAAACTGAAAACGTGCACGTCTGTACCTAGCTGTTATTTTGGGGTGCATTTTGCTATCGTGAGTTCTTCATTTCACTGGACGCTGACAGCCAGGCTGGTCTGAGTTACCTGGTAGCTCATGAAGTGCCTCAGGGTAATTACACTTCTAAATTCATGCCTGTGTGTGTCTCTGGCTGTCTGGGTATATATATCTTCTAAACTACAGATTACCTAGCACGTCTGAGAACCCTGGGTTATACAGGAGATTATTATGAGCTACACAGTAATGCTAATTGCACTTATAATTACCGTAAAGTCTGACAGAAGAAATAGAGCATTTGAAGGATGGATTGTGATTGTTCAGCAAACACAGACAACCAAGGGAAGGGCCAAATTTTGTGTTACAGCAAAGCTGATGTGTCCCAGGAGGATGTGCTGGCTGGAGGAGGCTCATATGGGCTGGGACTGATGCTCGGGGCTGGTGTAGCCATCTCTAACCCTTCACGTTAATCGTGGGTCTGCCCAGAAAGTACGTGCCTATATGGGCTGAACCAAACCCCTTTGGACTGAGTGTGCTGATCCTTCAGTTGATCCCAGCGGACTTTGGGTCAGATCCCCGGACAGCATCGTGGGTTACTGACTGCTTAATATTCATGTTTCTGTACAGATCTCATTATCTGCCCTTGCATTAGCGCCCCGATGTACAGGGTGATTGGATACTTTTCATTTGACAAAGAGACTCTGTTGACCTTCAGTGGAATTCAAACAGATACTTTAGGGTAAGATTTAGAAAGCTCATCTTGGAAAAGTGAAAGTTGTAGTGTGTCAGGCATTACAAATACCTTTATTTTCTCTCTCTCTGTTTCTGAAGCTTGACTCCTTATTCAGCACATTAACACCTGCAAGAAAAGCTGTTTTCCCAATGTTCTTGGCAGATTTCTGCTCGGGATTATTTTCGATTGCAATGTTTTGCTTGCTGATTAGATGTAAATAAACCCATAGGCTCCTATTCCCCTTTGATAAAGGAATTAATTGCATAAAAGATGAAACGGTCTCTCTTATTCCTTCCTGTTTGCATACAGTACAGTCATGAAGCTTTCTGAAGGTTACTCATGCAAAAAGGAAAGTACAGTAATGTTCACAGAAGGTCTGTGTTGTATGTTAGCAGGTTACCAGCAGTAGGTTATTGACTTATTTTCCCAAGTCCTCCTTATGGATACCTGGTCAATTTTAAAAGTGGAGCAAGAAAATATCTGCATATTTAGAAAAAATGGCAGGCGAGAAGCACATCTGGTCAGGCAGCAGAAATGGTGGTAGAGATTCTCAGAGACTTCTGCAAACAGAGCTGTTACTTCTACAATTGGTGCCTGACAAGTCCAGAACAAATAATCTGACAGCGCATTGACTTCTGAATTTTGTGAGCCAAACACTTTGCAAAAAGCTCCGTGTTGACTTAGTCAAAGGTTTTCTACACTGTTAATAAACGCAGCTCTTTCAGTCTTCAAAAGAGCTATTTCTGTGTTCTTCAGCCTATCCTTTGTGTTCTCCTTGCAGGAATTTGTTAGTGCAGGAGTAATCAGTTCACTCTTACGCATTTATTCTGATGAAAAAGCCTTTCGTAGATGACAGTGGGCTTTGGATCAACACCTGGAAATTATACCTGAGGAATTAAAATGTTTTCACATCAGAAATTATTCAAGATCTCCCAGGCTTCCGCTGGTTTCTCTCATGGTAACGTGAGCCTTTAGAAAAGTGGCAAAGAACTACCCCAAGGGGCGAAAACAGCACGAAGAATGGAAAATACAGGCTTATGAAACCACTTGTTTCCCAGGGACTAAACAGAAAGTGTGTGTTTTCATCACGTCTTTCTAATCTAGCCCACCGCTGGCAAGGGGATGGCTGCAGTCTTCCACGTGTCATCACACACATTGTGCTTCAGAAGAGGTTGATTCTCCCAAGTGACTCTTGCCTGAGATACAAAAGTATTAAATGAACAAATAGGGGGAGGTTTGATGTTATGAGTCAGGAAAACAGAAGCTGAGAGAGACTCAAGAGATGGTTCAGGCCCAGATCTTGCATTGCCTCCAAGAAAAAACCACGTTCTTCTGTATGCCAAATTAGGCAACTGTCCTGCTGTGACAAAAGCAAAAAGTAACACTGAAGCCACTAGAAATGAGGAGGTCTTGTCTGTCTAGACTGCTCCTTAGAATGTCTCTTGTTACCATTGAGTTGGTCTCATTTTGCCTCGTTGTCAATGGACAAGAACAACTGGCTGCTGGTTCCTCCCACCCCGAAACAGCCTCCCTTAGTCTTCTCTTTCTTATATTAAACAAAATCAAATCTTTCAATTTTTTCAGAAAAGTTAGAGGTTTTGTGGAAGTCTGTTAAGTCTCCCCACTGTCCTCCAGCCTCTATAATTCACCTTAAGTTATGACACCTCTTTTGCAGCACTCACAATAGTGGCTCATACTCGATATATCACCCTTCTGCTCCCAGTACATCTGGAGGCAGAGCTTCCCGGAAAGCTACTCCCTACCTGAATTTCACCTTTCTAAACGTGTACCATGTCCTCACTTCACTACGATAATCCTGAGTTGTGGTTGTTTGGGTTTTTTCCTATTTTGTGGCATTTTAATTTTTACAGACTACACTCTGTTGCTATATCCAAGTCATAAATGCAAATACTGAATAGAATTAGAGCAAGAAGAGATTCCTGTGGATGCACATTGAATTATCCGCCAGTGTAAAAGCAATTGATGAATTACTTTCTGAGGGCAGAAAAATAATGTTTTTCCCAGCAAACATCCGTATAATTGAAATCCTGCCATTACTGCCAAAGATCCTGTGGAGCCGGAGTTACTCACTACTCACTCAATGCGTTATTTATGTGTACATTGTGGTTCCACAGCACCGACGCTAATCTGCTTGCTGAGTTCCTGCCACCTTCACGAATGTTTGAAAATACATGGAGATGGCGCTGTGCTGCTCTCAACAGTCGGACACATCTGTCTTTGTCGAGATCTCCATAACTGCCACATCTGCGAACACAGATTTTTCCAGCTGTATTGTCATCGATCAGCGGTGGAAGCTCCAGACTTTCCGACTCACGCACAGGTAGCTTTTGCCATGGTAGCAATCAGTGGGATTGCATTGTCATTCCGTTCAGAAAAGGATGAGACAGATCACCTGCCCAAATTGTCAATTGAGGACGGAATCCATCCCGTTTAACTCCAGTCACTTAAGAGACGGACATCTGATCAAACGAATAATCTTACTCCCTCTCCAGTTGAGAGAGGCCGTCCTGCACAAAGGCAGTTCAACCCTGTCTGAGTTAACACCTCAGGAGGACGAATCATCCTCCTGGGTCACGCCAACGTATCGTGCAAGAAAAGGTTGGGTGACAAATATGCTCAGCATGTGGTTAGTCAACCTGGGGCGACATGAGCCCAGCCTTCATCGCTCACTCTTCAATGCCATGCAGCCCTTGCAGGACAGGCTCTTAGCCCAGACATCAAATAAGCCAAGAAGTTTGCAAATGGATGGACACAACATTTTTGTTTCCTCGGTTTATTAACCCCCACAAGAGCTTATAGCAAAGTTCAGCAAATGACACTGAAGAAAAAAATTTTCACTTCCAAATTTCTGTGCTGCTTCAAAATAACAACATGTGAACTATGTCGTTAGCTTTGGTTTTGTTGTCTTCTCTCTGACTTTTAAAGCTTTGCACATAAGGCGACTGGAATTGCGACCATGTTTTGAGGCAGGTGACATTTCTTCATCAGATGTACTAGACAGTTGATGACTCTAGTAATGCTCTAATTATGTGTAGTGAGTTGCCTCTAAGTGCGGTATGAAAACGCTTCCTGCATCATTAGCTACCTTGTTGTTTACTAAATGTCTTTTATGATACTACAGGGGCCCAGATGAAGGTTGTGTCAGTGATAGCATTCAGAATTTCTATTTTTAGGGATTCATAATTCAACCATTTATTTTCACCAACTCTCAGCTGAGACTGAACTTAATTACTAAATTTGAAAGAAAAGATCAGTGTGGACGGACTATACAGCGGGAGCAAGGGGTTATTTTAACGTTAAGGGAAGACGCATTTTGGTTTTGCACAGAGAAGACTTTTTTAATGGAAAGGTTTTGACCCCTGAGGTGCATATAGGAGTCTAGAGCTGTGGATACACCTGAGGGTGGGCAGACACAGCTCAAGAGAGGGCCGCAAGGGGGGTTGGTTTACAGCAAAGTGCTCAAGGGATGTGTCTGCAGTCTGTTTGGTGGAGACCAGTGGTGTTGGAGGTCCCCGAGGAGCTGGGGTGGGGGGGCAGGTCTACAAATTGCCATCAAATATTACAGACTCGGTACCTGTGAGACTTGGTGCAAGATGATGCAAAACTGGCAGTGGCTGCTGTAGCACAGATGTTAGTTCCAACAGTCCAGCTCCTCTGGCTCCCTGACACCCTGTGTACTACAGTGAGAATTAATAAGCTGCCTCAGATCTTAAGCTCCCAGCAACGCTGACGAACAGCTCCGATATACCCTCGCTACATTTTCATCAAGGGTAACAACGAAAGGCTTCTTTGGGTCCTTAGAAATTATTTCGTTTGCGGAACACGTTGCTGGTTTTTGCACAGTGATAGCAATTTAAAAACATTAAAACCTTTAATTGCTAAGAATGAGGTTTGACTTTACTCTCTCCCACAAAGGTATAAAAGAAAGAAGTACAAATTTCTTGAATAAAGTGGTGTTTTCATGCTGTGCATCCCAAGCACAGATCACAAGTTAAACTGTGAGCCAAAATGACTTTTTTTTTTTTTTTAATGTGAATGTATTAAGCATTCTGGTTTGGAAAAAAAAAAAAAACCTATTTTGAAAAGTCCCTCGATAGATGGAAATGTCAGTTAAATGTGTGCTGTGATGAAAAGAATGGTTATTGCCCTATGCTAGCTCTACAGCTGCCAGCAAATCTAAAACAAAATTACAGCAAGTCAAAAATAACACAAAGACGTTATTGGGTTTTTACAAACATATCAAAATGTGATCAGTCGCAAAAGGATTTGTGTTGCTGGTGGAGTAATTAAAGTGGCAATCTGACACATTGTTTGGCAATGTCTAATCTTAGTAATATTTTGTCAAGTGTTACAAATAATCTAGAAATAGTCTGGAATGATCATTTAATGGCTGACTCAGCTGGTGCTTCCAGGAAAAATTTCCATCAGGACGTGACTACATAGTCATTTTTAATAAACTTGTTGTCATTTCTTCTAATTTTGCGAAGGAATTAATTCTTGTGAAGTGGGGGACTCCCACTGCTCTGTTGACCGGGTGGGAGACATTTCACACGAGGAAGAACGACAATGGGAAGTGTCTCATCCAAAATGCAGGTGCATGGGGAAGGCTCTGAGTCAATGAAGTCTCCTGTGAGAGATAGACATTATAAAAACCAAATCTATAGGGAGTTATACAGCTTGGGAGCTGCTGTGCAGGTTATTGGCCTGGGTGGGAGGGTGGTCAAGGAGGTAGAAGACCTGATGCTGCTCTTTGGTTCATTTTGCTTGGTGGTAGGACTTGGGACATGTCCTTCAGACCCAGCCATTGAACTTACAAAGATTCTTGCATCTGTCAAAATCTTCATAGATTACCCCACACGGTCACAAGAAAAATAAAGGCAGAGCTGCACGGACGGTAAGTGTGTAATGTTGCACGTGGAAACTCCAGGGCAGGCTGAAGCAGGTGAGACAGGAGCTGGTAACCTTCTCTCAGCTCATACCTCAGGTCTCTGCAAAGACCCAAGTGACTCTAGGGAGCATGGTAAGCTGCAGCAGGACCTCTCCGTGATGGTCCAGCGAGCTTTTGAGTACATTCCTCCATTGAAAGATGCCATGGCTGGTGATTTTGGGTGGGAAGAAGTAGTACAAACGAGATCAAAAGAGCAACTGTAGTTTTAGTAAGAGTTTTCAGTTGGTCAGTTAAACTTAGATGACATACCAGATTAAATAACTTAATTAAGCTATTTAATTATCCACCTAAAATTCTAGATGCGACTTTCAGTCCTAGTCCTCTAAATATAAGCACTGTCCGCCTCATCCTCCACTCCCCCAAACTACGCACTTTTAGTTTTCTCCGGTGACTTGAGTAGTAACATGGCACCGCATTTTACCACATATCTTCCATTATCTTTTTTTTCGTTTGTTTCAAAATAGGTTTATAAAAATGATTTTCTTAGTGATTTCAATTACAAGAGAAAGCTGTACATCACGCGGGTGCCTCTCATAATTCAACTCATAATCTCAGCAGTCAATTAAATTTTAAATGCTTCTCCATTAGATACTTATTTTACCACAGTAAATAATTTAACGTGTTTCCATTTAAAAGTGTCTCACATCACAAAGTTTTCAATCTTCTTTTTTAATAAAGTCGCATCATCCTATTTATTGAAACTGAACTAGAACTTTTGCTTAAAGGTTTTTGGTTTTTTTTTTTGCTGCTGGTAATGCTGCACATAGATTTCCATCTACCACCTTAGTGATATGCAAAAACAGAAGAAAAATAAATTAAAAAAACCGCCCCACAAATCTGAAATCAATTGACAAAACGGAAATGCACTGACATTTTAACAAAACCCAGCATCAATTCCTATCCCGGGTTCCTGTCCAAAATGTGTATCCACTTACTGTCACAACTGGTAACGACCAGTATAATTCCAGTCACAGGATTACGCTGAGATATACCTGGATAAGTTTGCGGAGTGATTTTCTCCAGTGTTGAATCTTTCTATGCTTGACTTTACCGAGAAACACTCTTAATTTTATGGTGTTGACTTTGAACCATGCTCTAACACAAATACCATGAAAAAAGTCAGTGTTCACTGGGAGTTACTTTCTGAAAGCTGAGATTTCCCCTGTGCCATCTGAAATCTGGTGATGAACTGGGAACTGATAGAAAAATATTTAGGGAAGTGGGGGAAGAATATTTTTACCTGGGTTTTTTTTTTGTTGTTTGGATTTTTTTTTTTTTCCTGGAGGGGATAAAATCAAAAGCAGCTGAAATTTTGCATTATCTAAAATCTACAGCAAGTGCTAATGACGTGAGACAGGACTATAAAACACAGTCCAGAGAGTCCTCATCTAGAGCAGAGCAGGATAAGCAATTTTTATGACCACCACCTTTGCCTGTTCCATGACTCCAGGACAATCATAAACCTTTTCCTGTCCTTTTTCCTCATTTGTGCATCTGAACTGGGACATCTGAAAGCTGGACAATGACAGGCTGTAAAAATTATAGCAGGCATCGCTCTGTTAGCTCGGAATTCATTGCAGCACGCAGGACAGGACCGTGCCCCTTCAGATGCCTGCTAACATCCCTGGGGCTTTGCCTGCAAAAAACCTACAAGTCAGGCTGGGAAAGGTCAACACCAAAAAAGTTGTTTGTGCTGATGGTTAATAGACTAACAAGCTTTTACAATGATGTAAATGGGCTGGAAAATATTCTGTAGGCAAGGACGTGCTGCAAATTCATTTCATGTATTTATCTCATTAATTTCATAGCATGAGTTATGTTTTCCGAGCATCGTTCATGAACTTAAACCGCTTATCCCTCCATCATTGTCTTCTCGGCCCCTTTTTAGTTACAGGCTTCGCTGGCCTGAGATTATCGTAAACTCTTTGGAGCAGGGACATGTCTTTGGACAGTGTCCAGCATGGTGGGACCTGCTCTGGAGTGGAGCATTGTCACTGTGAAAACAACACTCAACAGCAATCATATGTGATGTGTGGAAAATTACGATAAGGATGCCTTAAAAGCCCTTTAATTAGATGTGATTCTGAATATACTGTTGTCCTGCAGAAAACAGTGTTGAAGCCCGTGAGAAACTTCATGGGTATTGGAGCAGCTTAAAGGAAACTCAACTTGTTTCTAATTAGCTTGTATTAATTGAAAGTTTTTAATAAGCTAGTCCTGCATTGAAAGAAAATCTTTATGTTAGCGTTCATAGCTGTTGCCCTTAGGCATTCTCCTATGGAACAATTGCAGATATATAGAAATTAACGTTTGCCATCCTTTGAAGCACTTAATTTACATTTTGACTTGAAACCAAGACAATGGCCCTTATAGATAGAGCAGTGGAATTGATTTGCAGGGGCGAAAGGATGCTGTTGGAAAAGGCCTTACTGTAACATCCCGCTTGGCCAGTAGACGGGGTGTTTGACCAGGGGATTATGTCCCTGGCTGAACCAGAACATGCTGCTGAGCAGAACCTGGGCATTTCAGGCACCTAACGATGTGCATCGAGCCGCAGCGTGTCACAGCAGCAGGCGACTCCTCTCTCACAACACTTGCTAAACACTTTGCTGTAGTCTGGGTGGAAGGTCACAAAGGCAGCAGAATTATTATTTTAAAACCCCCTTCATTTATTTATTTTTCTCTTTAGCTTTCACCAGTGTTGGCCAAGAAGCTCTTTGGAGATGAACAGCTTGGCTTACTGCATCACATCCTCTTGTGCTTGCTCCACAACCTACCTCTGGTTCCCCTTTAAAACCAGCAGCAGAGACCTGGGCATTGTGGGTGAAGATGCCAAGGTTCATTTTCACCGGGTTGCATGGACTTCAGCATTTTGGTTCACCCCAGGTGTACTCTGTGAAGGCAGTAGCTGGGCTTTTTTTTTTTAATAGAGATTTTCTGCTTTGCTTGCTGCTTCGGTCAGCTGGGGGCGGGGTGTGTTGGTGCGTTTTGCCCAAACAGGAGAAGGAAAGCTCATTTTATTCTGCTTTCATACGACTAAAAATGACCTTGCACAACAGAAAATGCAAGCTGAGGAGTACGACAAGGGCAGACTGAGGAAGCAACTTGTGACAGAAAAACCTGAGGTTGCTCAGAAAGTAGAGCTGATGGGTAAACACTGCTAATAAGTACAGTAAATAAGTATTGGACTGTATGGGAGTAAATCAGCTTTACAGGATAATCCCAGACGAGGTTTTAATAGTTTCTGTATGCAGTTTGGTATGTGAGAGGGAAACAGGAATGAGCTGGCTTATCTGAGACTAAACGTAGCTCCTGATCCACACCACTGTGACCTTGCTGCTCCCAGGCACCCCCTTTTCGATGAAAGCTATTGCACAGACCACGCCATACAGCTTGGACATGGCTTCTTCAGCCGTGGCTCTTTGTTCCTTCTGTGTCCTGGCTGAAACATCTGCCCAGGCCTCCCCCAGATGTCGTGATGTCATGGGACAGGGGAGGGATGCTCACGTCCCTTTAAATTTTGCTGTCTGTCAGGGGCACGTAAAACAAACTGATGTCAACCTGGTGCCAGCTGTCCCAAGCATTGACTTCTTGACCATGAACCTCCCTGTTTTGGTGAGGAGATGTACTGATGGGACAGGAGGGGGCTGTGTCCTTAATACGCGTAGTCAACAGAGAAGGGCAGTAGATCTGTCCCAGTGCATTAAAAATGGGTATAAACAGTTTATTGCTTGATTTCATCACCTCTCAACTCGAACTGCATTGCACTGTATGCCATAACTGACAGCTGAGCAAGGGGGATGGCATCCCACCCTAGCAGTGTTTTGTTCTGCTCTACTCTCTTGCAGAGGTTACCTGAGGAGCAGAACACCGAAGCTCAAGCCAACTCCAGCAGCCAAGGCAACTCCTTCCTCAGATCAGTCACCTTGCTGTTTCTCTTTTTCCAGCTGTGCCAAGCTGCCTCTATCAGATCCTGAGTGCCAAACCCAATTTTTGAAAGATGTCCATCTCTCTAATTAATTAAAAACAACTTCTGCAACACTGGCATGTTCCTGTTTGCTCCTGAGAAAAGCCAGCTCTTCTCTCTCAAGCATTATAATGGAAAGTGTAGTTGTTCAAAAGAGTTTCTCTGCTCCATCCTGTTCCTCCTGAGATGGCAAGGAGATCCCACAGCCACCCCCACTCCTGTAGGGCACGTGGGGTTGTCACCTTTGTGGTGGTATCACCTGTGAATCCCATGGTGTGGCAGCTGCAGCCACCCTGACAAGGACCCGATAAAGACCAGGGCTTGCCCAAACACCTGATAAAGATCAGCTCAAGCCTCAGGGCTATTACTTGGCCCCCTTAGCTGCCTTTGTCACGTGTTTACCCTCAGCTAATTAGAACTAATTGGGTCACACTTGACTAGAGTATAAATGGAGCCTTGCTGGAGAGCCACATTGAGTTTGTCCTCATTGGAGGAGCAGCTTTGCAGTTGGGACCTCTCCCCTTGGATGGGATGCTGTCCATGGAAGCTTCCTGAGAGTGAGTGAGCCTTCCCCCCACCTTTGGTGAGTGAATTATTTCTTCAGGATATCCTCAAGTAAATCCTCACCCTTTTTGGGTGTCTGACCGCTTTGTTTGGGAACCCTTGAGTTGGAGATTTTCCCTTCTATGAGTGTGTGCATGCTTTGGCTCATCTTTCTTAAAGAGTATTCCTTAGTGTTTAGGAAACTGTTGTGTAGTGATATATTCCTGACTGACATCCAAACTTGTAATCAACTTTGGTCTATTGGAGTACTGGGCAAATTTGATTGTAAAAAGTAGGCAATTTTGGGGTAGCTGCTGTTGTGTGCTTTGTGGGTGCCTCTGTGACGTGTTGGCACTGTGCTGGGGCTGCCCTGCTGTGCTCTGGGGAGTGGCTGCTCTTGCAAAAATTCTCTGGTTTGGTAACCAAGGTGGCTTTAGAGCCGGTGAAATGGCCTTGGTTGGGTTTCCTAACTAACCCCTCCTCTGGGAGTAGGACTTTCAGTTCAGTGGAAAGATGTACTATATAGTGAAAGCAAAGAAGAGATAAATAGGCTCCAAATGAGCAAATGGAAAATGAATGACAGGGAGGAGTACCCAAAAGTGAGGTTGAGAGTGGAGGCGTGTGCTCAGCGACATGGTGATCTTTGACATCACTTGCCTTTGCAGCCCCTTGTCACCTCGTTGTGCATGCAACTGTTCTCTTCCAGTGGTTTTTAAAATGTGCTGAATATAAATGCAGAGGCATCACAGGACATGTCCAAATTCAATAAAACCTTGTGGAGGGTGTTCAGTTAAAAACAAACACAGGAGGTATAAGCCCTTTGGCCAAGCATAAAGTGGTGGAAGCTCCTCTTCTCTATTGCATCCCAGCAGCATGAGCGGTCATGCTTCAAGCAGCCATAGGTGGATGCATGCCCGATGCTTCAGCCTCCTGAGATGTACAGAGACACCTGCACTAAATATGAAATGTGAAAGCTTGTGGGGTCCTAAAAATCCCCTTGATTCTGGGCTGTGATAGACCCTGTGCTGCAGAGAGCCAAAGGTTCACTGCTGCTCAAAGTGCACCCACTCCAAGTGCTTTTCTCTCTGATTTCCTTCTGTTAGTGTTCTCCCAGAGGCCGTTAAGGGATGGAAGTGGTGGATTTAGGATTGTGGTGCTTTGTTTTTTTCATTCTCTTTTTGCTTACACATAAAATAATCATAATAGTCCTTAAAAGCTGTTACTCCCCATGCTGGGAAAAGGCTCTTTAGCCACCTGTGGTAAAGAGCTTGTTTCCAACACAGCATTTTCTTTAAGCCTTGCTGCTCAGTGGGCTTTGGCTGTGCTGTGTTTGTGCTCCTGCTAACCCTCCATGGGTACCTGCCCTCGGACACCCATGCTTGTAGTTGGAAATTGTTTGGGTCCCACGGGCTCTGAGCACTGAGCTTTGCATGTGGGACAGCCTTGGGCACAGCCCGAGTCTGGGGGAGCCTCCGCTCCGCAGCCTCGCAGGGGGTGCAGCTCTAAACCATTGGGACACTCAGCCACAGCAGCATATTTTTGGAGTGGGCAGGTTTTCGCCTGCTCTGAGTCAGGTCCTGGTCACCCAGGGGTAGGAGAAAGAGTGACCTTTCCTGGGAGACTAAGTACCATGATCTTTGCTGTGGCACGTGAGCGCTGGCTTATCGCAGACTTCACAAAGAGGGAGGACTGAGCAGGCAAACACTTCTTGAAACAAATCTATTTCATATGCAGAGCTGCTGATTTTTAAATTTTAATATCTTAGCTATTTATTTATTCAAATGCTCTATGCACTTTATTTAAACTCTGTTTATGGCTTGTAAGATTTTATTTAACACTTGTACAGAGACTCAGAATAGAAGGATCAGCTCCAAACTTAGTGTTTTGTCTTGTTATCCCCTCCATAAGGGGGACAAAAACCAATCAAGAGAGAAGAATTAAACTTTTGGGGGAAAATAAATTCTGGGCAGAGACTTCATACCTGTTCACTCTAATTGCAGCCTTGTAATTGATACAAACAAGTTATAAAGTCCCCAAATACTTAATTTTTTAATGACAGTCATATTGCAAGCAAAAGGAATGATTTAGTTATATTACCTTCTGCTGCTGTCACCTGGGTTCCCAGAGGAACAGAGTCTGGGACTGTAGTTTGTACCAACAAGGAGCGAGCAAAGTGCTGAGTGCTCTTCCATGTCATGTCCTTGCTGCAGGTGGCCTTGTTCTTGTTCCTTTAGCCCTTCATAAAACAAAGGGGGGGATGCTGTGGAAACATGCTGGCTCTCTTCCAGTGCGGGAGATTTTTGCACTGAATTTACAAGGAAGACTTTAGAAGATTCTGCGTTTGCTTTGTCATGTCCTGCCTGGGTTGCCCCTTCCCCTGAAGGATTCTTCTCTCTTCTCCCCCCACAATGTTCAGAAAATAGCAAGTTGTTGTTATTCAAGTCATTGCCATTCCAATCCTCTACTTGACATGAAAAAATTACATTTATATATTCTGCTGAAGTGAATTTTAGATGCCTACATTACTCCAGGGTACCTCCTTAGAGCGAGCCCAACAGGTCATGCCCCAGGTCAGTGGAGCAGAGGGCTCGGTGTGCTCTCACCGGGGCATCTGCTTTATCGGTGGTGTTTTGTGACACCCTGTGCCTTGTTATCCTCATGGGCACACTGCGACTCTCAGGAATAAAAAAACTCTTTATAGGAAGGAGAATTTGTGGAAGAAGGTCAAAGAAGATTAATAAGGGACAAAATGTCTAATAATGACATGATATTAGACAAGACTAGGAGGAGGATCATTGCTCAGACTGTGCTGCTTGATCTTATTACCCTGCATTAGCAGAAGCCATAATTTACAACTTTAATAAACTCCCAACCTCTTTGGGCCGAGATATAGGTTGCTGTTGTTTTTGTTAGCTACATAATAGGAAGAAACTTTATGCAACATAATTACCCTGCATAAGCAAACACCTAATCCCATCCGGGAAATCTTGTATGAGCAACTAAAAGGGACAAAATCAGACAAACTACAACCTTGAGACCACATGTTTTCACCTTCAGGTTTCCAGAGCCATAGATACTGCTGTCAAGTAGAGGATACTCTGTCTGGGAACAGACCTGGAAGAGATGGAAGGGTCAAAGTACCAAGGTTCAAATGCTATGCTCTGAGAGCTACATTAATCACATTTGTTTTGAAAGCCCAGAAGAATTTTAGAGAAAGAGATACAGTGTGGTTCCTAAATACAGCATTAAAATGGGACTTGGGAGACAACGTATAATATTCCCAGTGCTGCCTGTGAATCCAGAGCGTGATTTAAGTCCTCACAGAATTTCAGAGAGAATTAAACCTTTACCATATGCTTCCACAGGATAACTTAGAGAATCCCAACACAGGTAGGACTTCATTACCTTACTCAAATTTCTAGGACAACTACATGGGACATAACTACAGCTCTGACACCTATCAAACTCTCAAACTTTCCCTCTAGGGTTACTCCCTCTCTCAGGTGAATGTTTTCAATCAATTTTGTTTTATGAAGCAAAATTCTTAGCTAGTCTGAGGTTCTCCTTTTCTGTCTTCAGGTGACTGGACCTAAACTGCAACAAAATAAAACCTATGTGGAGAGCTTTTGCGCTCACAACCAAATTGCCTGGAGAACTTCCTTGGGGCAGGCATCTGACAGTCTTACTTGTAGCCCCAGGCAGCTGGACTCACACTAAGATTTTTTTTTTTTGGCTCATGTTTCAGCTGACTTGATATACACATGGACATTGGTTTTGTGAAGGTGGAGTATATCCACAGCCACAAACCAGCCATTCTACAGGAAATTCTGCAACTTCCTATTTTCAGCCTTCCTGGCTAGTTGAAATACCTGTAACCTGGGGCTGCCACTGACTGTTTTTGCAATTCTTAACTCATGTGGACTCTTGGCATTCCAAAAAGTGATTAGCAAATAGCATCACACAATCTGCTTGCGCAGTGAGCCACCTACCTGCCATCCTCCTGTTTCTCCTCACTCCTACACCTTAGGCTCTACTCGGCTCGTCTTTGCACATTTCTCTGGCAAATGGTGCGCTGCTTTGCAGAGCTAGTATTAAGAAGAAAGTAATGGCGTGTTAACACATCAGGGAGATTTCTGCATGTTGTCCTTGTCTTTTCCAGTCTGATCTAGTCATCTTTTCAACTCCTCCTGCCTTTTCTTACTTTGTCGGACAGCCTGAGTCTCACCACCCCGAGTATGTGAGTGGTTTTTCTCTTGTATACGCAGCAAACTTGAATGATAGATCTTCATTTTAAGGCCTTGCTGGCCTCATCCATCTACCTATCATCTCTTTCCCAGTACAGAGCCATAGCACCTGCATCTTCCAGTGACTGGTGCTGACTGTGGCTGCTGATGCTTAATATACCTAAACAGGCTTTGTTCTCTGCTGTTGTCTGTCTTTCCCCTTACTATTTTATCTGCTGGGATGGCAATAAATAATTCCTGCTTTTCCATGCTGACCAATATAATTTCATTCTTTCCTTGGTGCCTCTGTTTTCTCTTCTATTATTCTTAGATGGTGTGTTTTCAGGGGCTTAGCAGTCACTCATGTATAGTTAGAGCCCTCTTCTTCAGTCAGCTGCAAGACAAAAGCTACTGCTACCCCCAGCAATAATTGTCTTGGAGAACATCCCTGTCAGACAGGGGAGGATCAAGTGGGGTATTCAGGAAATATGAAGGTCACATTGCATCACATAGACACCCACATACGCAATACCATTGGGGCTACTGTAAATTCACCCCTTGTCCTGTCTCAGGCCCTACTACAAGTCTGTCCCGATCTTCCCCTTGAAGCACTGAAAGGCTGCACTAAGGTCTCCCCGGAGCCTTCTCTGCTCCAGGCTGAACACCCCCAACTCTCTCTGCCTGTCTTCATGGCAGAGGGGTTCCACCCTCAGATCATTCCTGTGGCCTCCTCTGGCTCTGCTCCAGCAAGTCTATGGAGGTCTCCTGTCTCTGGCACCGAAGGGCAGCAGCTCCTTACCTCTTCCCCCTGTTAGGTCAATGAGTTTGGGGCTCATTTTGCCCCAAGCACAGCTCCTCCTCTCCCCGGTAGTGCTGAGGTAACCCTTGGGGCTGGGGCAATGTGCTCAACACCAGTTGTGGATTTCATTGTGATTACCAGGGGAGCAGGAGGCAAGCAGTGCAGGCAGCAAGCCCAGCCCGGGCTGGAGGACTGGCGGCAGGAGAAGGACACGGCAGAAGGAGCCAAAAACCAAAGGGCAGGCAGCAAGCAGCAGTGCCAACCCAACTGCACGGGGAGGCAAAGCTGGAACCATCAGGCTCGTGGCCAAAGCCAGTGAGCACCTTCACTGGAGGCAGAGGGAAGGCGAAACAATATGATTTTATGCTAACGTGCACAGCCTTGGCAGGAACGCTTGTTCCCTTGTTAGCGAAAGCTAGGCTTGGCGTGTGCCGGGGTAATATTGCGGAGCCTTTGGTGCGGGGGAGTGAAGGCACTGGCTGGTTTGTGTTGGCTGACAAATCGGCCTGGATTTAAGGCTAACAAAGGAGGGTCAGCAAAGGTCATAAAATGATCATCTTACTCAGTGTATAAAGGAAAAGTGTGTGGCAGATGCTAGTTGTGCCCCTTTGTGCTGCCGCCCTGCCCCGCATTCAGTAGTGGCTGAACGGCTCAGCGGAGGAGAGGTGATGTACAATACGTACAGTTCCATTTCCATGCTTTGTTTAACTTCCTAAATCCAATTCGCTATTCCACCCACTACTTAATTTAATTTCCACACGTATAATGACTGGATCGTCGTGCTGGAGGCTGGCAGAAAGACCAGGTAAAGGTCAGGTGGATGTCTCAAACACGACAAATCACAGAGAACACTGATAGCTATATTACAGGTTTTATCATCTTGTTTGTAGAAGGAAGAACTTTTGAGGTGATTGTTGATGATTTTAAATGTTTTCATGTTTTTGGAGTAACACAGCTAGAAGGCAATCGGAACCTCTGTGTATCCCTGCAGAATTTCGGTGTTGTATTGGTGACAAGCAGAGTAATTAAAACTGGGAAGATTGCTGCAGGTAAATCATTTGCACTGAGTCACATCGTGCAAATATTTTCCTTTTGGGGCTTGACCTAGGCTGTGTTTGGGCTCTGCCAGGAGTCTGGGTTGTATATTAGGGGAGGTGATGGTTTGGATTGGTTGAGAATCCAGGTTGGATTGGTTTGTAGGGTTTTTTTTATGAGTTGTTTTTGGTTTTGCGAACTTTGGGGGGAAAATCAGTGAAGGCATTTTTAGGTTTTTTTTTTTTAGAGATAAAGATATACTTTTCCCAGTTCAAAAGTCAGCTGTCGTATTTCTCACCCTGAGGTATTCTGACACAACTCAGAAAATGGAAGAATAGGGAATTATTTCCCATAAGAAGAGAGAGGTGAGGGGTTTTTTTAGCTAGGACTAGAGCTCTTAATGTCTTTGCATAGGTCGTATATGTGCATAGCAGATTGTCTCTGAGTCTCTTGGTGCTGAAGACACCATCATAGCATGACACTGAAGGTAACCAAAGCCAGGATGATTTCTCTCTTTGATTTAGTTTTCCGCAGGCACCCAGCAGATGGTAGGTATTGGGGGACATCACCTCAGCCAAAGCTCAGAGGCGCTGGGGGCTGGCCAAGGGCCTCCTCCCTCATCAGGAGTGCAAAGCAGCCCTTGAGCTTTCAAAGTGAGTAAGCATCGTCCCAGGGCTGTTCATCGTAGAGCTGTGCTGTCTCTGGGGAGTGCATCTCCTGAGAGGTTCCTCTCCGTGAGGAACCATCCCATACATCAGCACGAGAGCATCGTACATTACCCGAGCGAGCCGTAGCTCTCACACCGCGTTACACCAATCCATCTCCAAAGCAAGCTGTTTGCTCTAATGATATATTAGTGTAATAATCTGAGCGAGGCAGAATACTGATATATTACTCAAAAGATGGCACCATTTATGGAAGCCAGGTTCCAGGAAGATATTCAGTATAATTACAGGCTGCTGGCTGACTTTTACTGGCAAGAAAGTCGGCCAATGTACCCAGTGTGTACTGGGGGCTGTTTTCCCAGCTTGCATTGGACATGCCAGTATTGAAATAGGGGGGTTGTTCATATAGCAGTAAATGTTCACTCTTCCTTAGCTGCAGTGGCCAGTTTTAATTTGCCCAGGTCCTTTGGTAGAAAAATCTTGATATCGGCTCCTCTAGGGACTGTCATTGGTACCGCAAGGTAATTTATTTTTAGGGCTGTGTTTCTGCTATTTTCTACATGTAAAACCTCAGTCTTCTAATTCACGTCACAATGATGGATATTTGCAACCCATCCTCAAATAACCTTCATTTGTTTTACGTTCCCGCTGTGTCGTGGTGCTTTGGTACCTTCCTGGTGCAATGTCATTCCCGTCCGTCAATATGGGCAGAGAGTAATTTTGTTCTCTGAATTTTTCATTGGTTAGAAGTCCTCTCATTATGGGGAGAAAACTGCTTGCCAAGTATTGCATATTTATAATGAGCGCTATGCTTTGCCACGGCACAATTTGCCCTCTTAAATCCCAACTTCCTGAATCCCGAATCGTCTTTTTATAGCGGCAAATTAATTGTATCTCATGAGAACAAAATTAAAGCATTCAAATAAAGGAAAAATGTAGGTTTTGGAAAATTTAGACATAGAAATTATCAAGTGAACAATACTTCTTTTTATCTCTGGCTTCTGTGAGTCAGTGAACCACGTTTCTGACACGGACATGGGCTTATAGGGGTTGGCACACTGCGGTGTGAGGAGAAAAATAGAGCTGAGGCATCACCTTTTCACTGAAGGGCAATGAAATAATTAAATAGCCTGGGGGCGGCTTTAGTTCCTTTTGATTTGGAGAGTTTCTTTCCAAATAAATGTATGAACTTATGTTTAACATTATAATATCTATAACGGTAATTAATATCACTAGTGCTTCTACCCAAGGTCTCAATGTGACTTTACAGGCAATTAATCCCACGAGGCTGGAAGTATTAATGTCATCCTTTATACAGACGAGATCCAAAGGAAAAAGGGCCTAATTGGCTGAACCAAATCCATTGAAGTAAATGGGACGTGGGATCTGTGAGTCGGGGTTTGGTGACTTGTCCAAGATCATGGAGCAAAAGCTGGCCTGTAGGATGGGGAGGTCACCCGCCCCACCGTGCCCCCCTTTGTGGTGGGCTCTGGTGCAGCACAACAAATTACTCGTACGAAGATGGGTGGGAAGAGGTAAATTTGTCACTGCGGGGAAGAGAAACTGGTGTTCTG
The DNA here is from genome assembly GCA_009769605.1 of Bucorvus abyssinicus. Classification (NCBI taxonomy): domain Eukaryota; kingdom Metazoa; phylum Chordata; class Aves; order Bucerotiformes; family Bucorvidae; genus Bucorvus; species Bucorvus abyssinicus. The sequence goes on from CM020032.1 coordinate 3,965,024, forward strand.
AAGGGAAAAAAGAGCCTTTGGGGAGCTCGGGAGGGAGAACTTGAGCTTTGTGTAACATCAGGAACATATCGTACCTGATGCGCAAACATTTTTCTCAGAGGTAATGTCCTTGACTTCTTTTGTGTGAAAAATGCTTCAGTGGAAAATTCATCTTGTAGTTTCCTACCGGTTACACTGTATGCAGCAAAACACAATCTAAAATAAATAAATCTGATATGCCACGGAGCACTGATACAGTCTTCCTTTTCCAAGTGAAATCACAGACTTGTTGAACCACGAATACGATTTCAAGTCGATTTTGCATCACGGGATTCTTTGCAGAAATCGTGAATTACAATGTGCATCGTATCAACGTGCTCTGCCCTCTGGGATTACTTGTTACTGACTGATGGTATGCTGCAGTGCAAAAAGCAGAGAAAAATAAGGTGTCTAAAACCAAAAAGGCTAGAAAAAGTAAAAACTGGGTTTTTTGGCTTGATTAGCAAATTCAGAGTTAAGATGCACTGTAATGAGCAGTTAAAAGACTCAGTTTGGTCATCATGGTTAAGGTGCTGATTTATAATGGTTAAGAGCATGACTTACCATGCTAAAATATGAGGGACATGTCAATGGTACAGGAAACTCCAGCTTTGACTGCAAACCTCCTTTCTAGATCGCTTTTCTGTAAGCATGGTATTTCTTTAAGTACTCCTGGATTATCAGTTGCTTGATACAGTTTTTTCTACTTTTGGAGTCTTGCCCTGTGCATTGATTAGGCAGTTAGGGCTGTTTACAGGTGCAAAATGTTATGTCAAAATACTCCTTTCATTTAGGCTTTGTTCAGGGTCAAATCCCTTTGCAGAGCAGCTAAGCCAGTTTTGCAGGAAAACAAATCCCACTTTTACAGTATTTAAATACACGGCAGCCTCTGACAGAAGGGCGTGAACTTATCAGTATTAGCAATACTCTGTGTGAATGAAATGAGGCTGGATTTTCTTTGAAATGTTGGCTTGGTTTTATACCCATTGCAAAATGAAGAATTAAAGGTGAGTTGTTGCAGGTACAAACACTGCCAAGCAGATTTTTTTTTTTTGGAAGATATCAGGTGATTTGACCTAGTCTGGGGAGAATGCGTTAGTTTGGGCTTGAAACAACTGCCAGAGGTAGTAAATTCAAAGACAATCATGTGGTACTTCTGAAAGTGGACTTCAAAGAGCCATAAACCACCAGCATAAAATGAAAGTGTCTCTCCCATCTTATAGCTCAAGCTGGCCAAAAAGGCAGCTGAGACCCTCCAACCAGCAGCTGGTAACACCAAGGAACCAGGGAGGTGTTTCCAAACGATGGCTAACAGCCCAAGGCGTGGTGGTCAGGACTGAGCTCTGCTGTTAGTTTCTCTGTATTGTCCTTCAGCAGATTAAGCAAACCTCTGGGCTGATCCTGCCTAAAGATAGGGAGCAGATCAGCAGGAAAAGGATGGAGCGCTAAGGATGCTTGAGCCTTATTTAGAATCATAGAATCACAGACTGGTTTGGGTTGAAGGGACATTCAGAGCTCATCCAGCCCAACGCTCCTGCAGTGAGCAGGGACATCCGCAACCGGAGCGGGTTGCTCAGAGCCCCATTCAACCTGACCCTGAGGGTTTCCAGGGATGGGGCTTCTATGACCTTTCTGGGCAACCTGTTCCTGTGGGGCTTTGTTAACCATGCCCTCTTCCTCCAGGTAGTCCTTCTGCACTAGCTGCAGGAATGAAGTTTGCTGTTGTGTATATAACACCACCAAAAGAGAATTTTTCCATTATTTTGCTGACATCTGGGTGGAGATCAGAAAGGTGGACAAGCTGGCATTCCTGGCCGAGCAGACATCCAGCTCTCCAGACTGCCCAGCTCCCAGCTGGCAACCCGTCTCCTTCCATGCTTTGATAGATGGGCTTCCTGGCAGGGGAAACAAATGGGTTTTGTCCATGGTCCAGCATAGCAAGCCTCAGCCAACCTGAAAATAAATCACAAAGCATGATGTAAACACTCATAAAGACTTTCAAAAACAAAGCAGGTCCTCGAGGAGACATCCCCTGCAATGTCTCTTCCATTAAATATGCAGTCTGCAGCAGTGAGTAGTCTACTTCATAATGACCACAAACCCCAGCCCTCAATGATCAATAAGGGGCTCCTCTGGCATGTGCTGGAGCAGGGCATGATGCTCCTGGAGCACTGCCCCTTCTACAGGGTCACTGCAGGAGAGGGGCACAGTGACATCAGAAGAGGTGGTTGGAAATTTTGTGACAAATGTGGGGTTTATACTAAATATGTAGAAGAAATCCATCAGCTCCTTCATTCTTTCACTCACAGACATGTAAATTGTCCCATTGCTACACCACCAGCTATCACTGAAATGGGTTTTGCATTTAGGTGTTAACGTGTGATTTGTAATATTATTTGGGCCATAGATTGATAAACAAACAGCTTCTTTACAAATAATAAATGAATTTCTTTCAATAAAATCCATAAAATATTCCCAGCACCTCTGGATGTGGCATCTCCGTCCCTGATGAACAGCAGAAAAGTGGTGCCTGGTAGCCCAGGAGGTGACACAAATCCGTGCCCTGCCAGGAGGTACCAGTAGCACAGAACAGCTCAGTGCCTGCACCATGCAAAGCATTTGGAATCTCTCAGCCCCAGACCTTGAGTCACACTGATTGCAGAGACAGCGGGCAGGCAGGCTCTCGCTTGGCCAGAGCTGTGGTTGGCTGCCCAGGGAGCTCGCGGTGTTTGCTGCTTGGCGAGTTAATGGTAGGACCTGTTGGCAGGCCAGATGATCCAGATAGGATGACTGCTTCATGGAGAAACTTGAATCACTCTTCTGTGTTGAATAACTGAGCTATTTTGCTGGGTTTTCTCATTTGGCAGCTGCTGATTTTAAAACATTCCATATTTGAGAAGCCTGGGGTGAGACAGACCGAGGGAGAAGCCTATTACATCACTCACCTTAATTTTATTTTAATTTCTGAGCATGGAGCAGTGCAGCAAAGTGACGCTGTTATTGGAGTATTTCATCCACTGGTACCATCCTCCTCGTGCCCCACTTGTAGGACCCACTCATGCACCCTTGGCTGACAGCCCAGCACCTCCCTTCAGCACTTTGGCAGTGGGCTCAGCTGTTTTTTCAATAAATGAAAGAGAAAAGTTTAGTTTTAATAAAAGTCTTGAAAATTGTATTAGTTGCTAAAAGAATATTCTAGACTTTAAAAAATCTTTTAATTAAATAAGAATTGCTCTTGCAACTTTTGTTGATAGACAGGCAGGAATAAAATTAACTGATTGAATATTGAAAGACAAACTCTGAAAAAGGTAAAAAAAAAAAATGGATGAAATCAACCCATAATTTTTCACAAACAATCAGAAGTGCATAGAAATAAAATGATTTATCCATGTAAAGTGTATAAATCAGGGTACGACACCTAAGGAGCTGGATTCAATGCCCTAACCTTTGGCGTGTGCAAATTCTATTATTTTTGAGACACCGGAGATTGAAAAACGCAGATGGTATTTCTCTGCTGTGAAGCCGCTCTTAACGTGTGGTCAGGAAAGAGGATTGCCTGGTCTGTCAGAGTTAGATGTTAAAATCAATTAGACTATCGCGTGTGGGTATAATTAGAATATCCAGTCGGTTTGTCGGACTTGCTGGCTGCTTTTTGACATATTTCAGGATTAAACCATAATTGCTGAGATTATTTGAATTCTAATTTGAGAGTTAATCTACTTTATTGCCGCAGACTAATTGGCTCAAGCCTGATTGACCTGAAACGTGTCCATTTGTCAGCTAATAATCGTCATCCCAGAAGGGCACAGTTGTGTTGAACTCAGAATCAGTACTGGGATTGTTATTCATGGTATTTGCTGTATTTCTTTCTGTTTTGATAAACTCTGGGTACTTCGTGTTCGATTACGTGTTGTTTGTAATTTCTCACCGTGTTTCTATTTCCCTTTCTACCGTTTCTTTTCATTCGGAATAAGGAGAGTTTATTCTAACACCTGGCTTTGCAGGAGAAATCACAGACTGATGTTTTTTGGTGCAAACCACCCACATTTCGAACAGCTTTGCCAGAAAAGTATCGAAAGCTTTGTTCAAGTGAAATACTGTGTTTAACCCACCCAACCGGCCTCTGTGCACACCCCTCCGCTGGGTTTTTTTATTTTGAGTAGAGGAATAAACAGGGAATTTATTCCCACCTGATGCGAGGAGCAGTTAGGGAGCTGCTGTCTTTGCTGCTGCTGTTTCGGAGCGTGGAGTAGTTTTCAAGATGCTAACTTCAAGGTGTACGAAAGAAGCTTGGAGAACTCAGGGCACTGGCACAGTCTGTCCTGTGTTTTCAAGCAGTTTGTTTGTTTTTCATTGATCCTGATTTCAGAGAGTGCTGCTCCTCTTCTGCTTTTTGCCCACTTTGTTAGAAATGGTTGCTGCAGTGGGCTGGTTCTGCGAGGTTGGTCTCTAGCTCTGCCTTCAACTGATGATGACCTTTTAATTCACCTTATTGATAGACAGTGGCACTAAAATAATAACCATATAAAATAAGCATCATACGCCCTACAGCTAGAAGACGCGCTACAGCCTCCCGCTGTGGACACCATTATGGTTTAGATATGAAACCCAATAAACCAGATGACACCAAGGGACAGCAGGGACACCTGAGGTAGTATCATAACAATGACAAAACTCAGGTTGCTGCTCGGATTTTTCCAAGATCAGTTCCCACGGAATGGGAAAGAAATAGAGCATAATGGTTGAAAAACACTTTGCATGAGCTGTTCTAAGAGGAGACAGCAAGGTACACAGGAAACAGGAAAGGAAGGCAGGACAGGGGATCATCAGCTTGAAAGAGGAACCCAGATGGAGTGAATCCCTCTCCTTCCACTGATGGAGATGAGGACCAGGCTGGACTTGAACAGTTTTTCACCCCCCCCACCGCGCCCAGGAGCAGAGCAGTCCTGGCAGTACAGCTGCTGCTGTGTGTGCTGCCTCTAGCAAGCTGATGCTCGGTAACGTGATGGGATTCACTATGCAACTTGCAAAGATCACTGGCAATGGGCTGGAATAGAACTGACTATTTCAGTTGGAAGGGACCTACAAGGATTGCCCTATCCAACTGCCTGGTCAGTTCGGGACTGACCCAAAGTTAAAGCACGTTATTGGCATTGTCCAAAAGCCTCTTAAACGCTGACAGGCTTGGGGCATCCACCACCTCTTCAGGAAGCTTGTTCCAGCATCTGACTACCCTCTCGGGAAAGAAATGCTTCCTGATGTCCAGTCCAAACCTTCCTTGGTGAAGCTTTGAACGATTCCCACATGTCTTGTCCGTGGATCCCATGCAGATGATCTCAGCACCTCCCTCTCCGTGTCCTCTCCTCAGGAGGCTGCAGAGTGAAGGAAAGAAATCCTTCAGTCTTTCATGCTCGCCTGTCAAAGCGCCTCGTTTTTCAGGCTTTAAGGCGCATAGCTGAAGGGTTAGGGTGACGGCAGGCAGGAGCAGGGGGGCGGACACCCTTCCCAGTGCCACATCTCCGCAGGGCAGGTACCGCTAGATGGCACCGCCGTCCCACGGTTAACCGAACCCGCCGGGTTTGACGGGGCGGGGACAGCTCCGCTGCGGCTCCTGAGCTCCAGACCCCGCTTTTGCAGAGAACTCGCACTGTTCATCATGGGTACCCGGGCACACGCGTGTCTCTTGCCGCTGCCACCAGGAAGGACACGATGGTGAGAAAAGGTGCCGGGAACGGTCCGGCTGAGCTACGGCGGCGTTTTAAAGACGCCAAAGCTACAGCAGAGAGCAGTGCCCCTTGATGATACCATCAGGACACGTTCCTCACCCGCTGAAGTCAGGTGAAACGCTAGAGAAAGGAAGGCAAGTCCTGCCAAGCTGGGGAACTCAACGCCAGGAGTACTTTTCCCGTGGGTTAGAATGTCCTCAGTGATGTTTGGGTGTTTACCGGGGATTGCGGGGTTTCTGCACAGCAAAAAACCCCTCAGCATTAACAAATATATTATGCAACAGTATTTTCATGTCCTTGGGAGTCACCTCAGCTGAGAAGGGGAGAATGTAATGAGCTCTCTGTAGACTTCTAAATTTGTGCATTTAGAAAACATAGGAAATAAATTCTCTTGTTTACATGGTCAATGTCTAAAACTTAAACGAAAACTCAGCCAACACACGCTGGAGTTTGCCACAAGGCACTAGACTAACACAAATAACATCACTCTGCCGGGCTGCTCTACCGTGATGGGTACAACCCCCCCGTGACACCTTCCCCTGGGGTTGCAGCTGTAGGCGACACGCAGACCGGCAGCGAGGGAGAGCCACACATCCTGTCTGAGGAGCAGCCGCGCTGGCGGTACCGCGGTCAATTTGCTGCTGGATGTCGGTAAGCGCAGGGAAATTAAATAACTTTCAGTTTAACTTTTGGGGTCGGGTTGTTTCCTGAACAAATTTCACTGAAATGGGAAGAATATCAGCCCTCACACTTTGGAGATTTGAAGACAGATCTTCCAAAAACGTGCCTAAAGTCCCTGGTGTTCAGATGCAAACCCTGTCAGTGGTATCAGTCAGCTATTTCTCATTTTGCAATGTGCACATGGGAACATTCAGTGCAAACTTAATTTCAGTAGGACATTTTTTTACCCAGTGAAAATGTGAATGCTGATGATTCCTGAGAAGTGTCGTCTTTTTCTCAGGTGTTTTCCAGAAGCTGGGACAAACAACAACTAAACCTTTCCTTGTGCATTACCATGATACAGCAAAGGGCCAGGGCAGGGGCCTCCGGCAAAGCTGTGCCGCTGCAGCGCGGCCCTGCTGATGGGGACAGCCCAGGGGCAGGTTCTGGGATGGCTCCCAGAGGGTGTTAAAGACAAATCCTTGCCTTGACCTAAGCCTGAATGTATTTTTATATATATGTGTGTGCAACATGGGGTGCAAGACTCATGCTCCAGGGCAGCAGGTATCCACTAACCACCTTCCATTAGGGAGAAATTCGATCTCCAAAGTGTTTCTTGCATCTCTGAAGCATCTGCTCTGAGGTGCCCCTAGAGAAAGCATGCAGGGTTGGCCAGACCTGCCATGGGAACACCAGCGCCAACACACTCCCCTGGACAACTTGGTGAGAAAGGAAGAGTCCAGGCCTCACACTGGTATTGAAAATGCAGAGATCTAGTGACGCAGATGTACTTCCACACCCGCATTCGCAGGCACAAAATACAGATTCAGAGATTAAGAACCAGAAATGATTTTATTTGTATGAGATGCCACCTGAAGTACTTTGATTCTCCACCACAGATCAGGATCCCGTATATATTTCCCTATCTAATGCCATAGCTGCTGATAAAGCCATGCCTTTTGTCTGCACGGCTGAGGAACGGGCTGCCATGTCAAAAAGACAGCCATACCCTATAGCAAAAGAATACCCAGAAACGCAATTTCAAATCAATTTTTCATCAAATTGTGATATGCCTTCTATCAAAGATGAACAATTTTAGATTATTTCTCTCTAACGTCGATGGGAGAAAACAGAATCCAAAACTCTGATTTTACAGGAGAGTAAGAAATGCAGAGAAGATTTTATAGTATGTCACCCATATGCCGAAAAGTGAGTATCAACTTGTGCACCTGGGGTTTTGTGGCTGCCATATACCACCAAAGCTGTAGAGGTGCCATGAACCAAATCATAGTGGGGTTTTTACTTTAAAATTGATGCCAGCACTACCAAAAGAAGAAAATCCTCTCCTTCCCTTGGAACCTGGTGTGTGGGCACCAGACTCACTCGCTGATTTATTTGGTGCGGGGGTCAGCGAGGCTGTGAGCACCGGCGGGGCGTGGATGAGCACCACGGCTTTCTGTAAGCGTAGAGAGATGTTTAGTTTGAGTTAGGGCGTTCAGTATGAGGAGTTTGCACGTGCACGTAGGACCACACGTGCTTTGAAAAGTTTCGCAGATGGCAAATTTTCATTCCCAAATGATCATAATTTTTATGTTATACTTAAAGGAAGTGTGGGGGGAGCGTGTGGATGATTTCTTGCAAATGTGTTTATTTGCTGGAAATCAAAGCTTGCTGAATGAAGGGACAGCTGGGCCTGGCAGGCTGCTTTACCACAACACCGTGGCTCTGAAACAGGAGTGTCAGGCACCGCAGAGCTTGCTCAGGTCAATCAAAGCTCAGAAATCATTTTATAGGTACCAAATAGGGATGTTTCAGCTTTACTGCCAAAGCTCTTGCACCTCCCACACAGGGGAATCCGCTCACCCTGTAACTGCTGTTGAAGTTTACACACACCAAAAGCTCGAACCACAACACCCTGGAACCCCCTAATTTGTCCTCCAGTCTCAGGGATGTTGGCAGAGAGGATTTAGGCACTTTCTTCGCTCTTCCTGACTTGCTGGTAATTTCCTCACCACGGGACAAAGGCTGCTGGGGCTGCGCGGATTCTGTCCCTGTGTTGGGGAGGAAGCAGAAGGTTCCATCAGCCGCTGTCTCCAGCTGCGCTTTTCCCAAATCCTCACGGTTTGTCCTGGAAACTTTACCTGGGGGCGGGGAGGCGATGGCCACCACGGGGGCTCTGAGCTCGCCAGCGATTTATCGAGCGGGGATCGTCGGGGCTTGGGGAAGGAGGGAGGGAGGGTGAGGGGAGGTGTTTCCCGGCGGGGCTGGGGGCGCCACGGACACGCGTGGGGTGACGGGGGACGGCCCCGGGCTGGGGGGTCCCGTCGCGCCCCGCCCCGCTCCTCCGCCGCCGGCCGCGGGGTCTGGACGCCCGGCCGGGCGGCCGGGAGCCGCCGGGCGCTATTTAAGCGGCGGGGCGCGGAGCCGCGCGGTGCCGCCGGGGCTGGCGCGGTGCCGCCGGAGCATGCACGCCTTCGGGCCGCCCGCCGAGCCGCTGCCCCACGCCCAGGAACTGCTGGACGTGGCGGGGTGCCCCGGTATCTACCCACCGGGCCGGCCCCTGCCCCAACCCGCCGCCAACCCTTACCTGTGGCTCGGCGGCCCCGCCGCTGCCTACGTGCCCGCCGCCGCCTTCCTGCCGTCGGGCTGCGCCGCCGCGCAGGGCGGGGAGCGGGGCTGGCCGGGGCCGGCCCCGCAGCAGGAGTGCCCGCGGCTGGCCAGACCGCCGTACTCGTACTCGGCGCTGATCGCCATGGCCATCCACAGCGCGCCGGGCCGCCGGCGGACCCTCAGCCAGATCTACCAGTACGTGGCCGACAACTTCCCTTTCTACAAGAAAAGCAAGGCGGGCTGGCAGAACTCCATCCGCCACAACCTCTCCCTCAACGACTGCTTCAAGAAGGTCCCGCGGGACGAGGACGACCCGGGTAAGGGGATGGGGATGGGGATGGGGACGGGGAACCGGCGGCGAGGTCACATCCGCACCCCCCCAGCGATGGGCAGCGGTGGAGGACGCGCGGCACCCTTCCTCTGTCCGCAGGTAAAGGCAACTACTGGACCCTCGACCCCAACTGCGAGAAAATGTTCGATAACGGCAATTTTAGGAGGAGGAGGAAGAGACGGGCCGAGGCCGGCGCGCCCGAGGGGGCCGGGGGGCTGCGGGGAACCCCCAGCGCCGATGCCCCCTTCTACGGGTCCCAGGCGTGACTGGAGCTGCCCGGGCGCACCGGGATGCGCTACCGCAGGAGACAGGCTTATTTTTGTACCGTGTAAGTGTATGTTTTTATATGTAGCCTCTGCAGAGAGGAAGGGAGCAGGGATGGGGATGTGCCGGGGGCCGAGTGATGCCGTCGGGGCTGGCCGTGGGTGCCGCTTTACCTCCCTTTTCACACCGTCCCGTCCCACCAAACCCTCGGAAGGGCGTTAAGCTACTGCCCCGTGGGTGTCAGGGGGGTCTTTCTCACCTTTTCATGGCCAAGAGCAAAGCGGAGCTCCCCGCAGCAGCCCAGCCCAGGGGCCCTCGTTGGATGCCAGGCTACCGCGCTCCTGGGTGGGTTACGGGAGGTAAGTGCTGGGTTTGCAGCCTGGACCTCCCAGAGATGCCACAGGGAGGGACAAAGGGATATGCCCTCACCCCCAGGTCCCCCTCCTGGGGGGAACCAGGCTGGCGAGCAGGGCACCCAGCCCCACCATCCTCTGCAGTGTTGCTAAATAAAACCCCTTTATTTCTTTCCAAACACCCAAGATCGTATTCGTGTCAGCCTGCGGAGCTGGTGGTAATTTGTATGAAGAATTTCAGATTTAATCGAGCGTCCAAAATTAAGCTGGATCCCCGCTGAGGAGCTCTTTAATTGCTGGTTTTCCTGCTAAACCGCCTTGACGATCGCTTGCAGGGAGCTGGTGGCCGGTGAAGTGGGTGTCCCACTGCAAGTCCCTGATGGGGGGAAGAATCAGCTGCACAAGTGAAGTTTTTCCTGGCCCCAAATATAATAAATATAACAAATTATCTAGTTTACAAATATCCAACTTCAGTAGAACTAGAGTGAAGGAAAGAGGAAGCTGACCTTGTCAGCCAATACCCCAGGTAGGTTTCTGCAGACAAATGTCTTTGTTATTAGTCTCCTGTTTGAAAACAAGCTGCATACAAGAAAAGATCATGTTTTATACAAGAAAAATCACTATTCCGAAATGGCCTTTAAATTATTTCAGACATATCTTTTAGTTCATGTTATTATTTCCAGGGCTATCGAGTAAGAAGACATTTAAATTGTAACTCCTGTTTCCTTTTTAAAGCGGGTAGAATCTTGTTCAAGATTTCAAGCTCTTCTTTCAGCAGGGTAACCTTTAGCTACCACATTAAAGGCTGCAGGGAAAGTTATTTTTGCAATGAGTTGCATTTTAAGCTGCTCTTTTCCAGGGGGGCTGAGGGTTGTGGTGAGCAGATTGTGTAGAGAGTGAAGAGGGGAGAAAGCCTTGTGTCTTTACCAAAAAAAAAAAAAAAAAGGTCTTGTTGATGAATTGTGGGGTGAAAATAGCTGCGTGTTGGTGTTCAGAGTTTAAACAGCTGCCTTTGGACTGTGAAATTCATTTGCCGAGGAGCGGGGACACACCATTAAATAGGAAGGGTGGAGAAACTCTTGGCCTGGCAGACCCCGAGACCCAGCGAAGATGCCAAATTCAGCGCTGGGAAACAAATGATTTCACTCAACCCACATTTTCCTCTGCTTCAGGATACAAAGTTCTGGATCCAACCATATGGGCTGAACTCCACATTTTCACCTTGAGACTCTTTGCCCTGGGCCCTGAAAATGCAGCAGAATGCAAAGAGCAGATCCCCGGCTGGCTGCAGGTGCTTCAGGCGTTCCCAGCGCGGTCTGTGTGAGCAGCTCTGCGGGGTCCTGCGCTGGGGAACTCCATGGAGAGCTCAGTGAAAGCACCACACCGCGGTGCCAGAACTTTTCTTCAGGGACCATGTAAGATGATGATTCAGTGCGTACGTTGAGGCCATCATTTGTATTTCTTTGTGTTTCTGTTGTACTCTTAATTCTATTTTTGTGTATTGGGAAGAAAAGGAGAATTTTTTTAATAAATGTATCTAACTGGAGCAGAGAAGTTGCAATAACTCTGAGCAAAAACACTGCTTGAAGGAAGAACTGCATCAGGTAACGAGTCTCTGGGCTAACTGGGCAGCTGCAGACTTTAGTGAAAAAGGTGATGGGATGCTGTGGTCCAGCCTTGATTGGACCAGACTCCCCTGGGAGCCCAGAAATAGTCTCATCTAGTTCTTGGAGAACATGTTCTTGAGGCTGCCAACCCACAGCTTCTTTGCTGAGCCATGACACCCCCAGTCCCATGCGGCATGGTGGGACACCCTGGGCTTCAGCCTTGCCATGACACTGCCCCGAGCCCCATGCTCATCCCCGCTGGGCGTGGCTGTGGAGGGCAAGACGGGTTCTTGCTGGAGGTTTAGAGTGGACCGTGATGTAGGGAATTATCACAGAATAGAATCACAGAATCATTGTGGTTGGAAGAGACCTTTAAGGTCATTGAGTCCAACCGTTCCCCCAGCACTGCCAGGTCACCACTAAAACATGTCCCTCAGCACCACATTGATACATCTGTTAAACCCCTCCAGGGATGGGCGCTCCACCACTGCCCTGGGCAGCCTGAGCCAGGCCTGGACAACCCCAATGGGGAAGAAATTGTTCCTCAGGGCCAACCTAAACCTCCCCTGGAGCAACTTGAAGCTGTTTCCTCTCGTCCTGTCTCTAGTGCCTGGGGAGAACTCACTGACAACCCCCCCACCCTCACCCTCGCTCCAACCTCCTGTCAGGGAGTTGTTGAGAGCGAGAAGGTCTCCTCTGAGCTTCCTTTTCTCCAGGCTAAACTACCCCCTGCCCAGATCCCTCAGCCCCTCCTCATCGGACTATAGCTCGGATAATGCTCCAAAGGAACCTGTCCACAGTGGCAAGGCAGAAAGGGTGAGGAGCTGGGCTTTTGCACTTGGAGAGGTAGGACAGATGTCAGAAATGTGGGTGTGCCATGCCACAGCTGCCTGTGACACACTCCCTGCTGTGACACACAGGCTGGGTGACTCTACACCGGTTTTACGTGTCTATGTGAGCTAAAGCTTCAGACACCGTTTTCTTATTCTCTCCATAGTCCCAAACCCGATATAATCAAAGCAACACTGTGCAGTAGCCAAACGACCTGACTTGGTGTGAAAATGCACTGCAGGAGTGCCGCTGGGTCTGGGCAAGAAGGGAAACAGAACGTGGACGCCGTGGGTCTGGAGCTGGCGATGAGAGCCTGCTTCAGTGCAGAATGAGTGTCGCAGGAGAAGCATTTGACACGGTTATGATTTTAGCAGCAATTCAAGGTTTATTAACGGTGAGGGGTAGATCAAAAGGTGGAATTTTAGCAGCACTTAATCACTAACCAGTTTAAAATTAACAAGGCGATTCAGTAGAATATGTTACAATCAAAACAGTGACTTAACTACAGATTCATTGATGACGAGAGAGCTCAAAGGGTCTGGCTTTAGGATCACTCTTTATAGGGTCTGAGATAATAATTGACTTTTTGTCAAGTACATCCACCTTGGATATAGAAACATTTTGTTATTTTCTGCCAGTCGTGCAGACCCAGAACTTGCTGACTTTCAGAGTTTTGGTATCTCGCTCCTGTTGGCCACCACCCAGCTATGGATGCACTGGGCTATCACAACCCAGATACAGGTGTGCTGGGCCATCAGGAGGTAATTTACGGATTTTTTTTTTTTTTTTTTTTTTTGCGGTCTTTCAGTGCTTAAAGGGCTGCAGGAAAGATGGGGAGGGGCTTTTCAGCAGGGCCTGGTGTGACAGGACAAGGGGTGATGGGTTAAACTAAGAAAGGGAGATTCAGACTAGAGAGAAGGAAGAAATTGTTGATGCTGCGGATGGTGAGACCCTGGCCCAGGTTGCCCAGAGAGGTGGGAGAAGCCCCATCCCTGGAAACCTTCCAGGTCAGGTTGGACCTTGGGGCTCTGAGCATCCTGCTCCAGTTGCAGATGTCCCTGCTCGCTGCAGGGGGGTTGGACTGGATGAGCTTCGAAGGTCCCTTCCCACCCCAACCAGCCTGTAATTCAGGAAATAACAGTGGTGGCAGCTCCATTTTCTACGCTGCGCTGCTTACAGGGGATGCCGTAGTGGTGGCAACAAATAACCACAGCCTTGGTGCATCGTTCAAGGATAAACCTACAGACATAAGGAACTAGACAGTTTCTTTATCCAGACTGAGTTCAGCATGATAAAAAAGCCACGATTTCTTCCCTCTAGAGCAACGCGCTGGCCTGTGTAAGAAAGAGAAGGGGCTGTCAGGTGCCTGTGGGGTGTCTGCTGGTACAACTCCAGAGGAACGGAAAAGGCTGGTGGCGAGTTCCCCAAAACAATGTGTAGCCTGTTCCTGTTCTCAGTGGCAAAGCAGGGAAAGACAGACAGTAGCTGAAAAGGAGAGACAAAGTTTTCATTTCTTAAGGAATTAATCTATGAATTATTTTACTGGGTTTAATGCCTTACATTTTAGTTTGATTTATATTTTAATCTAATTGCAAAAGCAATAATTCTCTACTTTTAGAGTGATTATCACTTAGGAGGAGTCCCTAATAAATGCAAACAGGATGTGATAAATCAGATGTATTTCTATTTTTTGTTCAATTTTCCATCACCTCCGACACTTGCATACAATTTATCCTTGTGATTTCATCATGCTTTGCTGTATTATGACATCGCTTCCCAGGGTTTTTTTGTGGGCAGAACAGAACAGGGACTATTAAATTTTACGTAGCTGTATTGTTTGGGTAAAATCAATACATAAGCCAAGTTTCTGCATTCTGGTCACTGCCCTGGAGTCAGTAGGGCAAGGGCTGAAGGCAAAGCAAAGCTTATGTAGTCTTTGCATAAACACAAGAGAAAACTCATCCTTTTTTAATAGGTTGTATGGAAATTCACGCTGTAGGAGATGACATTTCTAGCTCTGGTAGCATCAGAGAATAAAACATGGGTAAGTATATAGTGGAAGGAAGATTTTTTTAATTTTAGGGCGATTCCTGCTGGGCTTGCTGGAAGATTTCACATGATTATCTCTGTGAACAGCTTAGTTCATTTACGATCGTTAGGTTTTGACAGAACCCATACACTTTATTTCATTTTCACTATGGGTTTCACTCGCAAGGTGTCGCTGCTCGTGCCGTGTCCTAGGACACTTCAGGCTCATGAGTTTTCCATAATTTGATGAACTCAAAGAATTTTTCTTCAGGCCAAGAAAATCCAACACAAAAACTGTTTCAGCTGCTGGACAGTTAGTGCCGAGCGTGGCTGGCTGAGCCGCCTCTGATCAGCAGACTCGTGTTAGCCACGAGTTTTTAAAATAAATTAGTTCTTTGCTGTTCTTTTCTAGCTGCTTTTTTTTTTTTCTCCTTGAAGAGTTTTATGTAAGATCAATAAATTTTATCAGGAATTTTATGAAATGTCTTATAGCTCTACCCTGGAGCTTCTCCTTTACATTAAGGCAATTTTCCTGAAGCCAGAATGTAATTAATGCCTACTTAAAAGTACTTTACGGTGCCCAAGCGTGTAGGTGAGCATTGGGCAAAGGGGATTTGCTCGGTGGCTGTCCTGTGACGCAGAAAAGAGGAGCAAGAACTGAGAGCTCAGCTTCACTCGCTTCTTCCTTTGCGTAGTTTCTGGAAGAAAAGCTCCATCAAACAAGCAAACAAAAAATCACACAAGGAAGTGGTTTGGGGAGAAAATATTCTCTTCTGGCAGCGTAATAGCTGTGTTCATCCAACAATGGATGGACCCACGCCGAGAGTCACGGGTTATTACTTTCAGGAGGGCTCCTCGATAAATTGATTCTTCAAAGCAGCCCATGCTGATTTTTTTTTTTTTAGGTGCAATAGGCTTTGACTTGCACTCAGTCTTCACACAAAGCCATTCATCACGTCCTGTCTGACTTCTGCCTGCTCTCTGCTCAAGTGGCCGGGCTTGCCCAAGGCGCCCATTAACTCCAGAGCTGCCCCAGAGCCGCTCGGGCCCCCAGGAGCTGCCCTGGTCTGCTGGCTGGAAACCCCTTTGCTCCGACGAGCCGCGGGGCTGATCGGTCGAGCTTGGGATGAGGAGAGGAACAGCCTTCAGAAGGAAGAGTTTTAATACTTTAATTAAAGGTTTCAGATTCATATGAGCAGTTTTAAACTACAGGTTGGGTTTTTTTTTAAATTACAAAGCCCAGCCCTTCAGGTTCCCCTTGTCATTCGGCCAGGGCTCATGGGCTCCCCTCACACTTCTCTTTGGTTTCTCTAGTGAGACAATCAAGCATCTCATGGTTTGTTAAGATACAATACATGAAAAAGGCTTTTCATGTTGACTCAGGGTGGGAAGCCAGGTAGTCACGGATTCTTACTACCTGTTACACACAACCTTACGGGAGAGATTTTGTCCTTTTTCAGAGCAGATCGCCCCTGTTCAGAATAGCACGTGCTTGATTTAATTCCTGCTGGAGCGCTTAGCTGTCAATATTGAAAGTCAAGGAGTTGCTTTAAGTGTTTCCCTGCCCGAGCTCACGCTGTGAGGAGGTGCCCTGGAATCGTACAAGAACTGGGATGTGTGAAAATACAGGCGAAAGCTGAAACAACCCCTCAAAGCAGGTTAGTGAGACACCACCCCAGGACCAGTCACCCCCATTTCTGCTGGCTTGCGGGAGTACTCCGTGCTTTCATTAAAGGCATTAGCTGTTATTAGGTGAGTGTTTCTTTTTTTTTGTCAGCTATCAAGTACTGGCTGGTGGCCAGACCACGGTGAAGGAGAAGAAATTGTTAGGAAATTCCCCCTTTTAAAGAAAACCCTACACACGCAGAAGTGAAATCTGCTGCGAGTGAATGGCCAGCTGGAATGGGGGCTCTGCTCGTAGCGTCTAACGCTTTGTTTCGTTACTGTACACCACTGGCAAATTTAGAGACTTTAATAAACTGGTCCCTTCTTCAACAACTGGTTACTGCAATTAGCCTCCCGCATAGTAAACTCCTTCTCCTCCCACCTCCCAGGCGTGAGGCTATGACGACAAAACCTGAGCTGAGTAAATACTTTTGTCTTTGCTGTTTGGTCCTTGAGAGGGGTCTACAGAGGAACAACCCTTAGCTGCTTACCTGGGAGGATTATTTAGACACCTTTTACTTAAAATTAGTCTGGGAACCTTGAGGAGCAAACCAAACGCTGAGCAGGGTTATGTGAGAGCCTTGTTTTGTTTGCACAGTCCGCGGCGGGGTGCTGGGCACCACGGCAAAGCCTCGCTGCGGCGGGGAGGAGAACGGGATGGCTGTTCCTCATCCCGTTAAGATGAAATGCGTTACCTGATATCTGAGTCTAATGGCTCTCCACAACCGTAAAGGATAGCCCTGACCTAATTTCCCCAGCCCTGGCCGTGGGAGGTTGCTGGATCCGGGGAGGACAGTGTGGCAGCAGAGGATCGTGCTGCAAGCCTTGGGGGCAACAGCAGTCATCTTCTCTGGGGCGATGGAGGACCTGCAGACCTGGATATCTTGGGCCAGACTGACCAGGACACTCGGGATGCATTTGCAACTGAACCCCTTCCTGCTTTTTGCTGTGTTGTTTGAGTTTCAGTACTAGTTTGCAATGAGACTCGGCAGACTACTCTGTTTTCTGGGGATAATGCCCAGAAGGTCAAGGAGGTGATTCTCTACACTGTACACTACTGTGTCCTCTGGGGTCCTCAGCACAAGAAAGACCTCCATGGACCTGCTGGAGTGGGGCCAGAGGAGGCCACAGGAATGATCCGAGGGCTGGAACCCCTCTGCTGGGAGGCCAGGCTGAGAGAGTTGGGGTTGTTCAGCCTGGAGCAGAGAAGGCTCCAGGGAGACCTTAGTGCAGCCTTTCAGTGCTTAAAGGGGGCTACGGGAAAGATGGGGAGGGACTTTTTATCAGGGCCTATTGTGACAGGACAAGGGGTGATGGGTTAAACTAAAAGAGGGAGTTTCAGACTAGAGAGAAGGAAGAAATTGTTGACACTGAGGGTGGTGAGACCCTGGCCCAGGTTGCCCAGAGAGGTGGTTGATGCCCCATCTCTGGAACCATCCCAGGTCAGGTTGGACCTTGGGGCTCTGAGCACCCTGCTCTGGTTGCAGATGTCCCTGCTCCCTGCAGGGGTTGGACTGGATGATCTTTGAAGGTCCCTTCCCACCCAAACAGGTCTGTGATTCTATGATTCTGTGATATCTCATCTTGATTCATGCCAGACTAATCCTACAAAGATCTTTAGGCTTATTATTTCTCTCTGTCCTAAAGCCATGACAAAGTTGTTTTACACTGATGTATTTGATGAAGGAAGATGTAGAAAAGCCACTCGGGGCACATCGATGCCACCGGGTTTGGCTGCGATCAGGAGCTGCCCGGTTTGCAGGGCTCACTCTGGCCATGCATGGAAGGGGAGAAAGAGCTTCATCCCAGCACCTGCCTGCAGGATTTTCCTCAAAACAGCCTGGCAACCATACTGGGTGTACTGGGATGCTCCACACTGACCGCCATAGATTCCCATGCCAGCTAGGGTGGGCTTCTGGGAGAACAGAGAAGGGTGGATAGGCGCTGCAGTTGTAGATCCCTCTCAGCGTCGATGATCTCTGAGCAGAGCAGTCTGTGTACTTCAGATTAAACCGACGGGTGATACAGAAGTGTAGCTCCAGATACACACAGCTGAGGGTAAACTGGTGTGATGGATTAGTAGCAACGGCATGATTGAAGAAGTGTAATTTCTAATCATCGACTAAGGACCTCTTCAGGGTTTTGTGGTGGTCCATCTGAGAGGGAGCAAACTGTCTTAAGACCCCAGACGGTGGCATTACAAGCCTGACCAGACTGGGAATGTCATTTCCGTGCTAGGAACAGGCTCCGCAACACCTTGTCCTCTCAAGAGGCCTGATGGGATGCAGCTCAGGAGGCTGGAGGTCTCCTTCATGCAGGGGAAAAGGATGTCATGAGTATAAGATTTTCACTCCATATTGGAGTTTGACACAGATTCTGTAGTTTGCAGGTTCTTTTTTTTTTTTTCCCCCAAACATGAAAAATAATTGGTTTTTCCAAGTTTCCCACCTAATATTTTGGAAAGGTTAAAATGCTTTTGTAGTCTCAGAAATATGTGGGAAGACCGCGGAGCCTTAACCTTGTCCCCATCAGCGGGCGTCAGGTGTGCCCCGCCATCCCTCTTTCTGGTGCCGCGTCTGCCCAGGACACCCCACCGGGTATCTGCACTTCTCATCACCGGGGTTTAATCTTACAGACAGACACTTTTGGAGTCAGAGGTTACCTAAATGCATCACACATCATTCAGGTTTGACACTTTTAACGCTGTATTCTGGAAACAGTTAATAGCCAAGAGTACAATGATGACTTTTATAATTCAAAGTGACCCAAATCGTTACGATATCTTTTACCAGTAGTCATCAATTTTCAGAGTAAGTTCCAACAGTTTTCTCCTGCTGGCTGTAAAATAACTGAACAAAAGGGTTTGCTAAAGGGATGAGATATGTCATGCTTCTAAAATTTTCTCACACTCTTGAGATCCTGAAAATAATACGCACTCTCCATATTTCTCACTGCAAATGACAGCAGAAACTCGTTAATTCATCTCGTAAAGAAACACTGGTAAAAATTATATTCACTCCTCCTGCCTTCTGCTCAGCAAGCTGATGTGATGTAGGAGACTGGAATGACTTTGAAATCCAAGCTACATTTCATTGCCTTTATATTTTACTGACACAACTGAAGTTGTTTAAATGAATTTCCCTTGCTGCTATGCCCACAGCAGTGCCAAGCCACTACCATTTGAGATTTAGGTCTTCGGTGTCATGGCTCTTAAGGTAAAGCAGTTCTTTTGAGAGACCTGAATGGTTGTGTCTTGCCCAGAAGGTATTTCTGGTAGGTATCCGTGAAACTAAAAACCAGGAACCTGGAAGCAAAGAGTAAAATAGATGTCTTGAAACTTGAAAAAAAAAAAAAAAAAAAGAAAAAAGAAAGAAAGAAAAAAGGAAGAAGGAAAATAGAGCACTGTGAGATGAGGTAATGAAAAAAACCTACCCCTAAAGCATCTGGCTGGGAAAAAAAAATCAAGTCAGCCAAGGGCTGATTAGTCGCTGTGGTAGCAGGGTGATGCTATTAGGGATGTAACACTGTTTTCGTCTTGACGTATTTTTGCGGAAGAAAAACTATCCAGCAGCAAGGATGGAATTCTTAATGGAATAAGTATTTTGTTAAATCCTTTTAATGAAAGAGATTGGAAAATAACGGAGTGGAAAAAATCTCTGAAGAAATACTAATATGTAATGAGGAGCTGACACCTTCTGCCCTGAAAACCGATGGAGGGGACGGCAGGGTGGAGAGGACCATCAGTTTAAATGAGGCAGTAATGGCTTTGGCTGGCACTTCCAGGCCTTCAGGAAGACACTTTCAAGATAACACATTGTTAATTAACTTTCCCTGTCCCCAGAGGATCTTAGCGTCCAGTTGTTTTTAGACCTACTTAGAAAATTGGGGTTAATTCTCTTTCCTGAGTTAGAATTTTACCAGTGGGAGTGCTGAGGTGAGGGAGGCGCCCAGGATTTGTCTCCAGCAATGTGAGCAAGAGTAGGTTGTCAGGGAATTTCTGGGAATAGAAATGAAGAAATTAGGTGCACCTATTTTTTTTTTTTTTTTTAACCACATGCCTTGCAATACACCAGAAAAAATAATATGCTTTTAGGAAGTGTTTTAATGCGGAGTAAAGGATTATTTTCCAAGTGCTTCAAACCATGTGTCCCAGCTGCACGATGCTGCTGTCCTCTGCTTGACAGACACAGGGGTGGGAAATGTCCACTAAAGGAGCTTGTGCTTTTCTGCAGTGATTCAAACAAAAGTCTAGTAACACAGAAGACTTAGATCCCTCTTAACGGTATCCTGTTCTTTTCCTCAGCCGCAACACTTTGTTGGTTCTTTAACTGATGCTAAAGGTTTGTGTGGGGAACGAGTTTTGGGGAATACAGCTTTGTGAGAGGAGTGCTCAAGGCTGAGCCCCTGTGGGTTTGGGGATTCACGGCTTCACTTTTCCTTTTCTCTTGGAAACTGGTTTTAGGGTTTTTTTGTGGTTTTGTTTTGTCTTGTTTTTTAAGTATTCAACAAAAAAATGCCATATTTGACATGGATTTTTAAGCATCAGTCCTGCTCTGCCCATGCTTTGGATAGGGTTCATCTCAACGCCCGCATTATGCTCATTGTTGAGACCGAGACAAGATGCTTGCTATTTCCTCTGCCCTCTAAATGTCTTGTTCCTGCAGTTTAATCTATCTTCATGATGGGCAGTGTCAGAGAGGCTCAAATCTCAGACTTTCCTGGTACCTGGCTGAGGATGACAGACTGCTAAAGGATAATTTCACGTGGCCTTCCAGAGGACAGCCGTGCTTTCACCTTATTTTCAGAGATCACTTGCTGGCTCTTGCCTTCGGGATCATTATTTTCTATCAAGACGGCAGCTTCTCATTTTAAAACAAATGTTATCCTTGAAAGCATCCCATTGCCCCTGATAAAATGATGCTGCATGGAGTTATCTCCACAAGCACATGCCAGCAATTGCTGTGGATAGATTCCATACATCAAAGACTTTTTATGACCATATTTGAGTAAAATTAGCTTCCTGCATTTGCATCGTTAATTAAGGCCAACACCACCCTTCCACATATGCTGCTTTCCCTAATAGCCTGCGCTGTCTACGACGTGTAAATCACTGCCCGTCTGCTCAGGCTCAGTTTTGACACACGGGATGTAGCAACACGGTCTAGTTTGCATTTACGCGTTCCAGGAGAGTTCTCAAGTTGCGCATATCTTAAGTAAACACTGAAATACTGGATAAATTAAATCTCGGTACAACTCACTGTATCTATGCATTGTGTAGGCATTACCCACACAAGTTCACTGTTTCTCACAGGATTGATTTGTTTGCCCGCAGAGCTGCCTGCGTGACATTTTACACTCTTGAGGATGTCTTCCCCAAGCTGACACCCCAATGGCCCAGTCCGTTTGCCTTTGTTTAGGCTCTGGGAAGGGACTTCTCTTCAGGGAGCTCATTTCACCAATTTGGGGTCGGCTCTGGCATCAGAGGAAGGAGGAGCAAGCCCCACGCACACAACCTGAGCTGCAGGGAGCACCTTGCGCACGCAGGGCTCCGGCTCATCCCCTGCTCCTTCCTCCGGAGATCATCTCACCCACAGAGCACGTAGAGGGGTGCAGAGGGAGAGAGTCGTGAAGAAGGACCTGTCACTCCTTGGCTAAAGAAAGTCGAGTCACAGGCAAGGGGTGCAGTTGTGTCCGTTTCCCTGCAAATAAGCAGTGGGATAAAAAATTTCTATTACAAATATCCTACATCACGCCTCATTACTTCTTTGCTCAGCGCATGCCTTGCCCTCTAGCCTTAAACAATTGAGAGCACTTAAATACCTTTTTTTGAAGGACTTCACATTCTTAACAAAATTTTGGCCCTAGACCCTGTGGTTCCAACCTACTAAGCAAGGGGACAAGGCCCTGTGTCATTGTGCTTCATCTGTCCTCCATCACCACCCCACCACCCCGGGCCTCTCCAGCAGCTCCCGTGAGCAGGGACTCGGACACCACACAGTTATTCTCTTATTCTCATAATTTTCTTATACATAAGTGCTTTGCTATATACAGCAAAGCCCTCCCCCTTCACAAAGCTGCTTCCAGGACTGTGCAACCAGGAGGAAATAAGAGCAATTGGTTAGAAAGAAGAAAAGCAAGTAAATGAGAAAGTGTGTGGGAATTTGGCAAAAAGCCAAATTCTGAGCAAATTAAAGCGGAGCGGTGCAAAGTATTTATAGAAACAAAAGTCATTCCTCATCCTTTTAGAGCAGGGCACCAATTGTTATGCAACATCCACCCAGGCAAATATTTATCCTTAAAGTAATTGAAAGCTCCAGGGTCAAATATGTTTAAACTACATCATCATCTTTTTGACACATGCACAACATACCGCAAGTGTAAAGGGGACTTGACAGGTCACTAGTCCAATTACAGACGATATTAAAATCTACATGTAAATCTATATATATAAATTAGAATACATTTGGACTTGATGATCTTAAAGGTCTTTTCCAAGCCAAACGATTCTATGAACTCCTCAGATCTCACTAGCACATCTCCCTTGTCTTTTTGAAATATTTAATTTTTAGGTTTCCAGCACTATCAGAATTCTTGAGTAAATGTTCAAAACCCAGAAGTCCTAGAAAGAGTGTCTCTGAGGTCAAACCTGAGCTGAGAAAGTCCTCTCACGAATCTGCTGCTGGCAGTGAATTCATCCGTCCACTGGCAGCTGGGCATAAAGTTTGTGCTTTGAGTTTCTTTATTTGCAAAGATCAACAGCGGCTTGGTTTTGAACTTTCTTTTTTTAATTAGCTGGTAGATCCCACAGGATTCACCTCATTATGGGTAAAGCTTTGCCCTAACCATCGGGCCAGCTGCGATTCATTGTCATTTGGTTTCCTTCCTAACCTGTGCTCATTTAACCAAGAATTACATGAGCCTGTTACCACCTGCTGGGAGAACAGCTCTAATTCTCATTTTTTACCCCTAAATCTGACTTGTCAATCAAGCAATAAGAGGTGCTAAATAGTCAGCCTGCGCTTCCTGCTTCTTTCTCAACTCCTCAGCCATGGCATGTGTTTGGTTTTCAGCTCCTAAGGTCCCTGTGGAGCAGTTTGAAACCAGCTTATTTTAGGGTGGAAAGCCTTACTTCAGGAGCTCGAACCAGAAGCCGTCAGCAAAGGGAAGGTAAGGATCTCTGTCTTGTTGTATTCGTATGGTCCTTCTTTCCCTGTTTGAAAAGCTTTTTAGTGAGTGATGAGCAAAACAGCAGTGACGTGAGCCAAGGCACTTTCCTGGATGTTGAATATTCAGAATTCTTGGTACGGAATAAGCAAGGAGTTGTGCTCATTTCAACCTTCCAACCAGGACCAAGAGTCTGAAATACTCAGTGGTGTCAGAGGTAGGTTTGCTAGTTCATTGTTTAATTACAAATTATTTATTTACGTCAAATCTTGACTTTGGGAACCAAGTTTCTCTCCAACTCATTTTTATATATCAGAAATGTTGGTATAATCAATAAAAGCTGCTATGAGGAAAGAGGAGGAAAAAAATAGCCATGAACTTTTAATTAAAACCTCTCACTAGCTCTAAATTAATCTTGTGATTTATGAAGCCTTTTGGATGTGTAACCTTATAGAGGCTGGTTAGAAATTTGCTCCTCTGAGTCCCAGTTCTTCCTCTGTTTTTCCATCTAGCGTTATCTTGATCTCTACTCCTAAGGTGAAAACTTACCAGTGTTGCTTGACTATTTCAGTGCTCAGCCTTTTTTATGGAGGTTTAATTTATGTTGTTGTTGTGAGCATAAGAATTTTACTTTCTATGAATATTTCAAAAGGCTTTAAAAGATGATTGTTGGTTTTAACAGCAATTGTAGAATTTTCTGGCTTTATTTTCTAAATAATTTGAAAGCAGGAGAAGAAAATGTTATCAGCTTGAAAGTGCATCAAGAAACTGTGTTTTTCTTATACAGCACTTGAATCTTCTTGAAATCTAAATGAAATGAGATAATGTGTATTGTTGGGGTTTTATGTGGATAATTAGTCCTACATTTCCGTTGCCTTTGTTTCAATAGCTGTAAGGGATGATGTGGAAAACTGCGATTTGAACCTGGTTTCTGCTTCACAAAAGGGTTTAAGACATGCAGTCTGGATCCAAATCTGGGCTCTGCTAAAGTGTGAAGATCTTTGGTTTGTTTCCAGCCCTTTTCCCATTGCAGGGGAGCAGTTCAGGACTCTGCAATAGTCACTAGCGTGTAGCCCCTGTAGCATGTTCCTCACCATGTGTGCCACCAGGGTATGTTGGCTTCTGCCTTTTTGAGCTTCTGCCATGCAACCTGATATTTACTGATACATTTTAGCTGTAACCCAGAGCTTTAGGGCCAAAATGAGGTTTTGTGTGTCACTCAAAGCCTTATTTCTCATGGGGAACTGAATTGCTCTCTGCATAGAACATAGAATGTTTATATATCATAGAATCCCAGACTGGAAAGGACCTCAAGGGCCATCTGGTCCAACCTGTCCTGGCAAAAGCCCGGTCTAGACAAGCTGGCCCAGCACCCTGTCCAGCTGAATCTTAACAGTGTCCAATGTTGGGGACTCCACCACTTCCTTGGGGAGATTATTCCAATGGCTGATTGTTCTCATCATGAAAAATGTCCCTCTTGTGTTCAATCGGAATCTCCCCAGGAGTAACTTATACCGCTAACCCTTGTCTTTTCCATGTGACTCCTTGTGAAAAGGGAGTCATCACCTTCTTTGTAGCCACCCTTTAAATACTGGAACAAAGATTTGTAAAGATCACAGAGTCTTATGCCTTCAGCCCAGTGTCCTCCTGAGCATCCTCATCTCCTCTGAGATAAGGAAATGGCTGTGTAGGTTTTGTCTGAAGATAAAGCAGGTATGTGTGTGGTGCAGGCCTTGTGTACATGGTCTTCTCTTGCAAGATGATAACATGCCTGAAGACAAGTGCAAAGACACCTTTGTCTTGCCAAAAATTTGTTCAAGTCTTACAGAGTGATAAAATGTTAAATATTTGATGTTCCTCTCATTCCCTTGGCTTTTTTTTTTTTTGCACATTTTATGGTTGTAACGTTGCTTATGAAACACCTAGAATGTTGCAGTAGCTCAGGGCTGTAAAAAAAAAAATTAATTTACTAGGTTTTATTTATTATCAAAAACCCTTTCTAACTGTCTCCAGAAGGAAGTTTAAAATATATTCTTTTCCACTTGTTAGCTCAGGAGCTCACAGCTGGAAAACTGTGATGGGATGGTGTAGGAAGCTGCCTGCACATCTCCCAGCGATGACCCCAGACCGTGGACGTGTGATGTGATTTCAGGCCTTGCGTTTGCCCCACTGAATAGGGGCAGCTTAATTTGTTCACTGGGCTTTTAATGAATTCAGGTAATCCCGCAGCTTACCCATGAGTAATTCTGTTGGGTGCTTTTCCACTGCCCCAGGAATAAATCAGGATTGTGGTCTTTCTCTGGAATAGTACTTCTGGGAGGAAGGATCTGCGTAGTGTGTGTATGGAGTAGTCAAATAATATGTAATATAGCACCCGTCGGGCTGTCGGAGACTGGCTGTAAAATGTTGAACTCTTAATTTCCACTGACTGCAAGGGAAGCCAATCTATCACTGGACAGCTTGTGAGGGGGGGTGAAGTAATGTGAAAAGATAGTGCTAAAAGCTGATGTAGCAAGGGAGCTGGAAATCTGGTGGTTCAAGACCTGTATGTGATTTCCACCAAACTTCTTCCTTGGTTGGTCTGTCAGGACCGAGCAGTGCTGCTTTTTGCTCAAAGAAAACCGTGGAATGATGTTTCTGTGCTTTTATTGGGTGGAGGAGCCTTTTTAGGAGGGCTGGAGCAGAAGCTGTTGCTCTTCCCTCCTGCACAGAAAGGATGCTCCTTTGATTGCACTCCAGAAAACCTCCAACTTCAGAGGTTTGCCTTCTGTCCCAGTGGTACTGCTCCAGTTTTAAAAAGCAGGTTAATTACAAAAAAAAAAAACAAACCACCAAACACACTTTTCCAGTGGTTCATCTCATTCTTGGATTGCTCCTTCAACGTGAGCAAGCTTTTAACTGTTCAGTGAGACTGTCGCTAGCACCTTGTTATTTCAGATTTTAAAAGGAGGCATGCATGAGTTATCCGAGACCGCACCTATGCCTCACTCAAACTGGAAACTGAGCCAATGCCAACTTACTGTCACCGAGAAAAAAAATCTATCAACGTATACGTTGTCACAGACTGTACAGAATAAAAGAAAGCTTCATTAAGAGACAGCGAGCCACCCATTGCGGAACCTCTTAAAAATATCGTATAGATGGAAAATTTCAGGCAAAATCATGACAGCTTGTCTCGCTGCATGGCTCTCTGGAATGATCTAAAGCTTGAAATCTGTCCTGCCTGATGTGTACCAGTATTTGATTAAAAACGTCCTGCAGCGCTCTTCTGTGACTGTTACCGAGAGTGCAGCGTAAACAGCTCTTGTCGGAATAAGGTGCCACACTTAAATTTACTTGTGCCAACACAACAAAATACTGACGCTTATTCACTACAGCTTAAAATAACAACAAAAAAAAAACCCTAATAGAGGGCCCTTCAGGTGGTCCATATATTTTCTGAAAGACCTTTCAAAGGCAATTTCAGGGTGAGAGATGTTACTTTAGCACCATTATTTTTGTTTCACTCTGCAAGAATCCATCCATAGACTGCCCCGTCTGTACAGGATGTCTTGGACGGTGCATCTTCAGCACTGGCTCATGTCAGCACTCTGTGCATTGATTTATGTCGCTTGTCCTTGAACTTCTGGACTCTGTAAACCAATTCTAAGCTTGACTAACTGAAATTAGCTTTGTGGTGCCTTTGTGCAGAGATGCTGGAACAGGGCAGTCGGACATCATCCTGCCTTCGAGTGAGGAGGAGGAGGAGGGTAGAGCAGACCTGTTTGAAGTCACCTTTTTTCTCAGCACAGCAGCAAGGCTGGTTTGTGCTGGGAGGTGAAAGGGGGATTCCTGTAATCTCTTAGTGCTTGAGCTGATCATGTTCATCGTAGCTCAGGCTAAAGATTTATCGCTTTTCTCTCACCTACTCCAGAGGAGATTTTTTGCTGCTTTGGACAAGTTTTGCCCTGTACTATCTGGTTATAACAGAAAGCTGGTGCAACGAACCATAACTGCTGTCTATGTTGTGCTCCTGCCATCCCCAAGCAAACACCCATTTTACCACTTCAAATGCTCTGAAGGTATCACTTGCTGTAAACCTTCTCATATAAAGTTCTTGTTTGGGTTTTTCTCCATAGTTGTGAGAAGCATCAAGACACCTGTAACAGCAGAAACAGCTCCAGACTGTTTACTGTCAATAAAAACTGAAGGAATAATGTTGTGCTGCCGTTTCACCTCTGGCTCGGGCATCAAAATGCAGAAACATTGCCAATTGTAAAGGAGTTCACAGTGCTGTGCCCTCCACCAACATGTTACTTTCCTTTTTCTGCTTCTAGGGTCTGTTTTCTATCAGAAGGTGACCACTTGAGGGAGAATTTGGCTTGCTCTGATTTATTTCAGCCCAGCTGTGGTGTAAATGTGTGTGTGGGTACCCAGGGTTCAGCTCACTCAGCTGAACATCGATGTTCAGTGGCATTTCACCCTGATGGCCTTCAGCATGTACTGAACCTGTGAGCTTCTATGTCCTACATCACACCCCCTATCCCTGGGTGGATGCCTGATACCCAGGGTAAATCAGACAGCTACGTTTGGCCAACAGAATTGATCTTCATGAAGCTTAAACAGGTACCATGATTCTAAAATGAAAACCTGCTCGTCACAGCGCTGAGCATGGATTTGGATTAGAAGCTGCTGAACCTCTTCTTCCTCCCTCATGCCATGTGAATTGCTGTGATAGCTGCTAAGACCAAAAAAAAAAAATCTAGAGAAGAAATTGCGGGATTACCTCTGAACGTGAAAATCATCAGGCAGCTTGTGTGGGAGGCTACGGTGTTCCTCAGTGGTGAGTTGGCAACCACAGAAGGACTGGAATAGTGCTGATCCTGAAGCAGGTATGAGACCATGGAGGGCATTCCTGATGAGGACCAGAGGTCTGTCCCAGTTGCTGCCCAGCACTGGGCAGGTCTTGCCTGTCTGTGGGGTCATTTGTAGTAGGAGGGAGGAGTGTCTTGGGTACTGAATGATCCAGAGGTCATCTTGTGCAGTTGGGCATGGAGCTTACCAGGAGATGGAGGAAAGCATTCTAACTCCTTTTCTGGCCTGGCTCACCCATCCCTAGTGCAACGGCAAACCTGTTTTCACACAAAGCATGACCACTCTATACCTTGTAACCCGAAGGGCAGGAGAAAAGCAGCAATCGATTGAAACCCTTGAGCAGTTCCTGGAACACTTCAATACAGCAATCAGTTGTGGTTGTCTTGGATTGAGGTCGATCTGTTGTCTTTCACTGTCTGCGACTCTAGCTGCTGTTAAGAGATGGGACAGAAAAATTGTCTGAAAAGCCTCTGAAATGCCTCTAACAAGGCACTAAAGAAGGAAATTAAGAGGAGATCTGGAAAATAACTGGAGATTTGGCTACTCCAGAGCAAGGGTACAGTGTGTACTAGTTCATGCTCCACTTGCAGCTCCATCTCCACACTACATCCTTTCTTCAAGCAGACGTTTTGAGTGCTTTCTTCTCATGTCTAGGGTCACATCCTGCTGTTTTCAGAGGCCAGACTGGTTGTACACCAGTGATTCTTGGTCGCAAGGACACGGGTACTCATACTGACACATGGGTGCTGACCTCAGCCCACCTTAGCTCCCACATGTGCACTTGTGTGTCATCACTCATTGCAGTTTCTTCACTTGTTTCTGTCCTGTCAGAGACAGGAGTCACTTGATGCCTAAACCTATTGATAATATGGGTAGTGCCAGGGTGAAAGAGCTGAAGAGTGGTGGTAAATGACTGTCCTAAGAGCTATTTAATTTGCCTCTACCCAGAGATTTCCTCTACCTTCTGGTTTTTTTCCAGTTTCCTTAGAAACTAGGAGACCTGGGACTTTTGGTACTGATGAGGAAAAAAAAGTGTACAGTATTTCTGATTGGAAACCCACGGAATGTAACTGGATGTGTTGATATTGAGGTCAAGACCTTGCTTCATTCTATCAAAATATATTACAATGCTCAAAAATAATTTGTTTGATCTTTAAATTCAGCTGCTAAAGTGAGTTTCAGAATAGGTGAAGGTAATTTCTAGATTGGTAAAGAAGGAAATCTGTTTTAGAGGGCTGGAAAGTCATCTTTAAAACAGTTCCCTTGTACAGATGGTGCTATAAATGATGGTTGTTTGTTTTATTTCTATTTTGGAAATATTTCTAAGGTTACTTCTATAGAGCTTCCACTCCAGGGTAATTCTCTCCTTACTGAATGCAGATTTTTCATGTCCCCAGAATTTGTTTTATTTCTTAGGTGGAAAGCTGAGAGCAAGTAGCAGTCTGCATGTTAGCGGGCTGTAACAGCAGTGCCCTTCCCATCTCTCACCTGAGAACAAAGTGAAAGTAGCTAATCTGGACAGAAAATACTGCACAGTAGAATTAGTTAAAGCCAGAGTGAATGAGAATTTGAAAAGGATTTAAATGGCTCCAAGTTTCAGCTGCGTAATTGAAATTCACAATCTATTCCCATTCTGTTATTAAAGATCTGCCACCTTCTGTAAGTGCAATAACTTTATCTGCTGATTTCTCAGAAGTGCTGTAATTTTTCTTGTGTTGTCAGCTATAATAATGCTCTTCATAAAAAGCCCAGTGCTAACCGGGTATGGCTTTGGGCTGGTGTTTCCAGCTCCTGCACTCTCCACTACCCATCCAGAAACCTTGGCAGTGTGGGCAGACAGCGGGCAGCTCGGCAGAGGCTTCACAGCCTTGGGATGCCAAACCCCATCCTCCTTCCCCAAGACTCAAAGCTACACAATGGGGAGAGACACATGAGACAATAGAAGCATTGCACACCCAAGGTACAGCTAAAATAAGGACCAGGGACAATACAAGATGCTTTTTAGCATTCTACCCAAAATTACCGTCTTGCCCCAGAGTATTTCCAGGCCAGCAGGTGATAATATGAAAAGACTTCTTGCTCTTCCAAGTAACAAGTGATGGGACAAGAGGAAATGGCCTCAAGTTGCGCCAGGGAACACTTAGGCTGGAAGTGAGGAAAAATTTCTCTACAGAAAGGCTCAGGCTGCCCAGGGCAGTGGTGGAGCCCCCATCCCTGGAGGGGTTGAACAGATGTGTCGAGGTGGTGCTGAGGGACAGGGTTTAGCGGTGACCTGGCAGTGCTGGGGGAACGGTTGGATTTGATGATCCTACAGGTCTTTTCCCACCAAAATGATTCTGTGAATTGAGTTTCTGTCTGGGGAACAGCATCTGCAACCCCTGGAAGGGTTTATCTGTCAGGATGGACTGAACAGCAACATCAGACCATGCTCCTGCAGAGATACCACACTCCAGGTTCCTACAAAGATCCCTCTTGTATCTGGGTACAGCCCCATGCCATGGGCTGCACCTGGGGTCATCCCCAAATCCCCATATTTGTCTACGTGTTGCTCGGTTTTGTGAATACACTTTGTCTTGAGATGCTCAAAATGATCTTTGCTGTATTTCTTGATTAAATCTAATCCCAATCTGTTACGAAATCTATTCTTTCAAGGGAATATTCTCTGAGAATTTCACCCCAGGTAGGAAGCACTTGTTGTTGTCTTTGGCAGTGGGGAAGGAGCTGGTCCAGAGAAAACATCTTTGTTCAGCCCCTTAGTGCACACCCGTTCAATTACCTGTCATTTAAGGAGAAGAGCAGCCTTTCAGATCTGAAGTCACATAATCATTGCAAAAATCTGTGGGGAGAAACTAAATACCTTGGGAATAGTTGCTGCTGGCCTCCTGCACGGTTTAAAGTGCTGAGGAGTGTCTGAGAGAGGTGTCAGCGTGAAGATTAAGAGGAAATTTCCTGAGGCAAAATACTTGTGGGTCTTAAAATGTTTTCTTTGCTTTCAGAAAGTACACTTGTCCAACTGTTTCCCACGTGGGCTGAAATACCAGTTTCTGTGCAGATGGTATAATTTCATACCTGGCACCAGAGGGTAAAACACATTTCAGGAATGGGTGGGAGGAGGGAAGCTACCCTTGGAGTCAGGGCTCTATAAATCCTGATGTTTTAGCTTAGAAACTCTCCTGACTTTATGCTCCAGTGAGCACTATTTGAAGAACCTTTACTTACTTGTTTTCCTCTTTACCTTGGCTTTTTTGAAGCACCGTTATATCTATTTCAGCTTGCAATGTTATATCTTTGTCACTACGGTAACATCCAAATGGATGTGCCAACCTCAGGAAAAAGCAGGCGGGGTCTTCAGTCAAACTGCTACTACAATGAAACTCTTTGCCGTCGTTATTTTTATTTTTTTACTGACATCGGGAGATTGTCCAAGGAGTGGCGCAACCCCCATCCACAAAGCCCAAGAGTTTGAGTCTAAGATGCTGTGGATCAATTGTTTTCTTTTGAAGCAAAGAGTATCTGTGCTGCTCTCTCCTCCTTTGTGCTGGGGGCCTGAAATCCTCCCTGTCCTCGCAGTTAATCTCTGGAGGTCGCATTGGTGGAGTGATGCCTGAAAGATCATCTTTGCCTGATAATTTCTAACACTGAGCTGGGGTAGCCCTTCACTTGAATGTTTTTATTGTGGGCCTGACCTCTGTCCTGCTTCACAGAAAAAGGACTCAATTTTCCCACCCAGCTCAGACATCTACACTCAAAACTTCCGAACATAACTATTCCCAGCTCCTCAAAGTGTTACACTTCGGTATGCTCTCGTCTCTCTGGGTGCAAACTGGCCATCGCACCAGCAGTAGGAACTGCCTGGCGTGGTTAATGGCATGCTTGGCTAGGTTGGCCATGCTGCAGCCTCACCACCCCTTCCCCAGCTCTTCCTTCCCCATTTGCAGGCTGGGCTCGCAGGGCAGAATCAAAGATGTTGCTACCTCCACCCCACCACGGCCATAGCTGTGCCTCTCTCTAGGGCCAGTACAGGCATCTTGGCATGCCTCTGGGCTTTACTTCTCCTGGATGCAGTCTGCCTGATCAAACCCTGACTAAGAACAGCCATCTCCAGCCTTGTGTTAGGAACTTCATCCATGCTGGACCCTAAAATTAAAAACTGGCTTTTTTCTTCATAGCTGCCTGAAGAACTGCATCTCTATCCTTCCAGTTTTTGCAGATCTATGACTCTTTTGGAAAGCACTTCAGTGCTAACTTACTAGTGGAGAAAATAATGGTGTGAACAACGCAAAGGTCTAAGACTTGATCCTCTCTGGCCTACGAGCACGTGCAGGAGAGAAGCTGCCTACTCTATTGTTGCTCTATAAAGTCTCTTATGATATTTTCAGTTTTGTGGCACAAATATCTTGACTTGCTGTCTTGTATCTGACCAACAGGTGATTGGTTTTGGCCCGCAGTTGCCCTCAGAAACCCTTATCTGGAAGGATTGTGTTTGTGTGATAGGAAGCTTGGGATCGAGTAGACCTTATAGTCCTGTTTGCTTCCAGTGCAGGAACGTGGTAGTCGGGTGCCTTAGTTCTGGATTGCAGTTTAAGTTGTGAATCTTACAAAGGAAGGATGCTTGACACCCATTTTTTTTAACTTAGTATTAACGAATCAGTTTGGAAATTAATCAATACTGTACACAGAAGTGTAGTGGCATATTTTTTTTCCCCCCTCCCAGTCCTTTTCCTGACTATGTAACTCTTTGCCAGGCTGAATTAACACTTTTTTAGTTTAAGGGCAATTAGTACCTTGCTGGGGTCACTAGAGATCAGATGAACAACCTTATCTGTTGAGAAATCTACTATTTTTAACACTGCTCCTTCATGCAGCTGAGCTCACGTTCTCTCCATGTGATGCATTTTCTCAACTATTTTTTATTTGCTCCCATTTTCTGATGTGAGCAGCAATGCTGGAAGAACAGAATGAAAAGTATGAATTTTCCCATTCTGTATATAATATGCACTTCATGTTGCTACTCCTAACTACCAAGTATTTGTCATTGTACCTTAAACCAGTGCAGGACTATGGTTTGCTTTTTTCTAAAGGGTTTGCAGTGGGACCATTTTTTCCATTTAAAAAAACCCATCCAGAGCATCCCAGTTACAGTGGCTCTGATGTTAAACTTTGAATGACTGAAATTCAGTAACAGCTTTTGGAAGTTTTCCATTCATATTTTTTAATTGAACAAATGGCAGATTTTAATTGGCAGCGCTGGATACTGAACAGTTGAGACAAAAGCACCTATAAAGGCTGTACTGCATGTGCCCAAATGAGGATAGAACAAAATAAAAAAATTCTTCAATAGTTATTGTGCAGTCACAGCCCATGGAGCTGCCAGCCTATGGATGCTACCCCATGCTACAAGTGCATGTCAGCGTGCACATCACTTCTGCTCCGAAAGCAGAGCAAAATCCCTGCCTGACGTAGGGACCAAAGTCAGCAGAGAGCTGCCAGTGACTCGTGCGCAGTCCTGGATGTCCCAGCCATGCTTTGCTTACAGGAGTTAAATGCATCAACATGCAGAACACTCCTGGAGATTAACAAAAAAAGTTCAGTCTTGACTCAAGTGTTCCTCCTGCCTGGAGAAAACAGCAAGATAATGACATAAAATTTCTGCATCGAGGCTGTTTTTATGGACTGCAGGCGCCTTGCATGGTTGAGACAGTGTGAATCCCTCTGGATTTCAAATAAGCCATTTGTGAACCTGGATTAAGTCATTTGAATCTGCTTGCTGGGGAAAGTGCTTGTGAACTCAGCAGATCTCTTTAGCAGTACATAGGTTTTTCAAGTTGTTTTCATTAATGATGTTTGTGTTTGCGAAGACTGGGCTCCAACTCCAAGCGAAGGTATTACGTACAGAGGATCAAATCAGTGTGTTAATGGCACAAAAGGTCTAAGCCCAAGGATGAATAGCAGATGATGATAATTCAAACCACCTATTTATGCATGTGCATGTCCCAGTCATGGTATTTCTACTTATTTGTGGGTTGAGAGGATTTTTGAACCCTTAAAAAGCCATTGGCAGACCTGAGCTCTGCAGCCTGGACTTTGGGGTTGATTTTCTAATGTGGTTCTGGTTTAGGACTTCAAGTCTGGTTTGCCTGGTCCCACCAGGGATAATTCAAAAGCCCATGGTAGGACATGAAACATCGGATTACAGGAGAGAAATTAAAGAACCAAACTTAAAACTGCAAAGCCTGAATACTTGAGAAAGAAGTTGAATAATGTAGTTGGCTGGAGAACTGCAACTCTAAGAATAGCCCTGTGCAAGCCAGGAGCTCTCTCTGAGAGCAGGCAATTATGGAGTCCTTTGAATGGAAGCTTCTAGAGAGGCTCGAGTCTTCAACAACTCTCGAATTATGTCAAAATTTTATGATTTTTTTTCTCTCATTCTGATGTAAAGCAACTTGAGTCATGATGGAGCATGATGAAAAAGGAGGCTGTATCCTGGGGCAGTGATAAAAAAACAAGTTGTTTTTCTACATACAAGTGCTGTGCTGGCCTTCATGCCTAGCAAACACTGCAGATGTCATGTACTTTCTCATTTGCGGGAGCCACCATCCCTGGGTGCCCTGCGGAGGGGTGTGCAGCATGCAGGCTCCCATTAACCACGGCAACTACAGGGCTGCGGCTGCCGGCACGAAATACGGCTTGGCTTTGCTTGCAAGGAAGTTTTGGGCTCCCAACAGGCTGTGATTTCTTTGTAGGCTTCTTTGTTTTGAGTTAAGGCTGACTGGAGAGGTTTGGGTAGTGTAGCAAGAAAGACTTCTGAAGAAAAATACAGCCTGTGGGTTAATGACACTTCAAATCCTTGTGACAGCCTCTGGCAGTGCATAGTTGAAATACTTAATCCACCGACTGCAAGCAGGGCTCTGCTGGGCAGTTTTCTGCAGTGATCCCCGAGTCCTGACCTTATAGCATTCCACCATGCTTCTGCTCCCTTTCATAATTTCCTGTGCTCTTTCACCCTTCTCTAGACCTCGGTGACCTCAGCTATTCCTTTATTCTTTGTTTCACACTATTGTGCTCTCAGAGGTTCCCATGGGCACTGGAGAAGAACAGTGCTTTAAGCCCTCTCGTTCCAGGGTTCTGCAGCACTTACCTGAACCACGTGCCCTTTGGAAAATTCTCTATTACATATTTTTAAACAGACTGGAGACTGTCTTTGCAAAATTCAGTCACAGCTATTCTGAAGTCTTCAACACACAGGGGCACTGACCCAGGTGATGCTGCTTCATTTCATTGCCCTAAAATAAGGCTGCCCTCTGAAGGGCTACTCTAGACTGTGGCTCTTGGGGTCAATGCAAGAGCCCATTTATCCCTTTGCAAGTATGTGGAGGATTTTCAGGGGCATCCAGTTCCTCTGGGGGTTATGACCAAGGTGCCTTGGATATTTAGTGAGGTTTTTCTAACAGTACCAGTGTCTTCCCAAGTGCCTTTAATCTTTGGAACCATGTGGGTTTTGCTCTTCATTTCAGCTGACGGTTTAGATGAAATATCATGTGCAGTTTTTGTTTGTAACATTTATCCATGCATTCAAAGAAATCTATTCTGACTCAGTTTTATAATAAAGCTGAAGTAAATCTGATATCTCTTAACAAGACATTCCAGGATGGGAAAATCAGCTGGAGTTCTCATTATTTCTCTATGCCCATACATAGGAACTATAAAAGTGGTATAAAATGCAACAATGGGCTTGTAAAAGCCAACTGTTCAGTTTCTGTGATTCACAGGAGAAACCCGAGTGCTCTTTAGTTCTCTGGAATGTAAAATAAAAGTCAGGTTGGGAGGACCTGGCTTGTGATCTGATCAAATACTGCCCAACCTGCAGCCCCAAAGACCTCCACTGGAGTACACAAACCCTGTCAAACACTGAACTTCCCCATGAAGCCAGGATGCTCAGGTGGGCTTTGAAACAACCCAGCAGTGAAGCCCTGAGGACAGGGGCAACTACTAGTCCAGGACTATGGACTGTGCTTGCAGGCACATTGAGCTGACAGCTGGAGGTGAGAGCAAAACCCAGCAATACTTCCACCCTTGGCTTGAAAGGAGGCCAAACCAGCAGGAGGCAGCTCATCCTTTCGGGAGGTGAGAAGCTCGCCTTTGCACTGAAGTGGCAGACCTGTACTAGGTTTAATTGCTACTTCTTGCTGTGAAGGGATTCAAGCTCTTGTCTCTTGCCTGTGACGGAAAGCAACCAGACCCAGAAGCACCCCACACCATGAGGGCACGTAGCTGGCATGTGGCAAAGGGGACCTCTTGTGTCATCTCACTTCTGGCTGGGAGACCCTCAGCAAATTCTTCCCTGGAGTGCGCTAGCCTCCCTTAAAGGAGGGCAGAACATGTAGAGAGAAAGGAGGGGACACTAAACTGGATTTCCTTCAGACGGAGGGCAGGTCTGGATCTCACGAAGAAACAACCCCAGGCTTCTGGGGAGCTTCAAAACTGAAGATAGATGAACACCAGCACTCAGCACTACCATTTCTGTATGAGATGTCTAAGCCCTTTCCCCTCAGTAGGTCTGCATATCCCCTTAGTCTGGCACGGTTAACGCTATCCTCTGTTTATTAAGAGTGGTGCCAGAATTAAGAATTTTGGAAGTCCAGGTGTTGTGATTTGCAGAGGAGCAAGATATGTGGGAAGTGGAATGGAAAACATTGTGTTAGGCAGAATAAACCTGTTGTGAGGCTTAAAAGCCTTGAGCTTGGATTTCTGGGGGGAAAAAACAGAATTAAAACCAAAGTTTCTTGTTGGAGTTGTACACTATTTTGTTGTTGAACATCCTTTACTAGTTCATAAACCTGTTGGTAATGTATAAAACTGCCTATAATATTGTTGATAATACATTTACCATATCTTCACCTAAACCCGCTTTTTTCTTTTTTTTTTTTTTTGAAAGTGTATTGTGTGTTAATTGATTGAGAGACTCTTTCCATCTGATGACATCTTGGTGTTAGGCACCATTAGGTGCTTGGAGGTTTTTAGTGCTTGAAGGAAAAAAGATCACTGGCCCATCCTGACACTGACAAATTGAGTCCTTTTATTTTTTAGACTTTCAACATAAGACTTGCCTGCCATCTCTATGAAGGAATGTACTGGCTTCAATATCTTCCTCTAAAAAGGATTTGGAGGAAGCAGCATCCCTGCAGGCAAATTCCCCATCCCTGAGCAGCAAAGCACCTGCCACTGGGGGAGGAGGAGACCCTGCCCCTGGACAAAAGCAGCCCTTACGTACCATCCAAGCATGTTTAAATACCATCGTAGATATGACCCACATTTATGCATAGCTTAGTTTGGTGTGCTATGAAAAGTAACTTGTAAATGTTGAAAATGTGGTGTGTTTTTTCTTTTCAGCTATAATTAAATCAGTTCCACTACACTATCAGATCAGAGGGAACTTCTTTTCTTTCAACCTTGGGAAATAAAACCATCCTTGGGCTTCAAGCTGTACCACAGATGAGAATGAGAGTGCTCTTAGTCTTAATGAATGCTAACAAGTAGCTACAGCTGCTTGAGATTTACAAGAGAGGAAAATCTTGCAGACTAAATCCTTCTTTGAGATGCTTTATGGCTTTCAGATGAACATGTTTAGTCCTGAAATTCCTCTTGGACAACAGTCCACATACACAGAATATGTTTGTCTATACACAAGATGACTTTGCTTTTTGGAAATGAGTGTCTATGTGAAAAGAGGAAGGTTTCTGCATCCTTGCAAGTGCATGGTTGGCACTTGCTTCCTAGAGAAGAATTTGCTCTTTGAATTATTTTGGACACGTGTAATAAATCAATACAAATGATGAAATAAAACTCTGGGGTTTGTTCTTGCAAGTCCACACCAGGGAACGTTTCTTGGAATAAGTGATGACATCCTCTTTTATCTAAACAGGGATGAACAGTGTTGTCTACAGAGGACTTTGCTGCTCTCTTACATCTTGCATTTAAGGTAGTGTTAGCTGTGCTGCTTAGCAATAAGCTGCCTAAAATTGTTTTCAACCTGCATTTCATAAAAAAGGTCTCAATAGTCACCCCAGAACTAACCAGAAGCTACAGATCCTTTTCAGTAACCTTTTTTCTTTGGTTTCAATAACGGAATTTATTTTCACATTAGAACTTGTTACCCTCTGGCTGCAGCAAAATAATTCGAATGTGCACTTGCTTGCAGGATACTTTACATCTGTGGGCATATTTCGTTCATTATCTCACACTGAGCCTAATGCTGCTATTAAAATCCAATACACCGTGCAACAGCTTTGATCTGGAGGGAGCACCGTGGTATTTGTGACAGAAGTGACTGCAAATGCCATTTAAAACTTCACTGATGTGGCCATTTAAATATTGTTTTGAGTAATATCCCTTTGTGGTGTCTTCTCCCCCATGCAAAGTTTCGCGTCCAGCAAATTGTTGGGCAAAGAAACCAATCTTATTTCAAAATCTCAGAACTGTGGTCACTTGAACGTGTCTCAACTTACAAGGCCAGGACTGAGCAAAGCAGAGTAAAGGGAGAGACGGGGATAGGTGACCACAAAGATGGTATCAGCAAGCGAAGGCTAGTGCTGTGAGATGGGGCCCTACTTACCTTATATTCAGGAAAGACAGATGGAGATGGATGAATACGGGTTGTCAGTCTCGTCCGCCTCTACAGCTGTATTGCAGGTAATGTGCTATGCCTGGAAAATAGCAATTTATTTGAGAAACCTTCATTATAAATTAGAAACCGCTTCTTGAGAGGTGTGTTTTACCGAGCTGCTCTAACTTCACAGACATCCACAGCCAGCAGCAGGTCTATTCTTGCGGGTAGCTCAGTGCGGTTTCTCTTTTGTTTTCCCTTTGCTGGTTGGGGATTTAACAGCAGCATCAAAGCTAACACATGACCTGAGGTACATAGCATGACCCTCTTCGGTTAGCTTCTTTTGCTGCTGTTTCCTCCCTGCAGACAGGCTGTTAAATCTGATAAATACATGAGTTTGTTTTTAAAAGCTTGTTTCTTAGTCCCAGCTTGCCGGTAAAACGTCCCCTTAAAATACTGGTGCAAAGGCTGCAGCCCAGCTGGCTTGGCCAAGTGCTTCTGGTCCTGCCTGCCTGCGTAAGGGATGGAAGCAACAGTGAATGATAGACATATCAGGGCTTTTTTTTAATATTGCAAACCCTAAAGCATTGTCTAATATATACTTGAGGGTTCATAGTGATGAGGGATGGGTGAGAACAGGACCTGCTGCTTTCCACAAAGTGTGGAAGGTATTACACCTGCTTATAGAACTCTTCCAGTTCTACAAAGACACGGTGGTCTGCAAGCTGAGCACCTAAACTGCTAGTTTGAAAATCAAGGTGAATTCCTATAACGTGGTTAAATTCATGACCACAGTCTTAAAAGATGCAATCTTAGCCCTGGAGGTTTTGCACCACATGGCAGAACAGTGATCACATCTGTGGTTCCTGCATTTCCCAGACCTTGACCTTCACCATGAGTTCTTTGCCTCTGATTTGGATATCACCACATCCCAAAGGGCAGAAATCACACATGTGCAAAATGGAAAGAAGACTAAGGGCTTATCTTCAATTCTCCAATTCAGGGACATTTGTGAGGTTCCAGATGTAGCTGCTTACCGGCAAGTGGAGATTTGCTGCTTAAAAATGTGAGTCAGCTCTTCTCTGCGGAGAAAGAAGATAGGCAGGTTTCGGTCTTTCTCACTCAGCACTGAAACATGTTTTATTTTAAAACCGTAATGGGTCATCTTGCAATAATTGGCTAGTTCTGTGGCGATATGTTGTCTTTTTTCTGTTAGACCTATGTGGCAAGAGTCGTGGCGTTGCTCACATTTCAGTCCTGTTAAAAAAGGCAGAGGCTACCCCTACAAGATGGAGAGATAAAATGGCCAGTAGATGTTGTTTATGTAATAATTTCATCACTATCATTGAACGAATGATAGTGATAGAGCTGTAGAAAAATGAGCAAGTTGGGAAATTGAGGAGTTAGAAGGTATTTGTGGCTTCTGTTTTTCCTGACTAGAGGGAAGTGGATAGGGAAGACTGTCTAATAGTAGTATCTGCAAATGTCTTCTGCATGGTCATGTCGTGATCTTCTCGATAAATAGGTCTTTTTGAGGACTCCCAATGTAGTCATAATGCAATAGCGACCTTACTCTAGGTCAGTTATATATAAATATGAGTGAAGATCTTGACTGTGGTTAATTTACAATGACTTCAGTTATGGGTTCTCTAAGGATGGCACTACTATAACTGACTTACTCATTGCTGTCCTTAAGCTCTTGTGCTTTTTTATTCAGCAGTGTGGTGGAATTTCAGTTACAGTCTGGTGTGATGTGTATGCAAAGGTGCCCGATTCTCAGTATTGAGATTAGTCCAGTGTAGGTATTCCTGGATTTGTTCTGATTGTGCTTGCTTCCCCCAAAAGGTGCCAAAGCATCTGGAGGACTTGACGGTTGAAGCAAAAATTGCTGCTGGTGCCCTCTAATCCATGTTATCTTCTCGTAAAATGGAGGTGGGGGAAGGAAGTTGAGATTAGTGAGGATATTTTGATCCCCATCAGCTTCCCCTTAGAGGATAAACATGAGAAGGTCCCCATCATTGTCATGTTAATTTGTTCACAACTTGATCCAAAGCCCCCTGAAGCCAAGGAAAGTTCCTAATCTTTCCTATTTTCCATTACTTTGCACAAAGCCGGCAGAACTGTTTTTCCCTCCTCAAAGATACAGCAGCTCACCCTCAGGACAGGCCGTTTTCTGTCACTGTGCTGTAACGTGCTTCTGTCGGAAAGAATCAGAAGTCACGTTAAGGTTTGGGAAGAGGCTTGAAAAGGCTGTTTAAAATGCTGGCAAGTGATTAACTGAGCTGCTGCGAAGTTAGAGACGGCGCGGTGGTAGGAGGTTCCATTGATGACAGGTGCCATTAGAGATGCGTACCTACTCCTTGTGCATCCCTGGTGTCATCCAAGTGCTTTTGCTACCTCTTCTATTCAGTTGTCATCAGAGTAACTTTGAAAAGTTCATCTATTGCCTTGGTAACAAATTTTAAGTTGCCTTTTTATTACCTTTAATGTATGTGCTGACAGAAGAAATTTTCTTCTTGACTTGCTCCAGCACAGGTTGTTGAAGTTGTTCTTGCACAGAATAATGGTGTGCAGATCCATTATTTTCCTTTATTACTCTATTTTCTTTGCCCAACATTTGATTCGCGTTTCTGACAGCCGTTGAGCACTGAGCTGAAAACTCTGAAGTCTCAGTCCGGGTGTACATAATTTCAGATGTGAAATGGGGATCATTCTTCCTGTATGTCACACTTCTCCTTTCAGTAGGTGACTATTGGACAGCACACATCCCTGTGGAACAGTAATGATGACCTCCACCCTTTGCAAGACCTGATCACTAACTCCTACCATAGTTTCTTGCCCTATGCTGGACCCTCCCTTATGCCACAGCTAGGAGGGTTCCTTACAAGCCTTAGCTGGGAACTTTGTGAAAAGCTTCTTGGAAATTCAAAACGACTACCTAATCTGGACAACCTGACCTCTGTTAGTCCAAACAAGGTGTAATGAGCCTCGCGGCTTACTTGACTCTTCTGTTGGTTGAGTTGTCTGTGTGCACCCACGTTCACAGAAATGGAGCATTCACACGCAAACACATTTCATGGATCATCTACCATGACTGCTCAAGACTTCTCCCAAACTCTGGGGCTGGCCCCGTGACGCTGCTTTGTTTCATATCACAGTGTTGCTCATGGTGAGGTGCAATGAAAGCTCGTGATAACAGAAGCCCCAACTCTGCAGGGAGTCTAAATGTGAACTTGTATGGATGGTTGGGTACCATTTTAGGAAACACTTTGTAGGGAAAATCACATAATTCTGTGGTCGCCATGTGACACAACTGTCCTGTTGCCTCTTCTCTTGGAAGCTGGACTGTTTTCCCAGCTATAGTCTGTTCTAGCTGGGAGACTGCTGCTCGAAGCCACTGTCTGTGGAAGCATTTGGCAATGGCGCAGTGAAAGAATTCACTAGATTTGCTAATTTTCTTTGTGTGACTTAATATGAACCCACGATTTCTTGGCACTTTATATGAAATGCTTATTTTATTATCTCTTCTCTTTGCCATGGCAACTCATATATGAAATCTTTAGATTCCATAAGGAGGCCAGAAACACTGTACATACTTAGAGCATGGCCAGATGAAGACCATGTCTAGGCTGAACCCCAAAGTCCTTAGGAAGTTAAGCTGTACTTTTATTATAATGGGTTATTTTCTTTGAAGTTTGTATAATTAGGCTATCATCCATCTTTCAGTGGCTTTATTAGCACCGACAGCTTCCTTGGGGCTGTAGACAGGCCAAGCACCAGCGCATTGATCTATTGCCCTACCACAAAAGTCTGCGAGCATTTCCCATCTCCTCAAGTTTCTCTACGCTGAGTGACACTTTTCTCCTCAAATAGTTCCATTTGGTAAATGGGAGCAATGGGAGATGAATCTGATCCTTAACATGTGAAAACATACATGGAAACGGGCTAAATAACCCAGAGTTAATTGGGTCACGGCTGCAGGATCTCCTACATAGTAAAGGTCCCTCAGGAGAGGCTGTTACAACACAGGGGGCTTTGCTGCAGGAGCAATGATCTACAGAGACCACTCACATCTTCAGCGAGCACCTGGGAAAGTGCAGAAAGGTTTATTTCTATTTTTTTTAAAGCTTCACAGGTGTTTTCTTTTAAAAAATTTTCTTTAAATAGGGAAAAATTAAATGTAACAGAGATTAAATTACCTTCTTTATATCAAAGTAGTCACGAAAAATTTCCTCAGATAACATGTTCTAGGAGAAATTGTTCCTTTAAATGATATTAAGCAAGAAATAATGTATGACATCAGAAGTATATACATCCAGCATGGATATGCATAAAGAAAATCTATCAGATGAACCCTAAAGCTGGTCACTTTTAATTACATACAGCTTTCTTCTGCACTGCTGACTTTTAGAGCTGCTCTTTGCCCTGGAAACTTAAATCTGAATGTACTAATATGGCTGCTGCTTATTCTGAGGCCAGTGCAGGGTGAACGGTTGGACTCGATCTTAAAGGTCTCTTCTGACCAGATGATTCTGTGATTCTGAATTCTGAGAGTGCCATTAATCTCCACAATCACCCTGAGTTTTCCTGGGATTTTTTCTTAATTTATTTCTTTCATCATACAGAAATCTGGAGTCTGAAATATGTTGATAGTCATTGTAGGATATTTACTTCCCCTTTATGAAAAAAAGGGGTTTTTTTCTATCTGAAGCGGGAAAACCTGTTTGCATTGCATATGGAGTTGGTGATCGGATTAAACATACCAGCCTTTGACAGGGCTTGTCTGGATTTGGCTTCTGAGGGAACATCCTTTTCTTTAAAGTGGTGGCTGAAGGATGGGAGAACCCAGCCCTCCCATGGTCATGGATGTGTTCTCTCTTTCCGATATCCAGGAGACAATTAACAGTTTGGAAAACCATTTTGAGCGACGGTGCTTTGTTCTTACTTGGGATGCAGTTTTCTCTCGTACCCTATTGATCAAGAGATACAAGAATGTTGTCGTGGTGACCTTTGTAAAACACAGTACTTTCATCCTTTACTCTGAAGACTGAGTCTGTATTTCTAACCAAAAATTTCTAAAATTTCTAATTTTATTGATTATTAATCAATAGCTTTGGTAGCTCAGCAGAGTTCACAGTGGTAAAGCAGCTCCGAACATCTTCTAGACCCACATGCCTCTGCGGTTTTATTGGTTGTTTTGGCAATTTATCTCTTCTAATATGGTGAACTAGCCAAGGAAACTTTTCCAGCGTATGAAGAAGCAACCCACCGCTCGATGCTGTAGCCCTTGTGCTCACGTCCAGGATGTCCACAGAGCTGGAGTGTCAATTAACACCTAAAATTAATGTGTAATTTGCGTGATGCTTTTTCTTTTTTTTGTGTGTGTGTCTCAAAGTACAATACAGTATTTTTCAGGTGAAATATGGTATGGTCATTGTATGCCCAGGTAAGGCAGTTGCCTCTCTCCCTCCCTCTCCTTTTCACTCACCCCTTCAAAGGAAAACGAAACAGAAATTGGAAAAAAAGCAAAGGGAAAGCTGGTAGCACACTAAGAAGGAGGATGCTGCCCTCTCATGGTATCCGAGGCGAATAGCCAGGAAGAAAGTGGTTAATGGGCAGCTGAGAGGATCCCTCTTATTTTCCAGCAAAAGTCTCTCGCAAAGCACAGGAGCAGAACCCGGCGGTAGGACTGAACAGGCTGAGCAGGGGAGGATGACTCTGAACGGCCCAATCATTGCGGAGAAGGCTGTTTTGTGGGATGTAATGTTTATTAATAATTGCTTAACTTTTGCCAGGCAAAAAACATTTACTATCCAGTAAGAAGGAGTCACTGTTAAGACTGACCAACCCATTGGGGTTCTGAGCAATGCTGATCAGTAGCTACAGGGTGGGTGTCAGGAGGATGGGGCCAGACTCTTCCCAGTGGTGCCCAGTGACAGGACAAGGGGCAATGGGCACAAACTGGAACGTGGGAAGTTCCACCTGACCATGAGGAAAAACTTCTTGGAGGGTGAGGGAGCCCTGGCCCAGGCTGCCCAGAGAGGCTGTGGAGTCTCCTGCTCTGGAGTGATCCCAAACCCACCTGCACACCATCCTGGGCAGCCTGCTCTGGGTGACCCTGCTCTAGCAGGGGGTTGGACTGCATGATCTCCAGAGGTCCCTTCCCACCCCCAGCAGTCTGTCATTCTACCAGATTTGGAGCTTTTCAAAACTAAGTCATGGCTTCAGAGCAAAGGTTTTCACAGGCAAGAGGTGGAAGGGCAGGGA
Source organism: Bucorvus abyssinicus (assembly GCA_009769605.1). Classification (NCBI taxonomy): domain Eukaryota; kingdom Metazoa; phylum Chordata; class Aves; order Bucerotiformes; family Bucorvidae; genus Bucorvus; species Bucorvus abyssinicus. Next base: position 4,010,005 of record CM020032.1, read on the forward strand.
GGAGCTCTTGATGGGCACATTCCAAAGGCACGGCTGTACGAGCGCTTTCCCAGCTTACAACATACCTCCGCAGCTTCCCTGGTGTGTGACAAAATGGGTAACACCATTTTACACGATGTGGGAGTGACAAGTGGGCTCGTGTGGAGAGAAGGTGCTTGAGTGGTGAAGAGTGCAGCTGCGAAGTCAGTGAACATTGAAAACCTGGTAGACACAGACCTGTCTTATCAGGAGAATAAAACGCTCACGTGTGTGCCAGCCTAACACCCTCCTGTACCTTTTCATGCCATAATTCCTTGAGCTGCCTTACGTTTGAGGAGCTGTCCCAGAGGCTGCACTTAAAGCAGGGATTCAGGGAAAAAAGCTGCAATTGTGCGTTTTAGACTTTATTGCAGCCTTCCAGTGCTTAAAGGGGGCTTCAGGAAAGCTGGGGAGGGGCTTTTTACCAGGGAGTGTAGTGATAGGACGAGGGAGGATGGCTTTAAACTGAAAGAGAGGGGATTTAGATGAGATATTAGGGAGAAATTCTTCACCATGAGGGTGGTGAGACACTGGCACCGGTTGCCCAGATTGGTGGTGGATGCCCCATCCCTGGCCAGGTTCCAGGCCAGGTTGGACGGGGCTCGGAGCAACCTGCTCTAGTGGAAGGTGTCCCTGCCCATGGCAGGGGGTTGGAACTGGATGATCTTTAAAATCCCTTCCGACTGAAACAGTTCTGTGATTTTTGCACCTGGTCAATGTGACAAACACTGACGTCACGGGGACGCGCTGCCGCATCGTCCCGTGGTGGTCCTGGTTTCAGCTCTCCTCCCTTTCATCCACTGTCCAAACCTGCCACAGGCCTGCAAGAGTAATATTTATTTTGAATTCTCTGATACTCCTGTAGTAAAAATCATTACCGTGTCGGCGATAGTGCGCTTGATTTAGAACATCGATTGTTAATTCTGGCAGCTCTCCTACCAGCAGAGATTTTTAAATAGCAGGAGCTGGATGACTCTTTAGCAGAATAGCTCCTGGGGGACAGGGATTGGTTTTATTGACCGAGTCTCTTTGCCTGCGGGTAGTAGCAAAGCCGCGCTGGGTCTTTTCTCTATAATTGGGAAGTTAACTAGCTTCTGCCGTGCTGTCAAGTAGATATGCCTGCATCAAAAATTATTGCGTTTGCCTGCTGTGAGGTTTGTAATGTGTCTTATTAAATGTTTTCGGCTGCTGCTAAGCATTAGGGTGACTGATAATTTACCAGGTATTGAGGATCTTCTGTGTTTTGAGAGAAAAAGCTGCCTTTATTCTGCATTTCCACAGCGGTTGGATTTGGTGTAACTTTTTATCCAGTGTGAAACCTTTTGAGTGAACCACAAAGCTAAAACAGATCTTGCATAAATAGGAAGCAGAGCTTCTGAGGTGGGGTGTTATTTAGTAATGTTATCTAAGATTATTTTGAAATCTCTTTGTTCAATCACGATCGCTTTAGTAGAAGCATCCAAGTAACTTATAAGCAAAATAAGTAACTTATTTAGTCAGAGCAACTGTTACGGATAGGTCAGCATGGATGGGAGCGAGGGGCTGCCTTGGATTTCTCCTTTGGGGAGAATAAGAAGGAAGAGAAGGGGAGCAGAGGGCAGCTACTGGCTGCCTTTCCTGGATAATCCTCCTCTTGTTCCTCTCCAGCTGCCAAACTCCTGGCAGGGCTTTGCAGTAGCTGCAGTGAGTCATGGGTTCCCAAACGCGTTGCAAATGGAGGCATGGAGCATGCAGAACTCATCTCGCTCAGCTCTGTGCGTGCAGGGTGCTGGAGACACCTGGCCAGAGGGCTCAGCCCTCACCATGGGGCATTTCAGGTGCTGCTGCCCAAAGTACTGCCCAAACACCAAGGCCACTGACCATCCTGCTGGCTTGTCCCTGGTGCTGGGTCCATCAGCAGGAGCCAAAATTGCTCCTGGTTCTGTTCACAGCAGATCTCCCGTTTTCCTACCAACAGCCGTTGTGGGGTTACCAGCGGTGAGCCAGGCAGGCAGCAGAAGCTGTGCAGGTAGCTACAGGACTTGAGCTCAGGTTTTGGTCTTTCTTAGCCACCTTCAGACCTGAGGCGCAAGGCAAGGGAGCACATTGCACACATCCTGCTTTGGCAAGCTTGGAGCTGAGACCTCAGATGCTAAAGGGAGGATTCATCTTTCAGCTGGTTTCAGCCTGGGTCCTTCCGTTGACCTGATGAGACACAGCTCCTGGTGAAAAGCAACACACTTCAACTACTGGCAAGTGATGAATGTGTAAAATTACCCCAGGTCTAGATAAGATGGGAGCTTGATTTTTCTTTCAAGAGTGCATCAAGCTGACAGTGCAAGCTTTTTCCCTTTTCACCTAAGGGTAAACTGCCAGAATTTGTCCTCATTAAGAGGATAAGTGCACTGAACACAGCTCCATTCATTTCGAAGGCTGCCTGCTTGGCAAGAGCCAGACCAATTCCTTTTTATCAGAGAATGTTTTCAGTTGGAAGGGACCTCAAAGATCATCTTGTTGCCATGGGCAGGCCAATTTTGACATCCTCAAACCTAAGTGCAAGGATGGATTACGTGGCATTCTTTTTTTTTTTTTTTTTTTTTCCTTTTTTCCTTCCTCTGGTAGAAGCGGCTGTAACTCAGAGGCACAGTCTCTGCTTACTGAGATTTTGATTCAGCAAATGGATAACTGAACAGTTTGGCCTTCAGTTTGTTCACACTATGTATTTGCCCGCCGGGGCCAGCCCTGTCCTGGATGGTTCCTGGGCAGGCTGCTCTCTTCTGGGGAGATGGGTAATCCCAGAGTCTCATATTCTGTAATTTCACTCGGAGCAGGTGCTTCCAAATCCAGGCAGTTTCCTGATAACTGACCTTTCTGTGGCCTCGTTGTAAAATATAACAATCCCCACGGCACACAGTGCTTTGCTACCGCTTTACAGGGCTGTCACCAAGGGAACATGGGGAGAAAAGTTTGTGATGGTTTTCAGCTTCTCCTCCTTGCGTTGCCCCTCTTGCCACTCGTGGTTGCTCTCCTGGTGCCTTCCCTGCAGCCAGGCCAAGGTTGGGCAAGTTCATCCATGCGGGGATGCGCGGCCGCTCCCTGGGGCACCGGGGCTCGGTACCACGGGAAGCTGCTGCCTTCCTCAGCCTCATTGCCGCCTGCTAAATCTCTGTCAGCAACATCTGCCAGGTCGACCCTGTTGCATGATGTGGAAAGTACGTAGCATAGGGCAGAGGGGATTGTTTTGAGCTTGAGAAGGAAAGTCCTGTCTTGAGTATGAAATAAAACATTCACACTAAAAATACCAAAGTAGCCTTGTTAGCCATGGACAACTTTAACTTCTATTTAAATTTGGGGGTTTTTTTAGTGTTGCAGTGATTTTGATCTGTAGCTCACATCAAAGAGGGTGAGTTCTCACTACCCAGTGACTCCAGTGACACATCTGTCTCCGGCTTCGCCGCTGTACGTGCCAGCAGGTGAGCACAAGGTCTCTTCCAGACTGATTTTTACCAGAGCCACATGGTTCAAACAGGCACACAAAAGTGAGAATGTTGTGTTTTTATAGGGCTCTTGTACAGCAATTAGCACTTCAGTGCCATAGAAATGCCCCAGCAATGGTAAGCCACTGCTTATCAAAGCAGGAGCCCTCGCTCCTCCGGTATTATTCTATTACGACGACTCTATTCCTCTGCAAGCAAGAGCCTGATACCAGTGTAATTGTATTGTGTGATGGATGCTGGCTGAGTACAACAGTGACAGATGCATGCTGAAACTGTGTGAAAATTTTTGCAGCCAAAGCAAAACTGGCAAATGTTTGGCGTTCCGCCAGTGGAGCTCGCGGGCGCACGGATTCTGACGGTTTAACGGCAATATTTACAGCACCGAAAAGCAGTTCCAGGCACGGTTCTTGTCAGCAGTGCAGAGCAGACCACTTCTCTTATTTTGTTGACCTATGCAGCCCCTCAGGTCTTAGAAACCCTCTTTTATTTTTTTTCCCCCCCGCTCTGCCATCATCATACTTTTAGTCAGACGCTTAAGCAGGATGGAAAATTCCGCTGCTCTGATGCCTTTGAAAGAGCACAGCTGCATATTGAGCACTTAATCCTGAAACTTTATTTTTTTGACATAAATAGTGAGAAGTCCCCTCTTGTATCTCCGCATCCCCTCTTCAGAAATGCTTTTCTTTCTCTCCATGAGCATCTCTTGCATCATAGGACGGCTACTGAGCGTGACCATGAAAATTACATTGTAAAGAAAAACAACGCCATAAAATTGTTCTGCTAGCTGCAGAGGTGAGGAGCAAAGGAGCAGAAGGTGCTGACCATTTTGCACAGTGCCCTTCTCCTGGGGCATGTGCACCAAGCATGATTTTGCATGATGGCATCTGTCCCAGGGTCACATTCGTCTGCTCACCTTCCCTTGTGGGGTGGAAAGGGAGCTCCCCGCTCCTGTGCTGTTCTACAGTTGTGTGTCTTTAATACTAATTAAATGAGACATAGGGATGGTACTGGCCATAAAGCATCACTAATAAAACCAACTCTTTGGCACATGTGTCAGGTCAAAATGACAGTCTGGTGTGTAGTGGGTGGGAAAGCGGGTGGTCACACGGGCTCAAGATACAGCTTTGCCGTTGACTGCTGACAGCAATCAAGGGTCTATAAATAGTCTGAAAGAGCGTCTTGTTAATATTTCTACAAATAACTTACAGGCACTGGGTTTCTATGCTGCCTTTTGTAGGCCATGGCCCATCCTTGTGGTGTCCTGTCTGCCACCCCAGCCACGGTTGAAAGCACCAAGTAAGGGAAGCATTGAAAGGGGTCAGTGCTGCTGCCATTGGGAGGTTTGAAGTGAAGGTGACTGACCACAAGTGACTTTGCCTAAGTGCTCACGCTCCTGTGCAGGAACAAGAGCCTGCAAGTGTTCCCGTGGTCAGTGAGGCAGTGCCGTAGGGACCTGTGGGAGAAGATGCCTCAGCCGGGAAAGGACAGGGGTAACAATTGCAGGACAAAATGAAGCACCAATACCTTAGTGGCCGTTACTCATCATCCTCAGGGTTCCTGCACTATTTCTGCCCCTTGAGATCTCAAATTGCATACACAACCAAAAGGTCTCTGATCTGCCCATTTGGACCCAAAGGGTGACGCAGAAACACGTTCATAGGCGCTGATGCTGGAGCAGGCACTGTGGGTCTGTCCTGTGGTCCAGAAAAATCCATAAAGCAGGAGGTGATACCCAGCCCCGCTGCACTGCATGGCGAGAGGGTGGCCTTCCTCTTGGAAAGGCAGCGGTGGTGGTACAGAGGAGGAACCCTTCTAGGAGTGTGTTTTCACAGTGGTTCCTCCAGGGAAGAGCAGAGCTGTGAGGTCCATTCCTATGGGACAGCGCTGGCATCGCGCACTTCAGGCCACATCTACTTGGAGCTCTGTAGGCAGCACAATGAAAGTATTACCCTAACACCTAAAATAAAGATAAAATCAAGTTGCTTTCAAGACACAACAGGCTGGTTTGTTAATTGAACAGAGCTTCAATTTGAATGGAAATGATTGTCCATGTTAAATAGTCATTTTTCCTCACACTCTCTTTTCAGTGGTATTTTTAAAAGAGAATGACGTCTTTTGGTGCATTTTCAATGGGTCTTTCCTGTTCTTTCTTCTTCGAATATCTTGCGTGCTCATAAAAATATATGATGATGATAGAAGCAATGTTCAGAAGAATGATGAGCAGCATGATCCAATATGAATATCCGTATGTGTGTGTAGATGTGGTATGCATCTGCAGAAAAGAGAAACATCCACGAGCCAATTCTACAGACAGGCTGTTTCCTTCTACGTTCACAGGAAAAAGGATCATGGCTATAAGTATGAAGATTCCTAGAAAATATAAGTACAAATGTTAGAGGTGGGTCTGTAGTGTTATTTATGTAGCAACCTGTAAATATTCTACTTAAATTGGTCAGAATACCTTGACTAGGACAAAGATTAATCTACTATTTTCCATTAGTAAAATATGAGGGCATTTAAAGGACTTTTGTTCCACTTAATAGTATCTGCCAAGTGTTTTGACATTGCCAGCTATGTCTTCCGCTAAAATGAATGGATTCTCACTGACTATTCTTAGGTAAGGCTGTTTAATGAAATTTCTTTTCATTGAATTTAAAGCCAATGAGTATTCACCCCTGGAGTCATTTGCAGAACGCCTCTGATATGAGCCCAAATTCCTGGGGTGTGCAGTATCACAGCTAGATAAAACCCTGAGCAACCTGATCTGTGTTGAGGGCTGGCCCAGCTTTGCTCAAGAGTGAGATTTAGAGACCTCACGTTCTTTCCAACTCGAATTATTCATCAGCTCTGTGATGAGCCAAAATGAGATGTCTTACTAGATTTGTATCTACTTCCTAGAGCCTTCTGAATATAAATGGAGTTCAGTTACCTTGACACTTAGCTAAAGAATGCTTTTACATCTCTACATTCGTAGTGTTAACGGAGGTATAATCTCTGAACATCAGTGAAAATATTTCTATTCCTTCCCTCTCAGTACGTCGTCCTACAGATGTTCCTGCTGAAACAGGTTCAGTTTTTTTCAGGAGAACACTGGACTTTCAGGCCACCTGGTAGGAAAATTAGGACCCTGCAAGATACACTCATGGATCAAATGATCCATGATGTTTCATAAAAATATGCCCACGGCAAAACAGACTTCCAGGTGACACCACTTACGGGGCTGTAAAAAGTAACCACAATCCTCAGTCAGCACAGGGGTTTACTTTTGCACTAATATTTATTTTGGCAAGCCCACGGTCCTTTCATTTCAGGTCAAACCTTGCAGATTCCAGCTGTGTAACAGGTGCCGGGCCTGAGAAACCAACAATTTTCTCATGTGATGAGACAATGATCTGCTTGTCTCAAAAGCTTGAGTAATTGTCTAGCCCAGGCTTTTGCTCATTCTTCTTACGAGTTTCAAGGCATCCACAGCTGTTTCAGCATCCATCTTCATATGCTATGTTAGCCGTGGCTGGAGAAAAAGGGGTGGGTTTCACACCCCCGTCTGTACTTGCTGTAATTACATTTATCTATGCGATTCCTTTCCACCAAGGTCTGATTTTGGTAAAGGCAGCTCAGAGTACAGCCCTAAGACAGGGCAATGCTGCTGGGGACAAGCAGACGAGGCAGGACAAGCTCCTCTGCCAGCGGAGCGTTTGCGGACCTGAAGAGCTTTTGAAGGGCAAAACGCCCACGCTGAAGTACTCTGTAATCAGACGTCTTTAAAGAAAATTTTCCGAGTGCAAACCTATTACTCGAGGAACACATAATCCTCTCGAGACAGATTGAGGGCGAGAGCTGAAGTCATTACCACAGCAAGATGAAGAGGGTAGGAAGGTGCGTTGGTAGCAGCCAGGCTCAAGCCTACGGGTGAACAAGGGGTTACACCTCCGGGGAGCTGTTTGACAGAGTTCACACCTCTAATAATTCAGCGTCTCTGCCGGTTTTTTTTCTGCTTAGGGAATGTTAAAACTTATTTTGTTCTGTGAAAGTGTTTTTTAGAGAAGGAAATAAATTTTGCCACGACTCGGTCCTAACAGCTGCCCCCTGCTCTGCGTTAATGCTGACCTGGCTGTATTTCATTCCCCGCATTTTTCAGAAAGAAAGAGAGTCCATCCTATAGATTGGCCCTTGGAGGCCTTATCTGGTACTTAGGCAACCCAGCAACAAATATGCTACAGATACCATAAAACAGGGACATAAGGTCTTAAAGAGGTTACAAACTGCACTGTAGCCAGTGGATACGTTTCTGGTTCAGTTTCATTCTGTATTTGTCAGCTTACTCAGTTCTCCTCGATGTGCATCGTGCGTGAAACGATGCTGCATCTCTTGGGGCTTTGTCACCTTTCCAAATGTTTTCTTTTACAGATACACATTTCTTAATCTTGGAATCGATGATAACACAGTACTCATCCATACGGGGGGCAGGAGGTGGTCAGCATGGGATGCGTTACTCACCACATAAGGAATTCCAGGTATAGACTCCGATGGGTCCCAGAAACGTCTGGTAGGGATTACTGATTGCATTAGTGCCGGTAAACCCGGAACTCAGAAGGGAACTCAGTAAACTGAGAACCAGAATCACAATAATCGCGACCAGGGTGCTTTTCGCCTTGGTGTTTCTCAGTTTATCTGCAACTGAAACACAGCATTGATAATCAGCCCTTCCAGCCCAGTCCAGTGGGCTCGGAGGACCTTACGACTTACTGACATGGTGGTAACTAAAAGCTAATAACCAGAGGTTGGGCTGATCTGTAGAGATCGGGACGTAGAAGGAACAGTAGGTTTGGACAGAGCATGTGAACCCAAATCCAAAACGGCGTGAAGGTGCATTAGGCAGAAATAAGGGCGTGTCTGCTAATCCTGCAGGCACACAAACTTCTCGGGCATTGGGTCCAGCAGCAAACTTCTCTTTCTTAATGCTTCTGTAAATATTTCCTCTTGACATGGCCAGACAGAAATGTTACGCCTAAATCGGATCAGAATCATAGTATTATACAGAATCATAGAATCCAGAATGTTTTGGGTTGGAAGAGACCTTTCAAGCTCACCCAGTCCAACCTCCCTGCAGTGAGCAGGGCTTCTCCCACCTCTCTGGGCAACCTGGGCCAGGGTCTCACCACCCTCGGTGCAAAAAAATTTCTTTCTTCCCTCTAGTCTGAATCTTCCTCTTTTAGTTTAAACTCATCCACCCTTGTCTTGTTGCAACAGGCTCTGCTAAAATGGTTGTCCCCGTCATTCTTATAGGCCCCTCTAAGAAAACCAGGTGTTCCTCTGCCCATTGTTCCTGAGACATTGGGTAACTTCTACAGGTGCCTTTTAAAAGTTGGCTTCTATTGTATATCATTTCTTTTTAATACAGCAGCAGTTCCCCTCATGGAATAAATCTGACAGGGGGAACAGCTTCTAAAAGTTGTTAGCCTGAAAGGGTCAGGTGCACGGGTCAGATGTGTGTTCCTTCATGAGCAGATAGGCTGGTCAAGCTGGTGTTCATATGCTGACTAGATCCATCTCTTTCTCTGTCCTGCAGTAAAGAAAACAGTGGAGGTGGCAGTACTTGCTTCCTTCTTTTACAAGAAAGGAGCAACTCCTGCTTGGTTTTCACCTGCTCTCAAGGTCTCCACTCCTGAGGTCATGTGTCAAGGAGTCCTGCATCTTAACATCAAGCATCCTGGCACCTCTCCTTTTTGCTCCAGCTTAGTACAGTTTAGACAGGTAGATTCTTGCCTGCCTCAGTTCCTATAGTTACACGCGTGCCTGGCCATATATACCTGGCACATACAGTCAAACCCTCCAGGACCATAACCAATTTCATTGTTTTTGCCTAAATCCTTCTTGTTACTTGATATGTTGGTGTTAATGAGGTACACAAACACAAATGCAATATACTCAAAGTGTAATTGCAGTATAGCGGTGTTGAAATGTGTTATTTTTCCTTCTTTCAATTTAAAGATTGAAAAGGCAACTCTAATGTGCCTGTGGCTGCCTTACCCTGGAACAAATACGACAACAATGTTTTCAAGCTCTGTTTGAATAGGTGCTGTGATGGACAGCCATCTGTAAGAAACTTCCTTTAAGACAAAGCCGTTACTGCAAAGTATTCAGTTAGTGCATACATTGGAGAAATCATAGCAGAAAAAATAGTAAAAACCCCACAAAAAGAGAATAAACACCCCCAACAAAAAGGGCAGCTATTGGGAATAAATGAAAAGGAGAGCTGCTCTCTGATTTTATGTAACATTCTTGGTAGAACTTGATGCCTGTTGGGGGAAATGGCAGGTAAGGATGCGTCATTGAAATCAGATGCAAATTTAAGTGATTTTCCTAGAAGAATAGGAAAGATGGCATTCAGGAGACATCACTGCATGAAGTGGAAGTGAGCACAGTGCCCCTTGTACCACGTTCTTGTGCTGAAGCAGCCCTGCAGCTTGGGCATTGAGTCAAGAAATAAGTCTGGACCCGGACTAGGTTTGTGTAACTTTTGGTTAAACACTGATCTGGTGTTGCCCAGAGAGGTGGGAGAAGCCCCATCCCTGGAAACATCCCAGGTCAGGTTGGACCTTGGGGCTCTGAGCAACCTGCTCTAGTTGCAGATGTCCCTGCTCCCTGCAGGGGTTTGGACTGGATGAGCTTGAAAGGTCCCTTCAACCCAAACCGTTCTGTGATTCTATGAACTTCTCTCTGGCAGCCTTACTTAATTTCATCACTTGGAACATCTCCAAAATTGACTGTCCACACCTTTTGCACCCCCTCATTGATCTTGTCTGATCTGCAGTTTAGGGGATGTAATTTTGTCAGACTCCAGCTGTTGTAAGCACAGCTCAAGACTAAAGGTTTTAAATAAAATGCTGGTTTTGCAGTGGCAGACTTTTTTCTAAATAAAGCCTGTGCAAACTGAAGGAATCTACAGTAGCTGATCTACTGGAATGGGATAGTAACCCACAGCTGGATAACCCCTGTATCAGTGTAAAATAACCTAATTCCAGAATGAAAACAGAGGTTTTAGCCTTTACCAAGTCTCTACTTAATTTCTGGCATCTTTTTTTTTAATCTTTAACTCTTGTATGGTTGGATAGAACTTCCAAACTTCTACTGCCCTGGAGGATGTTCTAAGCTGTGGCAGCTTTCAGGAGGTCCACACTTATGTCACATAATGAATTGTCCATTTATAAACCAAACCAAAACCAAACAAAAAACCCAAAGCAGAGTTCAACCCAGCTTTCTATTTTCCAGGAGATCCCATAGCACCTCTGGAAACTGATGATAACACTACTGAAGTTCCAGCAATTTTCAAGCTTTTGTCATGTATTTTAAAGGTTCAAAAGTTAATCGATTCCTCTCTGCTGCAGCAGGTTTCAAAGACTTCCTCATGCACCGTTGGCCTTGCTGGTTGCCAACAGCCTGATAAATCCTGGTGTTACGGGACTCTCCGGGTGTGCCTCTTCCTGCACCTTGCTCACGATTTGTAGGTGTTTGACTTGGAAACAAGCAGAGCTGCAAACAAGCTCTTTCACAGACTGTTAGCTTCACAGTGGTCCTTTTGAAGACAAATCATTAAAACAGTTAATGAAGACTCTAAGGACTTAAGTTATTAAATAACTTTTACATTCTGCCAGATCATTCGGCTCATCCCCAGAGCCTCCGACGCAGCTGTATTGATTTATTGCTCTATTAAGGTTGCTTGTGGAAGTCCATTAAAGAGGCTGCCCTGACCAGGCAGTTCATGCACTGTACACTCGCAGAAACCATATGCCTTTGTTTGTCTTTCATCTTTACTCTCATAAATTTCTTTTAATGTTGTGGTTTCAGAAAGAATAAGCTAGTGACTTCAGGATCTCAGCAAATGAAAAATATCTACTGCCTTAGGAGGACCTGACTATTTGAATTTAAAAACTGTACATATGCAATTCTGTCAAGTGTTTTTCCTATTTTCAGATTGTATGGAGTCATACTTAATAGGAAATGTGACAATTATGCCTAGTATAAAGCCTAAGAATTAACTTAGAATCATTTCATCTTGGATATATGCCCAGCTGAACTACTGAGGGACGTGGGCAAATCCATATTTAGCCTATTCATAAAGCACGACTTTGTTCCAGCCGCTGTTGAAAGCAACTAGCAACTCCTGAAGCTCACTGGGTTTGTTCATGCCTAAATGGCCAATACGTGAGAACTGAGATAACATTTTGTAAATGATAAGCACAAACACCTAAATCTGGTAGGGGAAACCACCCCCACCACCAAAATCATAGAATCACGGAGTGCTTTGGGTTGGAAGGGACTTTCAAAGGTCATCTGGTCCAAATACCCACGTAGATCGTACAAAGATCTCAAACCCTCTACTGGTGCAAGTGTTCTCTGAGCGCTTGTTGTTAATTTTAACTAAAATCTATCCAACGGTAGAGCCCAGGCCCTGGGATTGGGTTGTGTTAGCTGCTGGGCAGACAAAGGGAAGATGTCCCCAAATTCCTGCCAGACTGCATCCTCGTCCTGCTGTCACCGCTCCATGGGTAGACTCCTGGTTTCACATGGAGCCCTATTAAAATCAGCAAGGTTTGGGGCTTGAGCCAACTGGCATGGGGAGATACAATCATATATAAACTATTTTTATAAATGCATATTTACTCTTCTAAAAATGACTTGGATTATGCTGATATGACCGTAAATAAACCGGTTTGAATGGCTTGTGGTTTTGCATTTGTTGCGCTGTGCACTTTGCTAGGGTGCTGCCATGATCAGGATTTTCTTTGCAATATAATTGTTATAATTGAACTGGCTTGTGGGATCCAGCTTTGCCACCGGGAGAATTTGGGTACCTGTTTGTACAGGCACAATTCCTGTCCTAATTTAAGACGGGAATCATCTGCAGGCTTAAGTCTGCTGTGCTCTACCTTGGTGGCTTCTCCATGATGGAACATGTTACAACAGCCCATCAGAACAGAAAAAAAATTCTTGAAGTACATGTCATGTCTCAAAATTGACCTGCCCTTCCCAATTTTCCTCAGGTTTCTCTTGACTGGCTTTTGACACGTGTGTATCAGCATTATTGCTTTGAACTGAGAGAGACAGCAAGACACGTAAAATGAGTGCAAATCCCTGACCCTTGCAGCAGCTTTCAGGCTTATCTACCTTCGGGCTTTGTCAATGTTTTTCTTCACAGCTACTTGTGCTTAGAGTTAAGTAAATCTTTGCTGACCCACGTGAAATCGCTATTGAGCCCGTGGTATGTACGTGAACTAATGAAATAATTTCTTGTTTCTGTTTTGCTTCCCGTTGATAGGATTTTTCATCCTTGTCTTAACTTCCTCCAAGGTTGCTCTAAGTAAAACCTCTTCTGCTCTTTCCCTTACTTTTAAACTGTTTTATTCCCACGTGGCATCCCTCTCTCCCTTATCTCGCAGTTCTTCAGTCCTCCTTAATTATTTAACCATCTTTCTCCTTTTTCTTCTGTAATAATTCTACCACTGAGGATAAATACCAAGAACTGCAGATGCACAAAAAGTAATATCTGTTGCATATCAACATAAGATACACTTTAATCTGAATCTACTGGATGTTTGCTGAAATATTACTCTAAGAATCTTGTTTCCAAATATTAGAGGGTTTTTTTGAAAATCATGATGACAAGGAGTCACCCAAAAACTGCGTGTTGGGTGGGGGAAGAAAGGCCATATAAAAGATGACAAGCTATGTTGTAATTCACATTTCACAGCCCAGAATAAGACAAAAAAAAAAAAACCCCACAAGCAAGTTTTTAAAACATTGAAATATTTTGAAACTAAATGGTTGTTTGATAATATCACTTGAAAAGGGAATGAGGTGCTCTTGAGGGAAGAAATAAAAGGAATATTGTCATCAATGTGTAGGTCCGGCACGTGTATACACACCATATCTAGCTAAATTATTGTTTTACTTATTTTGTTCTCTTCCATTCAGCAGCCTTATAAAACTTTCTTCTTTACAAATGATGCGGATTTGGTAGTAGGCGGCAAAATGTTTTAAATCAATTAATTTAACATAAAGAAATTAAAAAACACCCTGTAAGGTAAATTAGGTTTGTAAACCTTTAATAAAGCTGAGTGTTGTTGTTCTGTTCCTCAGTTAAAGCTTCTAAAAATTAAAATTAATTTTACCCGAAGTTCTTAATTTGTGTTTTTCCCTTGTTCCAAGTTCACAGGTAATTAGAAGCTGCTATTGGCAAGAATGCTGCAGCATTTCTGTGTTTTCTGGGGGTCTTATTTCATACTACTTAAACCCCCGGACTGGTTTAATAGAATCATGGAATGGGTTGGGTTGGAAGAGACCTTAAAGATCATCCAGTTCCAAGCCCCTGCCATGGGCAGGGACACCTTCCACTAGAGCAGGTTGCTCCAAGCCCCGTCCAACCTGGCCTTGAGCACTGCCAGGGATGGGGCATCCACAGCTTCTCTGGGCAACCTGTGCCAGTGTCTCACCACCCTCACGGTGAAGAATTTCTTCCTTACATCTAATCTAAAATCAGGTTTACAGGTATTCTTGTTCTCCCCTAAATTTATTATGGCCACAGGTGAATACAAGAGTGAGACGCAGTCACCTACGGCCGTCACCTGCACGAACAAGAAGCCACCATCCACTCCCAGGTGTCACCCCACTCACCTTGGAAAGTACTTTCTGAAACCTGAAGTCCCGCCTCGACGAACTGTTCGCAGGTACCGCTAAAAAGTCCGTAGGTGAGACTGACGGTAACGCTGGAGTTACTGGAGAAGTGAACCTTGCTACTCATCCAGTGCTGGGTCGCCAGCACCACGCAAATCATCACGAAAGAGCAAGCACAGACCAAAAATGCGGATGCAAACATGGCTGTTTTTTTTCTGGATGGCATTTTGTCAGGCAGATTTTCCACCGGTTCAGGGTGTTTTCTTCTCTTTAGTCCTGCTCGTCATGAGGTTGCTTCCTCCTCCTCGCTATCTGGGATCTGCTCGCTGCGCTAGCGGAAAGGAACCCTGGTAAACTTTAAGCAAACAGCAGCGGTAATAAAAATGTAAAATAATTGAACTTTGGTCGGGAGAAAAGGTGTTGCCATAGTTACAACAAAAACCGCCTGGCAAAGGCCGGGAGGAGTCATCAGCAGATGATTTACGATGGTCTTGCCAAACCACAGCTTTTCAGATCATGGCTTTGGAGACGCCTAGAGCCTGATGCCCACGGGGTCCCACCTCGCCCTACGGCTTTCAGGGAGATTTTCTACTCCCTGGCACAATTTCCTGGCCTGTTCTTGCTTTTTCTCGTGAAAGGCTGATAACAGGCTGGGAAGAATTTTCGTTAGATCTGTGTCTAATGTGTTATGGTAAAGAGTAATAAAATGTTCCTTCTCTAACGGCCACCCAGCTTTGGAGACCCCTTCAAATTCCTTACGCTCTTTGTGAAAACACGGGCTTGGTCTTGGCTTTTGGGGGGTTGAGGAGGTTCTGTCTACCGTCAAGAGGTTATTTCTAAGGAAAAGCTGTAATTGTTCATTAAATTCTATGCTCTATAGGGGTTATTTTCATGCAATAATGCCTTTTTTCTGCAACTTTTTTTTTTTTTTGTCAGGGAGGAAACAAATACCTTGAATAGGGATTCATTTTGCTTAGTAGTGGGTGCATAAAGGGAGCAATACTGAAGAAAATCTGGTCTGGACTATAAGAATATGTTTTCTCCTGCCCCAATTGACCTAAACACAGACAAAAGACAGTAACAACATGATATCAAATAGAACGTGCACTGCTTAATAGCAAGACTGAAGCCAAGTTTCTAGAATTTGAGGTGAACCAGGCAGCAGGGCCCTCCTTTTGTTTGTGTGACATCTGAAATGTAGATTAATAATCAATCTATTGTCAGGACAAAGCAACAGGAATTCCATTAGCTTTCGAAATCAATGCTATTTTATTTCTGGTCTCTTAGATGGTTTTGTTTATCGTTTTTCATGTTCTATGGGACTTTAATGACACTTTTGATACGATTGATTTAAGAATCTATCCTTTTTTTTTCATAAGCATGTTATCTGCTCAACGTATGTAACGTAGTGGAAACCAGTCACTATGATCTAAGCACTGAAGCTTTGCAGCGCTTCTAAAGATATAAGACACAAGAGACCTGCCTCTCACTTTCTGCCCAGTACCCCAGTTAAATTTTAACCATGGCACTATAGGTGAGCGTTATCAGGCTGATCCTCCTCCACAGGTTTATTAATCCAATAGTTCTAGTCACCATTTAGTTGCATACAAAGAGCAGAGTCCAAGTATTTATAGTTCGCGGATATTTTTTAATGAACTGAGGTAAAACTCTGCCTGCCTGCCAAGAGCCCTGTGCTCCAGCTGTGCCACTCGTCCCCTATGAAGTACATTTAAAAACACATATATTTAAGAATTTATGTTTGTCTCGGTACTAACTTTGAGGGAATACATTTTCAGCTCTGCTCAGTGGTTCTCCTTTAGCAGGCTTGAGCGAACCACGTTTCAATGAACGGAGCACCCACACCTCCAAAGATGCGAAATACCAGCGATTCTGGGAAATACCAGAGTCGTCGCTGCAGCCGGCAGCCTCTAGTGCCTCTCTAAGCAACCCTATTCAATTCTAGTTAGTTTTCGGTGACTCAGCTCAAATTTTTATGGCCCAAATCATTGACATCTCCTGCAGCCAGGGGAATTGCTCTGTAAATGAGACCGTAATTTGCCTCTCTCTTCCCTGCCACCTCGAAGTTAATCTAGTCCCTGCCAATGGTACAGTTCCTTGTGTGGTCTTTTCCTCACAGCTACGGAAAAAAGCGTCCTATAACGTGCCATGGAAATGGCAGTTTGACATGACACACCTCGCCAGTGGAGAGGAAGGAGACTGGTTTCCTTCAACGCAGAGAACACGTTTCCTGATCAGCACCTCACCGACTCTGCCCCCACTAACACAGACTCAGTCCTGCACAACAGTCAGACAGAAAGATCAGAGTAATTACGTGTGAATCAGACAGCGCAGAGAGCTGGAATGCTTTGCTATATACAACTGCACATAGCCCTGTATTTTTAAAGGTAGAATATGTACTTCTCTTCTGTTTATGTATAAGTTTATTTGCTTTAAGCAACCAGATCTGATGTAAAAATATAACACGAACGCTTTCATTTGCAATCATCTCATATACATTTATTTTTCTATGTTACAAACACATGCTTACATGTGGGGAAAAAAAAAAACCAAAACCACATGGTGGTTTATTGTTGTCTCCTGAGGGATGCCACCATCTCCTGACTGCAGCAGGCCAGGTCTGAGGGCGTGCTCAGCCGTGCACAGCAGCAGCCACCGCCTGGGAAATTCAAGGTGAAGCCACTGCAAATTATTTTCTGTTCTGCTGCAGCCACAATGTTTAGTGACGCTTGCTGCTGATTTAAAAAATTCCATATTTAGTTAAAATTTTTCATTTTTAAAAACAATAAACAGGTGGCAAGATGTTTTAGTGGCGTGGTTGGCTGGCAGTTGTGCTCTTCCTTGGACGCCACCTTTGTGGTACACCCGGGTATATCGTACAAAGCTTCTGCATCCTTTTCATTTTCCATGTCTGACTGCAGAGGAGCTCAGCATCTGAGATGGCAGGATCCTCGAGCTGTGCTTCACCCCAAAAGGAGTCGAGAAAGCCCCGCGCGAGACAGAGGTACGCGCAGCACTGCAGGATCAGGCCATGGATTACCAACGGTGCATCTACCTCTTCTGAGAAGGATAACTTCACACTGAAACAAATGAGTATAAATGTCCTAGAGAACCCTAAGAATGACACTGACTTTTTCTCTGGTCGCTTTGCAGCCAGCGTTCTGAGGGGTGATGGAAATAGGGATTTGTTTACGCCTCTTGGACTGGCTGAGGGAGATCGGACAAAGCATCGTGCATTTTATTGTAGCTGGAGATGAAAAATTTGAAGCTCAACTGAACTGCAAAATTATTGCAACAGCTGTTTGGGAAAGCGAGAGGGATGCGATGAGAAGAATTTTTGTGTATCCATACCTCGTGTGGTGGATTTATACTATTCCATCTTCTGCTTTCATTCTTCTCTGGCTCTGACCTTTTCTACAGCACTACTGAAAAAAACCCAAACACATTTTAAATGTTTGGATTTCTTCCCAGAAAGTGACTGTCTCTTCTCAGCTGAGAACTCCATCACTAGATAGCTATTGATTTCTGAGCTCTGGTGTTGTTACTGGAGGGACAGCCGGAATATTGCGCTGCCACCAGCCCCTCCAGAGCAGCATCCCTTCACACAAGCAGCCAGCAGGAACAGTGAGTGCTGGTTTCCATCTTGGAAGAAAAAAAGGTAGAAGATCGGAAAGCCACCACACTGGTATCAACGTAAACGTGATGATCAAAGTACTGGGTAAAAATGATTGCTGCAAAAGCATTCCTCCGTTTTACCACAAATTTTCCTCAGCTTTTCCTAAGAGGACAGGATGAGAGACTTGGGGGTGTTCAGCCTGGAGAAGAGAAGGCATGGGGGAGAACTTAGTGCGGCCTTTCAGTGCTTAAAGGGGGCTACGGGAAAGATGGGGAGGGGCTTTTCGGCAGGGCTTGTTGCGACAGGATGAGGGGTGATGGGTTTAAACTAAAAGAGGGAGATTCAGAGTAGAGAGAAGGAAGAAATTCTTTACACCAAGGGTGGTGAGACCCTGGCCCAGGTTGCCCAGAGAGGTGGGAGAAGCCCCATTGTTGGACCTTGTGGCTCTGAGCACCCTGCTCTAGTTGCAGATGTCCCTGCTCCCTGCAGGGGCGTTGGAATAGATGATCCTTGAAGGTCCCTTCCAACCCAAACCACTCTGTGATTCTACCATCTAAGTCATCTGGTGTCTGTGCTGGTATCCTGAGGCACAACCTGTGCTCTTTCAGCATATATTTACAATCCAACTGTCTTTAGTACTCAGATGCCTGAAGAGGTGATGGCTAAATATGCCTGGTGGTGATAGAGGAGGAAAAGCCACATTCAGCATCTCCTCTGCTTGCCACGAGGACTCCTTCCCGAACGGGAACACCACTTAGCTCCTGTGCAGGTTGTCAGGGGCAGCCCTTGAAATTGCCTTTTCTCAAAGATTTTGAGATTAAGAAATGAGCCAGCATTAAGTTTTGATAAGAAACTAATTCTTCCATTGGGAATTTTATCTCCTAAATCTTCCGAAAGAACACACCAAGGCAGGTGGAGAGCTGTACCTCAGGAGCAGCTCATTAAACGTCTGGCTTCTTGCTCCTTCCATGTCTCTCCATTTCCAAAAACGTTTGGGGGGTTGAACAGAACCGCACAGGTCATTCTGGTAAAATAAGAAATTTTAAAATAAAATTTTGAAAGCATAGAGACATTCTTCATTTTTCTTTAACCCCAAAGGTCAGTGACTGCAGTTACCAAAACTGCTGTGCTCCACTAAAGCCACTAAGAGGTCCAAGGGTATTTTTTTCCATACCTCAAAAGATGACTCGCAAAACTTTAAAATAATGCGTTTAGGTGTTAAAAAGCTGCTGCTGTTCATGACTGAATAGTGCAAGTTGAGTGGTCAAGTACAGGTTATTGAAGAGTGGGGGGAAAAAGCCTTCTAGCCTTATAAGAAGCAGAAAACACAGCCTTTGCACTGATTTTAATTTAATAAAATGGGGCTTTGAAGCTGCGTCGAGGTTTGTAACGTTTAGAGCAAATGCTGGAGGTGGAGCTGGAGAGAAGAGCTGGCAGGGCAGGCTCTCAGCCAGCGCAATTTCCAAAACAATTATACAGCGATGCCGTCTTGAATACTCCAATATATTCCGAGATACTCATAATTCTAGCTTCCAAATGTAGAAATCTCAGACAAAGATCTCTCTGAAGTCACTAAATTAGCTACCGCTGGGACGTTGCATATTCTCGTGCTTTTGCCCAATTATCCCTATTTTAAAGAGCTTTCCCTGTATTTTTAAGCCGAGATATATTTGCGGTTGCAGAAACCACACGTCTCTCTCTGTATTTGCTGTGCTGCCGCTGATTTTTTAGCTTCTTCGGTACATTCACAGTGTTCCAGTGTATCAGTAAAGCGGCCGATCGACCGTGCTGCCACCAAGGCTGTAGTGACTAGCTGGAGTTCAAATATTGCCTCATTCCTATCATTAATTCTTGAGCTTGAAGCAGAGGAGATGCTTTTTGTAACAGCAAAGCGGCTCTACTTGCTCATGGGAAAGCTCCCACCACTTCCACTGGAATGATGTTTCTTCCACAGTGCGAAACTGGGGACGCAGGTGCTGGGCCCTGCCAGAAGCTGTCGGAGGTCCTGCAGCTCCCCCGGCAAATTGGAAGCGAGAGTGAAATGGTTGCCAAAGAGCTGACACTTCTGAGGAGGTATTTGATTGGTGATGGAAAGCGAGGAATAGACAGGTGACCAGTGGACTGTGAGACAAAGACAAGCCGCTGTTGGAGCTCTGTTGGGCTACACATGCAGCCATCTCTACCCGTCATTGTCTTACTTTGCTACAGCATTTCAGTCTTCCAATTTCTTACATTTATTTTCTAATGAAGTAAGTAAGCTCTGTCAGTGTAGCTAAATTGCTTCAAATCCCACAGCAGCTTCATTTGATATCCTCTCCCCTTTCTTACCAGCATAAAACCTCTTCAGACCTTGCCCGGAGAGCCCTGAAAATCATTCTTCAGATCCCCAGCTCCCAGACTTTGTGGAGTACAGAGGGCTGGAACCCCTCTGCTGCGCGGCCAGGCTGAGAGAGTTGGGGGTGTTCAGCCTGGAGAAGAGAAGGCTCCAGGGAGACCTTAGTGCAGCCTCTCAGAACTCAAAGGGGCTGATAAGGAAGATGGGGACAATAATTTAGCAGGGCCTGTTGTGACAGGACAAGGGGTGACGGGTTAAACTAAAAGAGGGAGTTTCAAAGTAGAGAGAAGGAAGAAATTGTTGATGCTGGTGATGGCGGTGAGACCCTGGCCCAGGTTGCCCAGAGAGGTGGTTGATGCCACATCCCTGGAAATATTCTAGGTCAGGTTGGACCTTGGGGTTCTGAGCAACCTGCTGTAGTTGCAGATGTCCCTGCTCCCTGCAGGGAGTTTGAACTGGAAGAGCTTTAAAGGTCCCTTCAACCCAAACCACGCTGTCATTCTATGATTCCACAATCCATTTTTCAGGGTAAAGCACTCTATCAGAGAGCTTCGTACTATGCTGGTTTTCTCTTTCCACCAACCACAGATAACGCCAGCCTCAGGCGGACTCAATCGTGTTGCTTCAGCTCATGAGTGGATCCTGAAACACATCAGTGGCCCAAAGCTGGCTTAGCCGTATCCTGGCCGTGGCTGCACAGAAGCAGCACTGGGAACTCTCACGTGCATCAGCGAGGCTAAATTTCTGTCATGCTGCATCAATAGTGACATTGAGGACCTCAGGATACGGTGCTGGAACAAGACAGATTGGACAAAGTTTCTTTTACAACTTTATTTCACAACTGTCTACTTTATTTAGCTCTATCTCGTGTCTACAGAAAATCTCTTTCCCCTAAATAATGCATTAATAACTAGAATGTGCACTTTCCTTGGTTCTTTATTGTGTAACATCGGCTTCACAGTTCCTTCTCGTGACTAATTAATTTTGGAACCACGGCACAATAGTACTTTTAATTTTGGCACTAATAGAAAATGTGGTAATTTTGTCCCTCGTGTATAATAATTCCATTTTTTTTAGTGCTCGGATATAAGCAGTCATTTAAATTAATATATAATTTCTTGGTTGCTAGCGAGAAAATTGCTGACTCGCAGTCATTTGATCTACAAACACCTTCATTAAAATCAAACGCCTTCCTGGGACTGTGCCCACACTGCTGAAAAATTTGAGCCCTCTACTAAATCGCTGTTTCCTAGTCAACATGACGCCAAAGGGACATAATTAGGCTCTGATTAAGTTTTCCGCCGAAGACACAAATATTCACAGATGTTCTGATGTTTTGTTTCGATGGCCTTTTCATCCAACCCCTCGTTGTCTGACATCCTTTGGTACACTTTAAATAAACATGGTGTGCGCGGATATGGGGTTTTGAGAGTAACTCATCCTTGAATCCCTCCTGGAGGAGAGATTTCTTCCGCGGGGAGACTCTCCTTGTTCTGCGAGAGGTGGTATCCCAGGGACTGGAGACAAAAGAATGCAAGATGTGCCTTCAGACGCCCTGATTCTCGCCTTTCCTTCAGTAATCCCCTCCTCCCTGTCCTACTTTTCAGCCTGACGTTTCTATTCTGGGTTTCATCGTCCTGATTCATCGGCCCCATGCAGCCCAAGCTGCTGCAGAGGTTTCTTGGAGGAGGAGGTGGGTGTGAAAGGCCTCAGACTCGTCCCTTCCGCCCCAGCAGGTTAATGGTTGGCTGAAGGACGGTGGGAAGCTGTCTGATCCTGACAGAGGACTCTCGGGTCCCTCCAAGCTGTGTCACACCAGTCATCTTGGGGCAACGAGGACGCCCAACCTTATGCTTGCTGCCCAAGGAGAACTTGTTGCCATCAAGCGTCCATCCCTTGTGCTCCTGCACATCCGCAGCCCTAAACCATCATCAGAGTTTCTGTGAAGTGCAGGAAGAGATGAGGCACTTCCAACATGCACAGGGGTCCAGAGCACAAGTGTGTTGAGGAGCAGCTGAGGGACCTGCGGGGGTTTAGCCTGGAGCAAAGGAGGCTCAGGGGAGACCTTCTGGCTCTTGACAACTCCCTGACAGAACGTTGGAGTGAGGGGGATGTCAGTCTCTTCTCCCATGTAACAAGTGACAGGACAAGAGGAAACGGCCTCAAGTTGTGCCAGAGGAGGTTGAGGTTGGACCTGAGGAATAATTTCTTCCCCATTGGGGTTGTCCAGGGCTGGCGCAGGCTGCCCAGGGCAGTGGTGGAGTCCCCATCCCTGGAGGGGTTTCACAGCCGTGTCGAGGTGGTGCTGAGGGACAGGGGTCAGTGGGGACCTGGCAGTGCTGGGGGAGCGGTTGGACTCGGTGATCTTAAAGGTCTTTCCCAACCGAACCGATTCAGCGCCTGCAGGACAGCAGGTCTGACGGCCAGACTGGTGCAGCCATCGCACCGGGCCAGGCAGTGGAGCCCAAGCCCTGTTGGAAACTCCGCTGCTCACTTCCCCACATCAAACCCCTGTCAGCAGGAGGGAGCTCTGCGCCCGGGGATTAAGCACGGGCCGGTGGGATCGGCTTGAGCACAGGGTCCCCTCCGCCGCTCCTGCCGATGCGGGCGGTGTCCACCAGGCGGCTCCGCGCCCGCCGCCGCGGCGCCGAGGGGAGGAGGAGGAGGCGGCGGCGGCGAAGGGAAATTTCCTGCCTGGCTGCCGCCGCCTCTACTCGCCGCTTCGGGCCGGAGACCGCCTGGGCGTCCCGCGGCCGGCCGCGCCCGCCGCCGCTGCGCGGGGGCGCCGAGGGGCCCGCGGAGCCGCCGCCGCGGACGGAGCCGGCGAGGTGAGCGGAGCCGGGTGCTCGGCGCGGCGGAGGGACGGACGGGCGGAGGGACGGAAGGAGGGACCTGCCCGGCCGCGGGGCAGCGGGCTGGGAGCGCGGGGGATGCTGCGGCGCCGGGGCCGCCGCTGCCGTCGGCAGGTGCTGCCGGCGGGGGACGGGGCGGGCCGCTTGCCGGCCGGGCAGTGCCGGGCGAGCCCCGTCCGCGCTGGGCGCGGAGGAGCGGCCGCGGGATGCCCTCGGCGTCCCGAGGAGGAGGTTGGGCCGTCACTGGAAGCGACCGGGGTTTGCGTGCTCCCTCCCGCAGGGCTCCTGGAGCCGGCCCTGGGTGCTCGGAGCCGCTGTCGCCCTCCAAGGACGTCCCCGAGGCGGAGAGGGGGGGACACGCGTGTCCCTTTCTCCGTGGGAGAATCCTCGGCAATTCCCGCTGTGCGGAGAGGCCGGAGGGGTGGGCGGGTTCCCCTGGGACCCTTGTGCCGAGGCGAGGTGGCCGGGTGCCTCCTCGCTCGTGGCGCCAGGCTGGGTTTTGGAGCGCGGCGGGACGCACCGGCAGCAGCATCGGGGCCAAGGGCACGGCCGGGCACTGCGCGCCCCGGCCAGGCAGCGCGGTTAGCTGCCCTCGCTGCCACCCCGTGGGAAGCACTGGTGCGAGGGCTGTCAGGCTCTTCCCCAGCCCCCAGGGTAGGGCTGGCGTGTGAACTTCGGCTTTAAAAAGCTTTTGTCTGCTGTCAGGGCATCCGCGCCGTTTCGCGCAGCTCTTTCCGAGGTGAGCGGGGCTGTGGGTATGTGCAGCGTTCAGCACCGGTAGCTGAGGGCGGTCATGGCCACGTACCAACTCTTTTACTATCTCTTGGGCAAGATTAGCGTTGTTTAAAACCCGTATCGAATTTATTCCTTCCAAAACCAAAGGTATTTCCCTGCCCTGCTTATGGTGTCGTTTAAAATACTGGGGAAAATCATGACAAACCTCAGAACGATGCTGTAAAGACAACTTTTAACTGTCTCCCGTCATTGGATTTTTTGTTCCTGTGGCTTAAAGGGTTAATGGATATCTGCTGTGAGATCGAAGGGTATTTTTTGGTAGGGGAAAAAAGGTGTTTCTTCATTGTTTTTAATTTTTCGGTGAGGTTCCTCTCTTTGTGGCTTATTACCACGGAGTGAGGCGAGGTGATTCGCTGTGCCTTCAGCTGCGTAGCTGCTAAACCACCGCCTGTGTCTGGTCTGCGTGGGGTAGAGGCTGCTGAGTCAAGAGAAGTGACATCGCTTATCGAGCTGGGTTTTTTTCCTGAGGTGTTGTAAGCTCCACGAGAAAACTTGGAAAGTAGAAATAAAGAGACTGAGAACTGAAAAATGTTTATTATATGCATGGTGATCGTAGCTTCTGTGCCTGTCGTGCTTTGGAGCTTGTTAAAAAAAGCCCCCAAAAAACTTTTGATGAAAATTAATGATATTCAGCTGGAAACTCAGTAATTTAAAAGAGATTTTTATGTGGATATAAAGCGCTCTCCTCATCCAGAGAGCACGTTAAGCTCCCAGTTAACTTTGCTGGGCAACAGATGAAACCATTTTAAGTCTTGATGGGGACCTGGGGTGGCACCAGCCCCGTCCTGTTCTTGCTGGAGGTGGAAGTTGAGCCTTGAGGAGACGGGTCCCTAACGGGGTAACAATCTCTAACTGCTGTTGGTGATGTGGGGAGCTTGTGGGGCCACCTGCCTCTGCTTTGTGCTGGTGGCACTGGTGCCTGAGAGAGGAAGAGGGTGAGGATGGAGGGGGGACAAGCAGAGACCATCCAGCCGAGGTCTCCAAGACGAGCGGGGCCATGCTGGTGTGGCTGCAAACATCGCGTACGGGCGCTCTGCCTCAGGGGAGTGAAGGGAGTTAAGCGAAAAATGTTTGTTTTCTCAAGTGCCATAAATCAGTTGGTTTACTAACGTGGGGGAAGGGAAAGAAAATAATGCAAGAAACAAAATGGTGTGGGTGTAGTGTTTGATTCCTTTAATTTGCTCTGCCTTTGCTCACAAATAAAATAATTACATAGGAGCTGCGTTACACCAGCCATCCGTGCTTGCTGGGCTTTGACTAGCCTTCCTTAAATATATTCCTTAAATGCATGTGATACATTCTTCTGAGTAAAAGATAGACTGAATGCCTAGTTTAAAAGCTTCCTGTGCCCCCGACACCTTTAATTAAACCAGACGTCTTTATATACCTCAAGTCAGTGTGATGATGCTGTTTGGACTGCAGTCATTTATCTTCAGCCTGTGAAGTGCAGCTGCAAAGCGGATAATTTTAGCACATTTGGGTCCTAGTTTGCTTTTGTATCTTGTTTTCTCTTCTCTTTTCCACTTTGTATGTTTATCTATTACCTTGCTCAGTCAGAGTTTTTCATCTGTGTGAGTTAAGGGCTGACTCTGCCAGCACAGCTGCCTTGAATCCCTGGTTTTTTTATCTTACTTTTCTTCCCCCACCCTCCGTTGCATTCCTGGCTTCCACATTATGTATCCTGGGTGATGCCAGAAATGCACCGTGTGGGCTGAAATTAGGGGAAGCTGGAAGGGGATGGTCTGGGTCAGACCTTCTGCTTCCACGCGGGTTCTCGTGGACCTTGCGTTGTGCGGATTGAGTGGTTCTTGCACATGACCAGCTGGAAGATGACAGTGGTGGCTGTTGGGGATTTGGGAGTTCGTATTTTCTTGGCAATATTGATGGTGTGTGCAAAGGTTGCGCCCATTAAATAAGGCTTTTGATTGCAAGACGCTGCTGTGCCTGTTGTGTGCTTTGTGATTCTTCTGTAAGGCGAGTTATGCCATAAGCTGGTTGGTTGGAGCCGTTGGTTTCTGGCCCAGAGCTGTGTTACTGACTGACCGAGCATGAGAGCATGTTACAGGAGAACTTCAACCACTGTACCTCGTGACCTTTGTCATTTAAGAGATTATACAAAGAAAAATGAGGTGGACATGGATTGACAAGCTGCAAAGTGAAAACGAGCTGTAGGGAGTCCGCGGTGCAATGCTGCCTTGCCACAGATGTCCTTGGTGTTTTCCGAGAAGTCAGCTACAGGCGTTATCAGGGAGGTGCTCACATACTTCTGCGTGTTTGATGATGTTGTGTGAATTTGTTCACCGAGATGTTGGAGCAGGTCAGTCGTACTGTAGTGAGGAACAAAGAGCCAAGTGCTAAATGCTGCAGAGGGTGAAAAGCAGAAGGAGAAGGAGGAATATTGAATATTTCCCTTACTGCTGTGAGCGAGGTTCACCCTGCTTGCTGGAGGCTCTGCGGGAGAAATAGTTCAGTTATATGGAGAACCTCAGGATTATGTTTGTACCTCCTTTGATACTGTCGTTTTGTAAAGGTCATACTGTATTTCAGTCTCTATTTCCAAACTACTCCTCAGTCTAGATTCATGGCAGGGCTTGGCACCAGCTGGAGATTCTGTGTCTGCAGGTTGTATCAGAGCACTTGAAGGCCATCAACAATGAATGAAGATGCTTCAGGGGAAAAAACTTGCCTTTACTTAGAAACATTAAGGTGAATGCACGTGGAAGTACCCTGAAAATTTCTCAGCAAAAGCAGTTGGCAAGAAAACAGATGTTTTTGCTAGGAGGTGCGATTCCGATGGGGTGGGTGAGAAGGGACCGGTTGAGTGGTGGTGACTGATCGCTGTGTGGAGCAGAGCTGTGGGCAGGAATGAGTCCCCAGCTTGTCCGTGTTTTAGAGAGAACCACAAGGTTTACCCTGGCCCGACGTGTCAGCCATACGCTGCGTTCCAAGCAAATACTTGTTGTTTTTAAATCCATGTATAAATAGTAAAACAGCACCATGCAGCGAATAACGTACACAAACTTAAACTCGGTTCCTTGCTCCCCACCCAGCGCGCGCTGGGATGCTGCGGCTTTCCGGCATCGAGTCCTTGTATCCCAGGAAGCCGAGCCTGGGGGCTGCTGTCGTGGTGCCTGCAGTGAGCAGGTCTTTGTTTCTTGATAGGCATTTCATTATTGATTTCTTGATACAGTATTAATGGAAACAGAATCCCTCGGCGACCTAGAATATAATTCGGTGCCCCATAACCAAAAGTATTGTAAATTGGCTTGATACATTATTAAAGAGTTCTGAATTACCTATTCTTTGTGGAGCATCGTTTCAGGGTGCCCTGCGTGTGCTGCTCGTTTTATGGGTTGAGAGCTGTCTTAGGGAGTGATTCAGATATTGCTTTAACCGCTTTGCGATGTGATGCAGCAGAATTCAAGCTGAATGAAAAGTGGCTGTAGCCACCAGGCTGCTCTGCGCAGGCTTTCTGCGTCCTTTTTAACTCTGATCGTTTATTTTGCATTGCCTGTGCCCTTCTGCACAAGGTTTCATCCCAGTGTAGTCTTTGTTCTGTCTGATAACAACATATGTCATATAATCGCAAATGTTTTAAAGGTTAATACTTAAAAATAAAAACCCAGTGCCTGTATTTATTCCAAACTTTTGGCTGAATTGTAGATATCTTTTAAAAATTATATATATATCTTTTAAATATGTGTGTACAGCAGACCAGAAAACTTGTGTAAGCCCGAGCTGAAATGAGATCCTGATAAGACAGAGATTAGGAGAAGCTCGGCAGCAGCGATTTGCTGAAGTGTTTGTACAGGATTGATTTTTGAGTTATTCACAACATGAAACATATTTTTAAGGTATGTGCTCAGTGTTGTGCTTTTTAATTCAGTCGGCTTACTGCAGGTATAATAATTCTATCAATGATATCTTCTTGCCTGCCAAAGTCCTCTCTGTTGTCTGCAGAGGATGCCTCTGGGAAGTAGAAGGAGAGATGGGAGATTTTCTCGCTGATGGGAGAGGGTGATGCTGTTGGACTGTATTTTGATTGCAATGTGCTCAGATTTTTCTTCTGAAGTATCCAGCCAATTGATTATCTCCAGTGAAACAGCTCCTGAGCAAGCATAACATTAAAGGCTGCGATTTTCTGTCCTCCTGGTCATGGCAGTGAGCGAGGGGACAAGTGGCCTCCCTGACCCTGCCCGGTGCCGTGGGCGTGAGGGGAGCTGCCTCCGCTCAGCCCCATCTGCTGCTCTCCGCATACATCTCCTGTGGAACAGCGATGCCCTAAAAATGCCCTTTTTTCTGTTGACTCCAGGGTAGTGACTCGCTGTTGAAGTGAAAAGCTGGTTGCTGTGATGTAGCACTTGCCCATGCAGAAGTGATGTATCCGTGTTCAAAGGTGCTTCCTGGCTGAGGGCAGAAATACAGCCAGAAAGGAATTTGTTGGGGTAGTTTGTTGCTTGCAGTGACAGCAGGAAAATGTGACGCAGGTCAGTTGTGGGTTTTTCTATCCCTTATAAAAGGAAAAAGTGCTCAGTCCTGAAAACTTTGGTTATCAGAGATTTTCTTTCTCTAATGTAAAGTAATAATTTTCAATAAGAAGGAGAGATCTGAGGAGGTAAAACCAAAAACCCAGACTGTAAATCAGGTGGAGGTAAGATGATGCGGCAACGTCAAGAATCACCAGTCTCAAAAAGGCTTTGGGTCAATAGTACTACGAGTTTCTAAGAAAAAGCAAATAGCAGAAGATTTACAAGGCAAGTGCGTGAAAAGTGTGTTACTTGTGTCACTTAGATCAGGACAAAATAATGCGCTAAGCTGGAGGATAAACTTTTCTGCCACAGCAAGGGAATTAGATGAACTAAGAGGTCTCCTCCTGCTTCTAGGTTTTGTTGCTCTGGAGGCAGTAGGGGATCATTCAGAATGAAATATGTAACTCCATGTTCATGGCATGTTCTTACCCTTCTGAGACCAATCGTTCGCAGGTTTCCTGATGGTTGGGCGTTTCTTTAATTGCTGTGGTTCTTGAGCTTTCTTTCTCTTCAGTAAAATCAGTACCTCTTTCATCTGAAATAACTTCTAAAGCAAGCTTAGCTAAAACAGAGCACTGCCCTAGTTCTTGCTGGTGCCCCTTGCAAGTGACTGACTGAAGACGAGCACAGTAATCTTGGTTAATAATTTGGACTCCCCATCCTGGAGGTATTTGAAAGATGTGTCGATGTGCTGAGGGGCATGGGTTAGTGGTGACCTGACAGTGCTGGGGGAGCAGTTGGACTCGGTGTTCTTAAAGGTCTTTCCCAGCTAAAACGATTCTGTGATTGTCAGACAGCAGAACCAGTCCGAGGTGAATTATGGGAGCATAGAATGGTTGGGTCGGAAGGGACCTTAAAGATCATCCAGGTCCAACCCCCTGCCATGGGCAGGGACACCTTCCCCTAGACCAAATTGCTCCAAGCCCTGTCCAACCTGGCCTTCAACACTTCCAGCCACACCATGAAGCCAATGGTGAGAGTTCGTCGTTAAAACCCCTCTTGTTTTCAGTGTATTTGATAAAGGATCTGTGAGTATTTCCTTACCAAGAGCTGTAATTCCTTGGCTTCAGAGCATTTTTCACTACTGCCTGGGATGCGTTTGAATTTGTTTCTTAGAGGGGCGATTCACTTTTCAACCAACCTTTCTGTCTTTTCATTTTTGATAGAATTTGGCAATTTTTAAGCTTATCTGTGTGTAAAATCTGCAAGGAACTTACCATAGCTTATAGCATACTTTCTTGTCCCGCTTGTCGGAGGAGCGCTGCATCTGCTCTTGCTCCTTAGGTGCTTCAGTTCCAATTTTGAGACTCCCAATGCTGTAAGGCTCTGGTTAGAAGAGTGTGAACCTTTCAAGTTATGTTTTTCCCAACAGATTTTCCTGCTGTACATGCCGATTTCTTTCCCTGTACCCATTTCTCAACTGAATTCCAAACTAACAATGCAAATGAAAAAATAAACAAGCAAACAATCTTCTCCAACACAAATATACCTCTTAACCCTTCCTTCGCCTTGCTTACCGTTTGTTGTAGTAAATTCCATTTTTATTATCTCTCGCCCCTTAATCTTGTTGGCTTTGTTTGTCCTTTGATGATTATTTTTCTTTGCATTCCTAGCCGCAGTTCCTGCTGCAATATGCTTTTTTCCTGAGCATGAATTTCAATAGCATGAGGCTATTGATTTGAACAAGCAATGGATAATGTTCGTATGCTGTGTGCTACAGGTTTAAGTGTCTGAGCTACTTTGTGTGGGTTTTTTTTTTTTAATTTAGATTTGGGTTTCATGAATGTATTCAGACTGCACAGTGTCACTTCAAACGTGTAATTACTGAGCACTCTGAGTTTATCTGCTGCTTGTCTTTCTACTAATCTGGGACAACTGGGCAAAGTTTGCACATTGATACTGAGAGCAGGAGAAAAGCCTTTGCATAACCCAGTTAAAGTGATATATGCTTCTCCTGTTAAATAGTGGGATGAGCTTCAACGGCTTCGCATCATCGTTTTGTTTGCAGTTGTCAAAAGCTCATTAAGTTCGGGTCCGCTACCTAGCTTGCCGCTTCGAATTGCGTTTCAATTCTACGTGTGCTGATCAATCTTGAAAAGCCAAATTAAAACCTCAGCTGAGGGCACTGTTCAAGGCCATAGGTACAACAGTTAATTCTGAGCTGTTTTTCGGAGGCTAAAACACCTCCAGCACCTCTCTGGTTCCCGGCAGAGCTGGGTGGGGAGGAAATTTCAGTGGCTTAAATGTTTCTGGGAAGGTGAGAGGAAAGGAACAGGTGGAAACAGGGGAGTATTTAAATAATGACCTATTTGCTTTACTTAGTTCAAACTGTTAGGTGGCAGAGGTGGTGCTGAGATAATTGGTGCCGTGCTGATGTGGGATTTTTCCAGGAGACTTTGCTCTGCTTCCTCTGTAAGTCTCTCTCTGTTTCACCGGAGCACAACAGGGCTTGACCTGGACGCAGTGAGTACAGGGGAGCTCCTGGCAGTCAGGCTGCTCACTTCTTTTCTTTTTTTAGTATCTTTGACTAGCGAAATGCAGATGGTGTTTAGAAGTTAGGTGTACGTGCAACTCGACTGAGTTGTAGTTTGTACTGAAAAAGCTCCACAATTGCTGTGCTACATCAAACCCTGGAAATACGACCTCATTTACCAGGATCTTCTGAGGGAAAAACATGGATAATTTGCTTGAAAAATCACCTAACTTTCTCTGTAAACAGTGTTTTACATCTCTGAAGGCCCTTGGTTAGCGGTTTATTCTTTGAAAAGAGAGCTTAATGCCTTCCAAAGGAGATGGCAAATTTTGCTGGTGTGGCTCTGTGTGCAGTTAAGGTCTTCAGGCTCCGTTCTGCCACTCCGCTGCTGTCCCGCCAGCGGCTCTGCACCCTGCTTTTTCTTCTGGTAGTGTTATCTTTAAATAGAATAAATTTTAGCAGGTTAATTGTGCACAGTGTCTTCTAGACTTTTTTTTTAATTCAGTTCTTTCCCATCTACCAGGCTCTTCCACATCAGTTTTAGCCACCTGATTCTGGTTTTGCTTTACAAGAAAAGTGGTAAGAAAAGATCCTGCAGTGACTGAGCCTCTGTAGCATCTTCTGGATCTTAGAAGGAGAGAAAACTGGAGAGAAATACCGCTGGCAAAGCTGGAAATGGCTTGCACCGAACTGTTCCCTGATACTACAACAACTTCTTCAGGGCGTTGCGCTTTCTAACTGATGTTTGACTGCAGTTAG
Source organism: Bucorvus abyssinicus (assembly GCA_009769605.1). Classification (NCBI taxonomy): domain Eukaryota; kingdom Metazoa; phylum Chordata; class Aves; order Bucerotiformes; family Bucorvidae; genus Bucorvus; species Bucorvus abyssinicus. Next base: position 4,041,550 of record CM020032.1, read on the forward strand.
TATTTCAGTAGTTGTCATCCTCTGTGGGAATGGGAGGGAGGGCCCTCAAGCAACCCAGAATTTTTGGAGTCAAAGCTCATCTTGAAGGGTGGGTAAATAAGAATCCACTGTTCCCGTCCAGCCTGGCTCTGGTCTGCCAAAATCTGTCCCTGTTGGAGAGAAACTGTCAGCCCCTGACAAAGGATACGGTGTGATCTGGGAACAGACCATCCCCGAGCTGTTGTCCCCAGGACACCTCGTTCCACAGGCTGGGCTGTAGCTGCCGCCCCGCGGGACGCTGCCATCGCTGGGAGCTGTAATCGGAACCAGCTCCAGAGCGTGGGAAAGGAAGGAACTATCCTCTGGTCGGCGGTCTGCAGAAATGTGCCCAGCTGTCCAGGGGCCGGCAGGGGGAAAGCGAGGTTTTGTTGGTTTTTCAGCTAGAAATGCATTCGCAGCTGTCTACCAGCTTTCAGAGGTGTGTTATGTGCTTTTTTTTTTTGCCTTCATACCTGAATTTTTATATATTTCAGATTGTTACTAAATTCAACGACTTCTACTAACCGTAGTCTCCTCCAAAACCTCCAGGCTCTCCTGTTCTCTTACAGCTGAACAGGAGCTGTGATGCTGTCTTGTGCTGTTGCAGAGCCCCATAACTATCCAACAGCTCTCTGGGCAGTTTTTAACATCTTAAATGATGATGTTACTACGCAAACACATGTTCAAAGGTTTGTGAGTTTCTACTTGTTCCTTTAACGTCTTGCTCAACGGGCAGTAATGTTTTTCATGGTGTTTGTGGGAGCGTCTTCCGCAGGAGCTCTGCCAGTGCTCCATCCTGCTGCTCTCAACCCTTGTTGCATCCAAGCAATTGATGTCCTCATCACTGTTTGAATCTACCAGGTTTGATTTTCATAAGCCACTTGCAAAAGTGGTTTCCGAAGCTGTCGGTGACTCCAATGTGTGACAGTTACTTCCCCAAAATACGTTCACTCTGTCTGGAAGTGAAGAGCTGCGTTGTCATCCCCGTCCCGGGGCTTTTGCCTGTAGTGGTAATAAACCCTGTAATAACCATCGTGTAACTGGTAACAGAAACATTGGCTTAGTAGCAAACACAAAGGACTTGACGTTGTTCAGGTGCCTGGGCTGTGTTACAGAAAGTAGCATGTCCTCCTTTACTGCTTTCTGTAGGTGTGTTTTGTTACGGCCACAAAATAGCGGCGGATGGTTCCAGGTCAATGGGACAGCAGGCTGGTGGGATGTGTTAATAGATACCTGTGAGTAAAATTTGTGGTAGGATCATGTCATCTCTCCTTTGACACTGTCCTGCCTGAGATCCTTGTCTCTAAGTTGGAGAGGCATGTATTTGATGGATGGACCGCTCGGTACATAAGGAATTGGCTGGATAGCTGCCCTCAGAGTTGAGGTCAATGGCTTGATGTCCAAGTGGAGACCAGTGACAATTAGGATTCTGCAGGGACTGGGCTGTTGCATGTCTGTCTTGGTGGCATAGAGAGTGGGATCAGGTGCACCCTCAGCAGTTTTGCTGATGATGCCAAGCTGTGTGGTGTGGTTGACACGCTGGAGGGAAGGGATGCCATCCAGAGGGACCTTGGCAGGCCTGAGTGTTGGGCCTGTGTGAACCTCATGAGGTTCAGCAAGGCCAAGAGCAAGGTCCTGCACCTGGGTCAGGGCGATCCCAAGCACAAATACAGTCTGGCTGATGAGTGGATGGAAAGCAGCCTTGAGGAGAAGGACTTGAGGATGTTGGTGGATGAAAAACTGAATACGAGCCAGCAATGTGCACTCACAGCATAGAAAGCCAAACGCGTCCTGGGCTGCAACCCCAGCAGCGTGGCCAGCAGGTCAAGGAAGGTGACTTTGCCCCTCTGCTTCGCTCTGTGGAGATTCCCCTGCAGTGCTGGGTCCGGCTCTGGGGGACCCAGCATAAGAAGGACATAGACCTGTTGGAGCGGGTTCAGAAGAGGCCATGATCGGGGGGCTGCAGCACCTCCCCTACAAGGACAGGCTGGGAGAGCTGGGGTTGTTCAGCCTGGAGAAGGGAAGGCTTTGGGGAGACCTTACAGTGCTCTTCCAGTTCTTAAACAAGGCCTATAAGAAGTCTGGAGAGGGACTTTTTACAAGGGCATGTAGTGATAGGACAAGGGGTGATGGCTTTAATCTGAAGAGGGTAGATTTAGATTAGATATTAGGGAGAAATTCTTCAGTGGTGAGACACTGGCACAGGTTGCCCAGAGAAGCTGTGGATGCCCCATCGCTGGCAGTGTTCCAGGCCAGGTTGGACGGGGCTCTGAGCAACCTGCTCTAGTGGAAGGTGTCCCTGCCCATGGCAGGGGATTGGAACTGGATGATCTCTACGGTTTCTTCCAACCCAAACCATTCTGAACCTATGATCATTTTGAAGACGTTGCTTTTATACACGTATGTTTATGGAAAATGTTTGTACTGTATTTTACTTTTAAAAGTAAAACCCCTGAACACCTAAAAAGCTTGTCCTTCAAAGAAAGATAATGCTCAGGTTCATAGGCTCCTTTACTGAGTGGATGGACATATTGAAGTTCAGTGGAGAATAAGTGCTGTATTGCAGCTCCTCACATGGGGAGCTTCACAGTGAAAACTGGAGCCGGGATATTCTGTCGTCTTCCCAGTAGTCAGGTTATTTTCATGACAAGGAGAACGAGACATGCTCTGCAGCCGCTCAGAACAGCAGTCCTCTTACACAGTGTGTGCGTGTGAGCGTGTATTATTTTCCTGTGTTTGGGACCAGGTCCAGCTGCTGCTGGAGTGGAAGGAGGCTCTGGCCCTTGGATGGCCTTTTGATGGGCATTTGGTCTTTGCGTACACAGAATACTGACTTTGTGTACACAAGAAAGGTGTGTTCACACTGTCTGTGCTTTGACATTACTGCTTTTGCCATGATCAGAGTGGACACTTGATGATTAGGTCCCTCTCTCTGATGAGGAGATGAAGTGGTTGAGTTCCAGTGTTGGGTGATGCACATTTTATATAGATATTTCTATACAGAGATTGATTCGTACAGCTAAAAAACTTATCAGAAGGAGACAACTAGACCAAAATATTTTTAATTTTTTTTGTGTACAAATAACAACGATCACCCAAAGACACCCAATAGACAAAGTTCATGGACGGTTTGAATGGGAATAAAGAACAGTGCAATTTTAAGATTTGAAGTGAAACTTCAGCCTGTTGATGTTTTGTTTCCAGGGTGGGAGGTGGCTTGTATCAGGAAACAGGGTTGTTTGGGGAAAGCCAAGATGAAGAGAACAGATAACCATAAAGTCAGGAGAGGGCTGTGGTGACGCCTGAGCAGATGGGTGAGATAATGAAAAACCCTCAGCAAAGGCAGGGTTTGTAAGGGGGAAGTGGGCTTGCAAGTTCCTGGCCGTGCTGGTCATAACCTTCTTGGTACAACCAGATACAGGGCAAAAGCTGCAGCTGATAAGGGCGATGGACTTCCTGTTTCGCTTAGAGTTAGAAGAACCTGAATCCAAAGAATAACCTTGCAAATGCATCCTTATGTGCATTAAAGGCTTTGTCCTAAAAACGATTTTTATAGCAAGATCTGTCCTCATTTTTCATGAATTGAACCTGGCTGTGCTGTAGCTTTCACTTAGGTAAGCACATCTGATCGCCTTTCATTTCAAGACTTTCCATGGCTTTGGTGGTAGTTATTGAAAGTTGCTTCAAAATGCAAGAACAGAATGAAAAAGCTGAAATTTGTAAGAAAATATTGTATTTCTTTGGAGTGTTTTTCACCCGAGGCGATACAAGCACATCTGTAGATGTCTAGTAGGCTGCTGCTGAACCCCAGCTTGCAGAACCACAAATACCCATTGTGTTGGGCAACACGACTGGCTCTGGAGCTCGCTCGTCATACAGCGCCGAACACTGCAGCCATTCATGGAGTCCGATTCAAGGGGCTGACAGCAATCTTTATCTCTGCGTGGAAACTAGAATTTTCCTCTGGGACAGAAGCAACAAAGCTCAAGGGGAAAAAATGTCCGTGTTGAGCACCGATTTGTTTCATCCTGTCAACAGCAAGGTGGGAGCATAGGGAAGTCCCTGCTTCCCTGAGCCGAAGGCAGGTGGTATCAACTCTTTAGTGTCTGGGGCTTATGGCTGAGGTTTATGTATGTTCATCTTTCTCACAAGTGAGTTTATTCAGCGAGTGTATTTATTATTCAGCTGGCTGAAGAGGAGCCAGCAGTGTGCCCAGGTGGCCAAGAAGGCCAATGGCATCCTAGCTTGTATCAGAAACATCGCGGCCAGCAGGACCAGGGCAGGGATCATCTCCCTGTCCTGGGGACACTGGTGAGGCCACAGCTCGAATACTGGGTTCAGTTTTGGGCCCCTCACTCCAAGAAGGACAATGAGGTGTTGGAGTGTGCCCAGAGAAGGACAACGAATCTGGTGCAGAGTCTGGAGCACAGGTGTGCTGAGGAGCGGCTGAAGGACCTGGTGGGGTTTAGTCTGGAGCAAAGGAGGCTCAGGGGGAGACCCTCTCTCTCCACAACTCCCGGACAGAACGTTGGGGTGAGGTGGGGGTCAGTCTCTTCTCCGAAGTAACAAGCAACAGCACGAGATGAAACGGCCTCAAATTGCTCCAGGGGAGGTTGAGGTTGGCCCTGAGGAACAATTTCTTCCTGGTGGGGTTGTCCAGGGCTGGCCCAGGCTGCCCAGGGCAGTGGTGGAGTCCCCATCCCTGGAGGGGTTTCCCAGCCGTGTCGAGGTGGTGCTGAGGGACAGGGGTCAGTGGGGACCTGGCAGTGCTGGGGGAGCGGGTGGACTCGATGATGTTAAAGGTCTTTTCCAACCAAAACGATTCAGTGATTCATTCAGTGATTTATTTCACTCTAATAAGTTCAGAAGGATGTAATGCGTTTTCCTTGGAGTATTGGTCTTTTTAACATTTATTTTTTAAAAATACTGTATTGATTACATATGTATTGAGGAACTGTGTCTACAGAATATAAAAGCAGTTTCAAAATGCTGCTGTGATCAGATAGAAGGAAAGGGGAACTTTTTTGGGTAGCTTCAGCATCTAAACTCAATGGAGTGATACAGCATGTAAACATCAGTATTGGTGGCATGTCAGGGCTTTGCAGCAGTTGAGCAGTAGCTAATAAAGCTTCAAAAGTATTACACAGATTCTGTGGCTTTTCAGGGCCAAAAGGAAACAAAGCTCCGAAACCACAAAGGCATTTGTGTAATTTCTAGCTCTGTGTTTAAGAACTCCCCTGGGGACCTCTGAAAACCAACAGGTGGTTTCAAGCTTTTTAGGTCTTTATTGTTTTCTGCCTTTTTAGGTCTCCCTGGAAACACATAAACAATTACATCACATGCCTGCTCTTTGATCAGAGTCTTTAAATACCGAAACTCTCGTTTAATTGCAACACACGCTGTTTGGTAATAGGAATTTGTGAAACAGCGTGGCCTTAAAATAGCTTCATACTTGGTAAACACCGCTCAAATTCAAGCCGTACCAGGACAGCAAGCGCTGGCGATGGATAACGGTTGTAGTACAATGAATTTGGGGATTGTTGGGTCAGCGGCGTTGTGTTTCTTTGGTTTGCATAGAGGTTTTTTTGATCTGTTTTAATTATGGCCACAGTTAAACAATTGAGTGAGGATGATGTTTATGGCATTTCCCTGGTGTTGCCGAGCCCCAAAATAGGAGGTTTCTCCGGACCAAACCCCTCTAGCCCATGTTGCTTCTGGATTGCTTGACGGCTGTTCATTTTATTATTTTTTCCCAAGGCAGGTACCGAACACATCTGTGCTGTCCTCCCTTGCCGTCGGAAGAAGGGGCAAACGAGGCATTGCCTGTTTATGAAGTTTCTGGGACGTGTGCTTTGTTTCCAAGCAAACAAAGTCAGGACAATGGGGAAGAGATGTTGTTATTGGACCTCTGGGACTCTGCTACTGCATTTTGTTTTGAAATGGCCTTTAATATTTCTGACCTGATATCCTGAGCGATCTAAGAAGATTCCAAGTGGACAGCTAGCGTTTCTTATTTCGGAAGTGTCCCTGCTTCCACTCATTTTTATTTTATTTAGTTATTTTCTGACTTATTTCTTTTATTAGCTTATTTTCTTACTGCCAGAATAGCTTATCTGCTGGTGGTGCATCGCTGGTCAGCAAAAATTAATTCTCAACACAAACCAAACCAGCTCCAGCTCACGACCTGCCAGAAGATAAAGCAGAAAGGAGAAAAGGAAAATAAATTATGCAAATAACTAGCATCCCGAAAGGGAGCCTCAAGTGTTAGGGTCAGGTGATAGATGTTGTTTGAGACTGGCTTGAGTGTCTGTCCGTGAGCTTTTGGCCAGGTAGGATCAAGTACTTAAAAAGTTTTGGATCTTGCACTTGCACCTGAATGAATGAGGCACCTTTTCAGTGTTGGACCCTAGGGGGAACTAAAACTATCTCATGGCTTAGTGGTCCAGAGACCCAAATCTAAACTATTTCCCTTCCACCCTTGAGTAGTACTAGCAGGTGTTATTCTGTAGATGTCTGTTAAAACTTCATTTTAAAAGGTTTCATGTCAGCTGAACGTCCCAGGGCAGAGAGGGATCCCTCGCTCCAGCCTGAAGGAAAGCACTTGAGTGACTCTTCAACACAACAGTTCGGTTTGCTGCTGTCTGGGTTTTAATTTAGCACATTTGGGGCATTTTCTGGGGTTATTTTTACCAGAGAAGGAACAACTCTCTGGCTGGGAGCGCTGAGCGGTTGTTACTGTGTGTGGGTGGGCTGTGTCTGGATGGTGTTACCTTCATTTCAGTTCGTCTCTTGGGGGATACCTTCTCTCCATTTATATCTTCAGTCACATGTTTACTGGCATTTCAAAAAAAATACTGCTGGATTTAATTTTCCTTTCACAATGTTTCTGCATAACAAACGTAGGGCATATTCTTGCTGAGTTAACTTCAGTTACCGGTAGCCCCCAAGGACCAGCTAGGAGCCAACTTAGTCTGTGCAGACTCGATTTCAGCATTACTTCTGCTGCCCTTGAAATCAAAAGTTTGCAGATATTGTGAAGTATTGGGTGGTACTGGTTATGTTATAGCGTGGGGTTGAGGCACTAACTGGGATGGATTTCTGGGCTCACGTTGTGGTGTTTTGTACTGTTTCTGTTCAAGGCTTAGGCTGTATAATTTTGAGTGTCTCTGATGCTGACTTGGTTGGGAGGGTTTGAGCAAGAGCTTTCTTTCCTGTTTCTGGGAAAAGAGATTTCTGTCCTTCAGGTCTGTTAGAAGGGTGAGGATAGGTAATGGTTATTGAAAGGAGAGGTAAGAGTTGCAGTCAAAATTCTTTTTCATGATCATGTACAGAATTTGCCATGTGTCTGAAGAAACCTCTTTGGCAAGTGTAGGTTTTGGAGAAGACGGCTTACAGGTGCTGCTCCGTGCAGTGAACAGAGGAGGACTGAAGAGAGAAAAATCCTTCCTTCCATGCACAGATGTGTTTGCTGCCATCAGTAAAAGTGACTCAGACGTTCTGCATGTTGTCTCAAAAAGATTAAAAACAATTTGTAATAGAGGAGCTTATGACAACTTGTAATAGTCCTCATCTTCCAACATTCGTGCCCTTGTTTCGTTTCTGAACGCTCTGGGTTGTTGTCTGGTGCTTCTCTTTGGTTCCGCCCCCAGCTGTGGTTTAGCTGGTGAGAAGCTGCTAAACCGATCATAGCTCTAAGGTTTCAGCTTCCTGAGGGCGTGGAATTTTAGGTTGAAGGATGGGAATGGTCAGAGGTATTTAAAACTAGACCTCTTCGGTTCCTGTCCTCCTGAAACAGACCTCCCTGGGAGTTCTGGTTGCAGTACATCTCTCCGCAGGGAGGTGTTAATGGGGTAGTATGCATGACTCAAGAGACTGTGTGTTGGTCTTCTGCCCCATCCCTGGAGCACAGACGCCATTCTTGGTGTGGCCCAGTAGTCTGTTGAGCAATTCACGTCGTCGTTGTGCTTTTGTGGACCTGCCTGCTGGGTCCATTGCTGTCTCTGTCCCTCCTGTAGTTTCAACCTTGAAGCGAGTGGGAGAGAAGAGCACACAAGCAGCAAAGGCCTTTCTAAGCTGATGGATTTCTAGCTCTGTGGTGTTTATAGTTGAATTCAGCTGTGCAGACCTACCCAACCACCAGTAGTGCGGGGAGAGGTTCATCTGGAAGACAGGCTCTGTTATTTGAGCCTTTTGAAGGTAACCAAGTCAGAGAGGGCGTTCTATTCGTGGAAAAACAGTCTGTGCCAAAAGCTGGGCATAACTCTCCACTCTCTGTGGAACAGAAGAACCCATGGAGAGTAAAGCCTACCTGACTTAAAAACCCTGTCATGTGGACTTCACTCTGAAAAAACACGTGTAATATATATATATATTGGGAGTGATGGGACTCTGGAAGTGGCAGGAGTCACTGTACCAGTCAACCTCCTCAGTCTTGAGCAACTGCTGGAGACCTCAGAAAATAAACCGATGTTTGTTACATGTTTCAGCTTGGAGTTGTAGAACTCCTTCCTCATTTTTGCAGAATAGTGAGAGTCCCTATGAAATCTCGTGTTTTTGAAAGGAGATTTGTCTGTGTTCATTTCACCCTCCCACTGGTAGTTTTGTTTTGCATCTGGATTTCTGGTTGTTTATCCTGTCTTCAAACATGAACATCTGACATCCTCCTGGAGGCATCAGTAACAATGACTTAAGGAAGAATGAAGTTCACCATTTCTTTTGGGGAATTGTATGGAAGAATAGCTGAAATAAGCAAAAACTGATCCAAGTTTGAGCTTTCATCTTCCACATTAGGCCAATAGTGGCTGTTAGGATAGCAGTGTCCAACCAAAAAGGTCAAGTCCCTGTAGGACGTACCCAGTATATTAAAACTTTGTGTAAATGCAAACATGAAATGCTTCTTGAGGACAATAGCTTCTCTTTATCCCCTCAGTCTTACAGAAAACAAACTTGGAACCAATTTCTGGTCTTTAAAACATTACTGTGACTCTCTGGAGGATGCTCTTCTCCTTCCTGTGCGTTTACAGGTCTCCAAGGAAGAGTCCTCTCTTGTCAGCTTGGTATGTGAAGTTGCAAGTTTCTTCTGTGCTAAGGCAGAGAAACAGTTTATTCACATCACATTTGTTCTTAAAAAGAAAGGAAGAAAAGTCTGTAGGTGAACTTGGCATCAAAGCACATTTAGGAAGAAAATTGGCAATTTTGGGGGTGGGAGAAAGTCACATCTCCTGTCCTGCAACGTTAGACGACAGAATGGTTACTTGAATCTTACTGATTGATCTTGGACTGATTAGAGCTACGGCAAGGCTCTGCTAGGATGTAGATCAAGGTGATACTTAAATGCTTCCTGCTGTTGAAGTATGTGATGGTGAGAATCCCATTGTGATAAAACTTAATGCCTCAGCAATGGGAGGCTGTACGTCCTTATCTGGAAGTTACCTTTCTTTCAAGCTGATACAATTCTGAGGAGAATAGAAATAGAAATTGCCATCCACTGCCTTGTGTCATCTCATTGGGAAGAGAATTTCTAGGCCCTCTAGTTGATGGGAAAATAGATTCTTTAAATAATATTCAATGCAATCTATCATGTTCATGAAGTAGAGTTGCATTATATGTGGAAGCATGAATTGAAGGAAAGAACTTCCTAAGCCTTGTCAGTGATCTGACGGTGTGGATCCAGCTTTCAGGCTGCAGATGAGCATCCACTGCAGCAGAGCCGACCTGGCAGCGCCAGTCTCTGGGATGGGAGAGGGATACTACTCCTGATTACATTACACTGGGAAAAAACTATTCTGAAGCCAGTGCAAATGGTTCACCGTTTACTTGAGCACCAGGCAGAGATGACTGTAGGACCTGCAAGCAGAGCTGGCATCCCCCAGCTCCGTGCGGGCGCTGAGTCGCTCCTCTGGTCTGTTTATCTTCCCTTTTGCCCGCAGGGAACCGTTATGTGAAAGAGATTTTTTGGACAGGAAAAGTTACAAACTGAACAGAGGAGACAGGCGAAGGCTGAAATAAATGAACTAAGAGTGTTCTTGTTTTGTTGATTTGAATGAAGGCTGCGGTGGTTGTATGGAGGTAAAATTTGTTAACAGGTTTCTGCTGCTCAATTACTTATTCATGCCCCTGAGCTGCCACTCACTGAAGATGTTTAATGTTATTTGCAGGCTGTAAATCGGATCAGGGAAGTGTTGCCTTCTGGAGGGCTCTTGCTTCAGTATTTCATTTATTTATTTGAATGCAGATGGTTTCTCGGGCTGGCTTACAGCAAACAGGTACGCCAGCACCAGTGGTGGAGTGATGCAGAGCGGCTGAGGTGGTCCTCAGCTACGAAGGGAGGGAGAAGAGAAAAAGGAGGGAAAAAAAAATAGGAGCCTCTGATCATGGACGTTGGTTTTATTGCTATTTGTATTCACGCACATGCTGCACTCCCGTTTTTCCAGTGCTGTGAGCATCTTCCCTTCAGTGTCCTGATGAAAAGACGATCTCCTATGGCTGTATGGTGCTTTAGATGGCCACAGCTCAACTGGTGCCGTGTCCTACAGACCCCACCTAAAGACAAAAGTAAAGAGGTTGAACAGGAGGAATAATGAACTATTACTAACTCAATATGAAACTCGAGGAGGAGAACCGTGTTTCCGGGAAGGAGCTGCCCTTTCCTCGGGCAGTGGCAGCAGGTGCCACAGCCCATACTGCCCATAGGGCAGAGGACATCAGCACTGCTCTACGGCCCGAGGTTCTCACTGCAGTTTGTTGCTTCCCTTGATATCCCTGCTTTAGTGCCTGTTTTGGTACGTTTGTGCCTTGATCGTCCCCCGGGGAATTGCCTCGGTCTCAGCAACCCTTTCAGAAGGGGCACGTTATCAAACCCTAACAGTATTTCTGGACATCGCAAGATAAAGGAGTTTTCAACACATATTGCCACGTATTGATGCAGAGCTTAGTCAGCAAGTTTTTCTCCTGGTAATTTGTTAAATAACTAAAACTCTTCAATAACAAATCTTGGCTATTCAAAAAAGGGGAAAAAAAAAAAAAATCTCCCGTCTCCTCTGGGTGTCTCTCCTGCTATCTCCTTCAGAACTACCATTTCTCCTCCGACACAGAGGGTAAGTCCAGAGCTTCTGAAGCAGAACCCTGAAATGTTTGCTGCAAACACACGGCCCTTGTTAACTAGTATTTACATAAAACATGCTGACACCACTTTGGGGAGATTGAGGAGGATGCTTTCTCAGCTGGTGAAATTTGCACACGAGATGGAAGATGTTTTGATTAAAAAAAAAAAAGGGGTTAGCTGAATATTTTTTCCATTTATTCCCATGTGTCAAAATCAAAGCAGAGTTTCTCCAGGCATTTTGCCCATTTTCCTTTTTTTTTTTTTTGTTCCACTTGTTCAGTTATTTGGATTTTTTTTTCCCTCAAGGTTGGGATTTGTTTGTTTTTTTATCTCTTAATGGAGGAATTCAGTCGCTTAATGAGATAAATACATGTAAAAATGCCTTTTAGACAGAAATGAACATGGAATTACTGGGTTTAGATTCCTGTTTATTTTTAGTAGTATTTGTTGTATTTACAGGCAGTGGTGAACTAGGGGACCCCAGGGAGACTTCACCAGTCATGTCCTCCTGCTGTAAGAACAGTAATGAAAAAAATTACAGTAATAACGTCTATTCTACTTCTGACCCTCTTCTGCCTTGTGGGTTTTCTAATGTGAAGCCATTTCTGTGATAACATTTTGCTATGTGGTTGCTTGGTTTATTTTTGAGCTGTATTTCAAAGCCTCCTGTCAAGGAGGAGCGCTCCAACTTTCTTAATCAGTGGTGAAATGGCTTCTTAAAAAGCGTAATATGGAATATTTTTTTTTTTTTTCCCCCTGCGGTGAGAAAACCCATTCTCTTCCTCATGTCTTTGTTTTTATTTGCTCTGTGTGGATGCTGGTGCTTCTGGCCACTCAAACTAGAGCAAAATCTTTTTTTTAGAAACTAGAGCAGAATTTTCATAATAAACCTGATCTCATGCAGATTTGGAGCCTCCTTTGGGGGGAAGTGAGGGAAGGAAGCTGGAATTAGGGGGAGTTATAAGCAATGTAATTTCAAGGATCCATATTCTGAAATTCTCCACGGATTTGCTGCTGCTGCCTGGATTAGAAGATCCTTTAATTTGCTTTTAATTAAAATGATTTTCATTTATTCTGTGCCTTCTTCAAAGATCCCAAGGCACCTTACAAACTTGTGCTTATTTATATGAAATGCAAAATCCATATTCATGAGATGCCGAGGTTTCGCATTGAAGTTGAGGATGAAAGAGAGCTTCCCCCTTATTTCTCTGTTGGTATTTGAGGAACTTCAATTCCCCGTTCCAGTGCGACTTTTAAAGCACTGTGGTCGTACATGGTTGATATCAATGAGATGGCAGTCCAAAGTGTAAATATTGACCTTCCGTAAATATCTTATCTGAATATTATATATGCATAGCCAAGGCGTTAGTTTTGCGGTGTCGTTAAGTTGGAGGAAAAAAATTGTGTAAATATCTTGAGTTTTAAAGAAAAAGGAAATGCTTCTCTAGCAGAAAATTCCGAAACAAAACCCTATGAACGTGCTACATTAAATAGTACAATGTGAATATGCAGAAATAAATGGCTACAGAGAAGATGGAGAGTCCCTTTTTACAAAGAGTCACATGGAAAAGACAAGGGGTAACGGGTACAAGTTACTCCTGGGGAGATTCTGCTTGGACACAAGAGGAAAAGTTCTCACAGTGAGAACAATTGGCCATTGGGATAATCTCCCCAGGGAAGTGGTGGAGTTCCCAACATTGGACACTGTTAAGATTCATCTGGACGGGGTGCTGGGCCAGCTTGTCTAGACCGGGCTTTTGCCAAGACAGGTTGGACCAGATGATCCTTGAGGTCCCTTCAAGCTGTTACTCTGTGATTCTGCGACTCTGAAGAACAGAAATAGAGTCATCAGCTGGGTAATACCCATATCTAAAATCACTGCTGTCGTGGTTTCTTTCTTTCTGGTTATTTGCTGTGGAATAAAAGCTGCTGATCAGCATGGAAACCATGAAGTCCAAGGGGTGGTATGGATAATGCAGTCTTGGGGACGAATTTGATGCCGCAGCTAAGGTGATGGTGATGGAGCCAGTGCTGGGGAGGAGGAGCAGCAGAGAGGGAGGGAAGGCTGGCAGCAGCAAGGATGCAGAAATGCTGAATTTTTCCAGAGACTGGAAGAGTCCCTTTTATGTTGGTTCTTGTTGTTTTGGAAGAAGCATAAATCGTAGTGGCAGAGACACTAAGATTTTTTTTTTTCACGCTCGTACATTTAGGCAGCTCTGAATTAAGGTTGGGACATTCTGTAACGAGGCGCAGTCTGCTGGAGGCAGGAGTTCTCTGTGTGCCTTTGCAAGATGTAGGCAGTTGTACGAATTCAGTAGCTGTACCATGAGCTTTAATATGTGGTAATTAAAATGGAAAAACAGAACAGAGTCCTAAAAAAATAGCTAGACATTTATTTCATAATAAAACCATCTCTTGGAGAAAATCGGTCTTCTCCTGTCAAAGAAGAAAACGTAGAACTTTTTCTTGTTTATAAAAAGCCAGAAATGTCTCTGTTCAAGTTAGGGTAAGCACAATGCCATTTTTGACATTACACTGTTGTGTGAGGATATTACACCAGGCTCGTGAGCAGCATATTTTCTTATAATAGTGTTTTTGTTTTCGAAATGAATACAGCAGTGTTCGCTTCTACGGGGGAGTTATTCACGAGGCGTTCACAGAGCTTGCTCGGGATCTGGGAGGAGGGTGGTTGGCTGTTTGGCTGAGGATGGGATTTTGAGGGGGGAGGTTTGGGGTTAGCTTTTGAAAGGTTGGAACCTTTGTGTGAATGTCTAATGTACAATTTTAAAACCCTGATGTCATTGTCTCCAGCAGCTACAATTCTGTAGCCGGTTGGCAGCTGAAGGTGTCCAAGCAGGTAGAGGCGGTGCTGGTGGAGTCTGAGGTTGGGTAGTCAGAACTGAGTGATCCTAGTGAGCAGACAACTTCACCTTGCAGGATTTCCCCCCCTCACACTGGAATGATTCACTTTGAGGCTTATGGATTTTTTTCATTTGTTTTTCTTCCACCATTATTTCCCAACCCTGTTCCCCATCGCTTGCTCTACAGTCCAAACCATAAAGACTCAGTATTACTTCTGGTATAACTGGTCGATAATGGTGATTGAACGTGTGAAGGCTGGTGTTTGGCACCGTATTGGTGAATCACGTCGTAAGGCAAAGTGTCTTCTAAAGGCGGATACGCCTCCTCCTCCTCCCCGCCGTGTCCTCTTCTCCCCTCCATGACTTAGGGTGGCAGCAGATTTCTGGCGGTTGAGTCTTTCTTCAGACCTGGAGTGGCTTGTTTCCAGTGAGAAATTTCTTGCAGACTTTGGCCTGAGAATCCCTGGATTTTTGTGTCCTGGAAGCACATTAGGAAAACTGTATTTTAACAATGCAAATGACGGTTGCAAAGTAAAGCTGAAAAGGCCTTTCATTTCTTTTTTTTTTCTCTTGTTTTTGGTTGACTCTTACCTTGCGTAAGGACGTTTGACTGAATTAAAGATGGTTATAACCACCTTATGAAACCCCTGTGTTCTGTTGCTCTGTTGTAGGTGACTGGCTTGGGATTGTGTGCGTCTGAGACCAAGACACGTGCTGCCGCGGGGTGGATTCTGGTACGATTGTAGGTCGTTAAGTCCCTGGACTTGGCGGCAGCTATCCACATACAGCTTTATTAAGGGCCAGTTCATGCAGTTGTGGTGAAAACCATAGCAGTGGTGTGTTTGAAATGACTTCAAGCCATCTGTACTCCATCTATTGCGCTTCGTCGTTTCGTTGGGGCCCAGATGTTAGAAAAACAACCGAGCGGAGTTGAGTAAAACTCCAGTGCGAATGGCTGTCCTCTTTGAAATGAGGATGGTGTTGTCTCGTGTTGGCTCTGGGGAGGTTAGATGAAATGGGCTTTCTAGGGGAAGAGCAAATACCACAGTTTCCAGCTGAGCGCTGTGAGAGCTCGCTGCTCTCCATCCCTTTAGTAGTGCTACCACCGTGTGGCATCGGTGTGAATTATGATCCCTGGGAAAATGGCATTTACGCTGCCCGTTGGGCATCAAATAAAGTGCCATCGTGTTGGAAATCCAGTTGAAGAGATGCTGTCCTGATGTGCTGCTTCAGGACAAGAGGGCATAGAAAAGTTCCTGTAAATCATATAGACTTAACGAACAGCCTTATAGGCTTCCACGCAGCGGCGTTCGCTGCTCTTTAGGCAGTGCCGTTGTATTTTGAAGTCAAGGGGAAGTTCTGTGGAGGCGAGATTCCTGAGATAACCCATGTAACTGCTGAGGATTTTGGCTGGGTCTGGTCTGGTGCACCGTCACGTTTCTGTTCTGGTCAGGAGTTCACGTGGGAGTTTATCTAAAGGTGGATATGCAGCGAACGCTTCGGAGTTGTTGTCATCTCCTTCATTGCAGCAAAGGAAGTTCCTTAATCAGCGCAGGGTAAAAGTAGTTTTCATAATTACTGTTCTAAAATAAATTTAGGAAATACTTATGACTTTGCTTGACAGTCCCTGGAAAACCTCATCTAAGGCCCAGCTTTCCCCAGAAGGTTGGAGCAGGTGGTCTCCAGAGCTCCTTGCCAACCTCGGGGCAATTTTAAAACCACTTGGCGTGTTTCTTTCAGGACTTGCAGCCTTTTCACTAGTTGCAATTAATTAATTTCATGGGGGAAAGGATGCTTGAAAGAAGCCTTTGGGGGAACATTTAAACTGGTTTCAAGCATTTTTCGTTTCTGGGGAGAGGCAGGGGGTTGCGGACCCCTTTTAAGGCGTGCATTAATGCAGGGTGAGTAACCAGCCTGTTGGAAATAAATGCAGCAGCACACCCGTCAGTGAGCACCCGAGCTGAGCTGTTTGTGTTTCTGCGGCACTGAGGTGTGGTGGCATTTGCGAGCTCATCCCTCTCAAGTGCTTGTGGCAAACAAATCAAAGCGTTGGCGATGGAAGTCTGCAGAAGTAACTGCAGCTCTTAAAGTATTTTATATTCATCCAGACGCAGTTTTGGTTGGGGTTTTTTTAAGATGTGATATGAGAGTTGGACGTTAGGTAACGCAGTCCTGATTCTGTATTCTGTATACATCTAAAACATCCTAACAAACATCCTTTGTACATCCGAAGCACAGAAGGCACGCAAAGCCTGACCTCAGAGCACAGTGTTTTCTTCCTGTTTATGTTGGCCAAGACCCTTAAAAAACCCTGTTTATTCTGTCATAAAGAAAACTACCAAATAAGTTCACGTCTGTGGAGGCTCGTGTAAGGTAGATAGTGGAACTTGGCAGGTTCTGCATGTCCTTGGCCTTCCAGGAGCTCATTCAGGACTTTTGTGTGATATCATCATCTTATCGGAGAGACGTGGGATCAGAGTGAAATAACTGCTACCGCGCTCTAGCAGGGAGCAAGCTCTGGAGTGCGCTTTGCCCAGCAGCTGTTCCTCATTTAATCTGAACAAACATGAGCACAAAGGTCTTTTTACATCATTTTCCACCGGATACTATTCAGCCACGTATTCAGATGGAACGTCTCTGCCGGTGACCTGAATGATGGGATGAAGTGCCCACTCAGCAGGTTGGCAGATGGCCCAGGGTTGGGAGGAGTGGTTGCTGTGCTGGAGGGCAGGGATGCTGTGCAGAGGGACATCAAAAAGCCTCCTGTTGTTGGCCGGAACCAGATGCAAGGATGTGAGGACGTGAAGCATGAGCCCAGAGGAGAGGGCTTGCAGGGTGGGGGCTGGACTGCGGGCCTCAGCTTCCAGGAGGAAGGTGATGGAGAAGATCAAGCCAAGCTCTCCCCTGAGGTGCAGAACGCAAGGACAGAAGGCAGTGGGCACAAAGCAACTGGTTACGTGGGGGGAAATTGCAGTGGGTTATATGGGAAGAAGAAAATTCCTTGTGAGGGTGATGTGCCGCACTGGAAGGGAGCCCGGGGGACTGCAGCATCCCCTCGACGGAGGTCCACCCAGCGCACATCCCGGCAGACTGGAGCTCAGCTCTGCTTTCAGCAGGAGGTGGGGCAGGATGACCCCAGAAGTGTTTCTCAGCTGAAACTCTCTGATCTCATTCAGCGTTGATGTCCACCTGAAATTCTTGCAGGAAGCTGTATGTACTGTTACGTGACTTGCTATAAGGACAAAATGCAAAATAACTGGATCCTCTGAATAACTTATGAAAGGGAATTCACATCGGTGTGCAAGTCCAGCTGCACTCGGGTGTATACAGCGTTACTCCGAAACGCTGGTAATCGTGACGCTTTTTATCATCAATCTGCTTAATTTGTTCGTTGTTATTAATACATATGATTAGTCCAAGAAAATGTTTCACGTTTCTGTTCCGGCTCTGTGTTGGCAGAAGATTGTAGCTTATCACAGCAGGTGTTTGTGCTGCTCAGTGGGACTGAGCTGCTATAAAACATCGTCTGGTTACAGGCGTTGATTGAATTATTTCAAATTAATTTTGACGAAGGAGGTGTACTGTTACACTTCTGTTTCCAGCCGTGCTGTTAGCTGCTGTGGTACTGGAAATCTAAAACAATTCTGTTGATCCAGAGGAAAGTAATATTTTCCATTTATGTGAGGCTTGAATTATCAATGCTTTTGGGTAGAAAGCAAGTGGCCTTTCTAGGGTCAGCAAGATCTCAAGATCTTTTTGCCTCCTGAGACAAGCAGTTGTGTGCATAGTCAGCATTTCCCCCTATTTTGCCAGTTTCTGTTGGTCATGAGTGAGTCGTGTGATCTCTTTCCCCAAAATCTGATCAGGAAATGTTAACTTTGACCAAACTGAGTAACTTCCAACCTGCAGATTTTGTCACCTCCCTCTTTATCCTTTTTCCAGCTCCCTGAAGAATGGCATTTCTTTTATTGATGTTGTCCAGGCACCAGCGCAGCTCCTCGTGAAACACCGTTGTGAAAACCAGTAAGAAGTTAGAGCAGAAAGAGCAAAGGGCAGAAGTGACTCACCTGTGTCCCATGGTTAAAAGACAATGAAGTCAAGAACTTCAGTTTTATGTTTTCCAGAGCTGATCTTTCAGATGTGTTCTCCATCACAGCGTTGTTCTTAGTGATTACTCTTTGTGAAATAAGGAGAAAAACCCCAGGTCTTGCCGTTCTACCTCACTTCACATTATTTGTCATTACTTGTGAAGCAAAATTTTTGCTGTGTTACTGAAGAATCGGGTTGTACGTTGTTTAGAAAGTGCTCCCTGTACGTTCCTCTGTCGCTGGCTCAAGGGCACTTTAAAGAAGACGTTGTCTTATCTCAGTAACGCATCTTGGAAAGTCATTTAGTGAGCACATTGCCAGATAATTGCTCTGCTCTTGAGAAAAATGCTGAAAATGAACTGTTCTTAACCACGATATCAAAATAATTGGTTCTGTTCTATTAATTAGCATGCTGTGAAATAGGATTTTTTTTTTTTTTTTTTTTTAGGAAGCTGCTTAAGCTGTTCTGGTTTGCTTTATGTTTTAGTTAATGCCTTTAGCTGGTTTCCCTGAAAGAATCGAAGCGCTGTGCCTTTGTCTGTGTGTGCGAGGGAACACAAAGTTTCTAGGATGTCAATGAATGAAAAACCTAAAGGTTTTTCCAGAAAAGAAATTTTGAAGCATGTCTCAGGACTTCGTGTAGCTTTGCTGGAAGGTTTTTCTGTTTCCTTCATCACTGCTGGTTTCCTAAGAGTTGCCCACCAGTGACAGCACCCGCTTTGCCTCCAAACATGCTCTCAGCAGCAAAACATCTACCTTAGTCCGTCCT
This sequence comes from Bucorvus abyssinicus, assembly GCA_009769605.1. Classification (NCBI taxonomy): domain Eukaryota; kingdom Metazoa; phylum Chordata; class Aves; order Bucerotiformes; family Bucorvidae; genus Bucorvus; species Bucorvus abyssinicus. The sequence continues at coordinate 4,060,390 of CM020032.1, forward strand.
TGTACGGCTGCGTTTTCTTTTGCTGACCTGGTCAGAGATGGCGATGACCAAGCAGCCAGGAGACGCGGAAAGGGGAGAAGTCTGGCTCTTCCCGTGAAGTTCTAAAGCTTTCTTGACGGTTTTGGTGGCAACTGGAAAGCTTCTGTTCGTATATATAGAGAGAGATTTGTTTCACAGGATGTTTATGACTTAGTTTGTTCTCCCACAAATACACTTCCCTTTATCGTGTTTACTTGACCTGGGGACGAAAGATCCCTTGGAAGTGTTTTGATTTTGAGTGTTGTTGGGTTTGGTTCTTGTTTCAAAATGCTTTTTTGCGGAGTAGTACCAACTTCATATTGACCTAAATTTAGTTACCATCAATTTTGTTGATAATTAGACTTGACTCTGCTCTCCAGCATTATATTATTTTTATCTTTACGTAGCTTCTGTTAGTATGATCAAAAAATTAGGACGATGAAATAGCTGCAAAATCAGTTAGAGCCTGGAAATGAGTTACAATCCCATTATTTTGTCTCATTTATTTTTCAGCAACACGACCATGGTTCTTTGGTGGCCTTTCAGGAAGGATGTGTGGTACGCTTGAATCTGAAGGGAGGAGAATTAAGGACAGGATTTCTTTTGAGAATTGCTCCAGTGCTGCTTCTGAGAAGGCTAAGATAAGTTTTAGGAGACAGCGAACTTGCACTAAATCGTACATTAATGACTTCAGCTGGAAAAGCAGATCATAAGCACAAAATATTCATGCCACAGGGCAGGTTTCTGTAGCTAATGCCTGATGTGATGGGGAAGGATGTGTTTCAGACACAGACTGCAGAGCTGCTTGTAAATGCAGCTTGATTCCATTTCTCTCCATCACTGCCATATGTAGAATGTGTGAGGTTTTTTTGGTTGTGTTTTTTTTTTTCTGTTGATAAGCGTGCGAGGTGGGGAGAAGCCCTCGGTACCCCAGCACTTCCTCCTGTGGTGGAGGTCTCTGGGATACTCCTTACCACCGCAGAGCGAGCGGCTCTGCTAGGCGTGCTGTGCTCAGAGCTGTGTGAGCCAATTATCCTCATTTTCTTCTCTCGATGGAAAGTGGTTGACTTGAATCTAGCAAAATCCGAGCTACCTGTGGTCAGTTTTGCAGCTGACAGATTTTTTTTTTTTTTTGCCAGAAAATCAGTTCAGGTCTTCTGTCTAATAAGGCTTCAAGTTCTTCACGAGGCTTCCTGAGACTGAACTAAGTTTTTCTGCTGCCTTTCCAAGTTTTCCACAATTAGCAATTGCTAACCACGTCTGAGAAAAAGACCTTGGTGGTGTTATGTGAAACTCGCTGGCCCACAAAGCGCGTGGGCGAACTCTGCCTCTCGCTGCTCAAAACGAGTGTGAGTTACACCGTCAGATGATGTGGCTTCCCAGACAGCGACGTCCTTGCTTTTCTGCGTCTAATGGGCTTTAAATCAGCTTTGCCAGCTCACAGAGCGTGACTCTTGGTTCTCTCATACGCCTGTAAAAAGACAATTCTCCAGACCGCGCTGGACTCTGGAAACAGAATGTGGTTCAAATTACCCTAACTGGGGGGTAAAAACTGGGTACTTTTTTCCACAGGTACCTGCTGACTCGGGTTCATGCGTCTGCAAACACAAAACTTCTGCTCTTTTTCCTTCTTGTGAGACGTTTCCCTGTGTGCGTGAGAAAACAGAGTAGTTGGAGGTGGGATTTTGAATTTAATCTTGTGCAAATAGGTTGCAGGAACCCACTTTGGGGGGCACGGAGCAGGGCACCCAAGCAGTGCATCGACGCCAGATGTTAACTGGGTTTAAAGAAGCTGAGCCCCAGTTTCCTAAGCTGGGTCTTCCCACGGCAGGAGGGGGGAGACATGCTGATGGTGTGCTTGTAGGGAAGAGGGAAGGTTGCAGAAAAAAGGTTTCCAATAACTTGCCCTTCCTTCTTCCCCCCATATTTGTGTGTAGCGTGTGGCAGGACTGAGGTCTGTATATTGAGTATTTAGTTTCCCTGTACCACAAGTTGATTTTATTATTTCCTGAGATAGAAATAGATGTCCAAGTTGTTGGTAGCTGCTCTGTTGAGGGGAAAAAAAAAAAAAAAAAAAAAAGGGACTTTACTTTGTGGCTTCAACCAGTCGTTGATCATCCTGAATGTTTCCTTTTCCAGTCACAGGAGGAAAATTTTCATGTTAGAACGTGGCCGGAGCCTCTCAGGTTGTTCCGTTGAATCTGTGGGATGAGCACTTATCACATGCTAAAGCCACAAGCAAAACATTCAGCAATGAGGGTTTCCATGATGGGGGTGGGACTAGACAAACACGCTGAATTTATTCTATAAAAAGTTCACCCTTCTTTTTTTGGCTGGCATATTCTGAAAGACGAGTTTGACACAGCGGCGTTCAGCTGAACTGAAAAAATGGATCCCGTGGGGCAGTGGCGATTGGTCTTGGGCAGCTCTGCGTCAGCTGGAAAGCAGGTAAAGACAAGGAAAATAAAAATAATCCGTTTGTATAATGCATTTTAACGAAGCATGCCGGTATTTCTAGCTCTGCGTTTTCTTTGGGACCACAGAGAGGGATGTGCAGGAGATGTTGTGTGTCTCCTATTTTGCTTTACAGGGGTGTATCTGCCCAGCCAGTGTATTCAGATTGAAGAACTGAAAATGAATCAAAAATTACTTTTAGCGGGTTGTCCATTGATTGACCTGAAATATTCTCTCCAAGGATATTAAATAAGAAAATTAGTGGGAGGACTGTAGCACAGCAAAATATGAATTACTTGGGTGAAAAGAGCTGGAAATATAATTTAGAGGATCTCCTTGCTGAGTCTCTTGGGTCTGTATTTCTCACCCTAAAACTTGCATGCGTGAGACTCGTCCCTGTGAAGCTGGTGCTGTGGCTTGGGCTTAAAAGTATGGGTGGGTGTTTGGGCTTTGAGTGATTGTGGTCTAGGATGTACAGCGGGGAAAAACCCCAAATAATGTTGCCCGGACCAGGAAATGCAGAGAACAAGGAAGGGATTTGAAATACTCACTGCTTGGAAAGATGCATTTTTTAAAGACATTCATTTGTTACAGCGTGGTGACCGATTGCTCAAAATACGGGATGAAAATGCAAAACAAACAAATGAAAGAAGTAAAAGCGTTAGTACTGGTTTCGTCAGAAAGGATTCTTGAAAGGGAGGTAGGCAGGCTGGTTTAGTTTCATATCTTCTGAGGCTAAAAGTGTCACTTAAGTCATTTTAGGGTCTTTCTGTGTCTGGCAGGAACTAGAACTAAGTGTTTTTGTAGCTTATCTGAGCTCATCTGAAAGGTCCACAGCTGTCTTATTAAGAAGTTATGTTTAACTAGATGTCATATTGGCCATGTGTTTTTATTGTGTCAGCTGAAGTAATGGGAATTACTTCATTAACACTAATGAAGTGCAAAAATTGCACTTCTAGTGAAAGTTTTGAATTCTTTTCCATATGAGAAGAAAATTTAGATTCGGAAACGGACCTTGAGGGGTGTGGTGTCTCTATCAGTTGTTCTGTGGGTGAGTGCAGCTATGGGGTGGTTGAGTTTTGGAATAACAAATTCTTTAATATTCCGTGGTGAAAGCCTGAGCGCAGCCGAGCAGCCACGCACCTTGCGAGCGTGGAGATTGGGTTAGCAACCCCCACATGGAGGCACACGCTGTGTCTGGGACACGAGGACCCCTCGGTGTCCCCAAAAACCCTTGGGAGGGGTGAGGGGGTGGTGGAGCTGTTCCAGGGAACCTCGTCCTGCCTTGACTCATGTTAAGGTGTGAAACGCGCTTTTCACCTGTCCTTGCGGTCTCCCCCCAAACACCCCCCTGCTTGTGTCTTACTTCACATCACACGTTCAGGGTAAGTGACCTTAATGTCACGTAGGCGAGTAACTGGACGCCAAAGCCTGTCTGCAGCGCAGGGGAGAGTGTGTTTGTGCATGCTCCACGTGAGTCTGGGCTACCAGCAGGTTTCCAGTAAGCAGAAACAGATGGCTCGGGTAGACACAGAGCTCTTGCCAGCATCCTTTTTTCAGAGGAAGCCATAATAAACAGTGGGGCAGAAAAAAAAAAGACATCTTTTATTAAAAAAAAAAAATTCCCATTTGGAAAGCAACTGGTTTTCCAAAGGGAGGAGCTTTCCTACTCCGTTATTTTGGTGGATGCTGCTGGTGCTTGGCATCAAGGAGAGCGAGGGCAGGACACGTGCCTGCCAGACAGGACCAGGTTGTAGGCTCTGCTCTTGCTGTTGTGGTGTGAAAATAAAGCTTGCAGATTTAGAACTGTGCGTCCTGTACAAATGCTGGATTTTTTTTTTTTAAGTTAATGTACTTCTTTTCTTCCAAAAGAGAGAGAGAATTCTCTTTGATCTTAGGGCCAGGGGACAGTCTCAGTCCAAAATGCGATTCCCATGGTAACAAACCACGTCGGACCAAGGGGTGTTCCCCACCAAAAAACATTTTTGGATGAAATAGGCCAGAACCTCTAGACGTGATGGTCAAATCTAAACTTTGTTCTATGTTTCACTCCAAGGAGGTTCCAAAAGGGGATCCCCTTCTGTGTTTTCTACACGTGGTGTCTTAGAGACAACTGTCGAGGGCTGGTGGGAAAACACTCTGCCTCTTTTTATCCCTGTCCTCAAAGAACAACATTCCTTTATGCAAAAAATCTGACTTACAGAGTAAGGAAGAGAAATAAATGGTTTTGGAAAGCTTTGCAAAATTATGTTTTGGTGAGCTACAAAATCTGCTGTAAATACCCCAAGCAGCACTTGAAATTTGCTTGTGCTAAATATTTCCCAAGAGTATGCTGCTGCATTATTGCTATTATTATTGTACTGTTAATCACATACAGTGTTTCTTCCATTCCTTCGTAAATGTGTTTTTGAGAGTAGCAAATCTTTTTAGTGCCGTGTCTTGAAAGGAATTGATAAGGATTTGAATGTGAACTGGCTGTGGCTGTTCAGTGCTTTGCCGAGGGTTTAAGATATGCATTCATTTTATCAACAGTAATGCCTTCAGGAATTCCAGTGGTGACTTTAAACCACGTTAAATAGTAAAATACCAGTTTATGCTGCAGGAAGTATGACAGTAAGCGCGTACTGTTGTTGACACCAGCTGTCATTGCCAAGCAAATATTCTGTAGGTTGTTTATCCGTAGGCAGCAGAAGTGATGACAGGAAAATCAATAGCTGGATTTTCCATCAGGTGCCGCCTCTTGCCAAACTGCTACTCCTGAATGAAACCGCTTCGCTTTGGCATATGTTTGTTTAATGTTGTCGGTATCTGAGGAAAAGAAAAAGGGGACTGTGTGTTACTAGTGGATGGGACAACTGGCGAATGTAGGAGCGAGGGCTGGATCGTGGAGCATCAGTGTTTCGCACCCTGGTGTGCTGCAGCCGTGGGTGTCCCGGAGGGTTTGCCGTCCTCGCTGTCAGCCTCGGCTCGTGCTTTGGGGAAGAAGTCTCATCATCTCTTGATTTATTTCTCACTGTATTTTCCCAGTTACCGTACATCTGCCAGTTCCTCTTCCTTCCAAGTGATGCTTTCAACCTTACTTTATTGCTTGAAATGTACTGCTTGAAATTATCTGCTGATTAAACGCTGTATTGCCATTTTTTGGTTGAAGTCCAGTCCCCACCAACCTCTTTCTTGTCTCTTTCCTAAAAAGAAAAAAAGCTGAGAAGAACTTTGAGGACTTTATTCATGACTAAGCAATGGCAAAGTGTAGTCTTTTGACCCCATCTGCTACTGCTGCCATGTGGAGCTCTTGTACAGGCAGTAATTTTTCTCCCAGCTTGAACTGCAAACTGACTTTAAACCTCAGATGCACCGTGGTGGTCGTACCTGGAAAGGTCCCAGAGGAGCCACCAGCTTTCCTGCTGGTACCAGAGCTGCCCTGTCTACTGTGCTGGACTTCTCCTTTGGTGGGTCTTCCTGATTTTGCTTAAATATACAGTTACAGCGTATCTCAGAAACTGTCTGGCATCCCTCTGCTGCCATCAGTGCGAGGTTTTCCTTCTCTTACTCTGCATGTGTTAGAAACTCATTTTCATGTTTCTTTCAGCCGCTCCCTTCAAACAGTGTTTGAAACTAGTGAGGCAGTGGTTTACTGCACCAAGGGTCAGGCAAAAAAAGGGGGCTGTAGCAAAAGGAAGGAAGAATTGCCATTAATTGTGGAAAACAAGTGCTGCTTGAAGTGAGCTGAAGTGTAAATGGACTTGTTGCACACATCTGCCTCGAGGAAACGGAATACGCTGCTTGGGAATTGCAGTGAGGGCAAGCAGCTCGCTAGATCCAGACTCCTTCAGATATTTTTAGTTGTTCCTTTAATCATCAGCTTGCACTTTTGCCTGTTCCAGGCACCACTGGGAAAATACAGCAGCTCTTTTCTCCAGAAGGGTCACGCTGTTCTGGGGAGATATGATTTCACACAATCGTTTTGGATGAAAGAGACCTTTAAGGTCACTGAATCCAATCGTTCCCTTAGCACTGCCAGGTCAGCACTGACCCCTGTCCCTCGACACAGCTGTTAAACCCCTCCAGGGATGGGGACTCTGCCCTGGGCAGCCTGGACCAGCCCTGGACAACCCCAATGGGGAAGAAATTGTTTCTCCTGTCCAGCCTAAACTTCCCCTGGTGCAGCTTGAAGGCTGTTTCCTCTTGTCCCGTCACTTGTTACTTGGGAGAAGAGACTGACCCATGCTGGCTATAACCAGAAGTGAATGGGCAGAGTCACAGCTAAACGGGTCCTGGAATGGAGCACGAAAATACCAGAAAAATGTCAAGCTGCAGCAATAATTGAATATGGTCAAATGCGGCCCAAGATCTAAAGCTTTCTATCTGGCAGGCACATTTGGGATGAAAAGGGGAATGTCACGCACAGGATAATGTACCAGGCGTGATGAAATGGTATAAACAAGGTCTGGAGGAAGGAGAACCTTTCATTTTCTTTTGCTCTTGGGCTGTGGGGTCAGGAGAGACCTTGGTGTTGTAAATTAGGGAAGATCTACCTTTCAGGTCGTTATTCACGATGATCATCTTGTACAGTGTTAGTCTCCTTCAGAAAAGCAGCCACAACATCCATTTGATGTTCACTGATGCAGACACAGTCAGTGCATAACTGAAATACAGCATAAAAAATATTACAGTCATTACAGGGTAACTGTTGGGGCTTCGCTGTCTGGCTTGGCACTATTTGAACATTCATTTGCTGTCAGCTTGGCTTGCAGATGAAAACCTTAAGGTTTCAAACAAACCAATTCCTGTGGGCTCTGTGTGTTAAGAGGAGCTGTAGCAGCCCCAAGAGCCTTGTCCGTGGTTGGACTCAGCAGTTGATATTCTAGTTTTGGTGCTGGGGGTTCCTCCTCCTTTAGCTTTAGTATTTTCCCAATAACATTTGATATACCCCAGGATTACCAGTGTATACTTACAAGAACAGGGGCAGAAGAAACAGCTGTTAGGAGGTTTGTCCCAGCTGTGGTTGCTGCTCTTGTCAAATAGTCCCATTTAAGGGTGGGTGAACCTGTCGGTAAATGAGACTGTGGTCCCCTCATTTCTCTTCCATGAGGGATAAAGTGTGTTTCAAGAGTGCCAGCCCCTGTTTTCCAGAAGTGAAGACATATGTAGTAGCAAGCTTATATGAAGCTTTACTTCTCCTGAGTAAAGCGCCATGGATGATGGGACTTCGTACCTTCACCTGCCTGAATTTATGAGTTGGAGTTTGTTGTCCTACATGAGACTTCTGAGTGATGGTGTGGGCTAAATCTTCTGAAAGGAGAAAACGTGCTGCTTAGGGAGTGCCGAGAGCAAGCCTGTGAATAACTGCATCTCTTGTTCCGGTTTAGCAGTAACTCTGCTGGAATAAGTGGAGGAGGTTCTCAAGTAAAAGTTTTGCATTGTGCAGAGCAACAGAAGTGATGCGGACCTTGTCTTGTTGGTCAGAAACTAGAGGATAAGGAGTGGATGGGGATTAGTTTCCTCTCTCCAGAGACTTAGGAAGGTGTTTCTTCCTGGAGCATATGTGAAGCTGCTGAAGAGAAACCTCCAGTTAACCCATGCTGCCAGGGCAGAGGTTGCTGCTTGGTGGCATTTCCCCCATGTATCAGCTCCTGGCAGCACGTGTTGGTTGTAGCTCTGTGGTCCTGCCCTGAACGCCCCAGCAGAAGACAGTGGTTTGCCTTTATATTGGGTGGATGGGACTTGGTGAGGGAGTTGTACCCTGCCAACCAAAGGGCTCTTCTCCCCAGTTGGTATCATGACCAGGTGGGAAGCTACAGAAACCCATAGCAGCTATACTGCAACATCGCCATGGCAACCAGAGAAAATAAGGGCCCCTTCTGGGAACAACGAGATAGCTCAAATTTCGTCGCAGCCAAAAATTATTATTAGGGTCTGATGGCAGCTCTAGCGCATCCTCGTTTCAGAGCTTCTCGCCAGCAAAACCAGGCAGCACCGGCTGTTTCTTGAATGCTCAGGTGAAGGTACTTGCAAGCCTGTACTGGTGGGTTCAAGAACGATAAATGGGATTAAACCAAAAAATATAGAAGTAGTACTGCTTTAATTACAGTTACAAAGCTACTAAGGGCAAGATTAAAAACAACAAAAAGTCTGCCCCAGTCCTCAGTTCTGCGTGTGGCCCCTGTGAAATGTGTGTCCATCCATGTACAAGGCTGTGTGTACCAGCAGAACATCTTCATTCTGTCAGTGAAGTCTGAGGTCTATAGTTTTTTTGGTTTTATTTTAAGACGTTGGAGGAAGCAGCCAGGCATCCGGTCATCTCTGAATGTAAGAACCCTGCTTTTAATATTGGGCCCCTTTGCCAGTCCTCAAGGTATCAATTTGCTCTAATTCTTTATACACAAATTGTTGGTTTTTGGGTTGTGGGTTGGGTGGGTTTTTCTTAATCAGGAAGTTACCAAACTATTTAAACTATTTTAAAAAACTCAAATCCTCATCTTTTCTGCAGGGCCTGTTGTGACAGGACAAGGGGTGATGGTTTATGCTAAAAGAGGGAGATTCAGACTAGATCAAAAGGAAGAAATTTTTTACAATGAGGGTGGTGAGACCCTGACCCAGGTTGCCGCGAGAGGTGGGAGAAGCCCCATCCCTGGAACTATTCCGGGTCAGGTTGGACCCTGGGGCTCTGGGCAACCTGCTCCAGTTGCAGATGTCCCTGCTCACTGCAGGGGGGTTGGAGTAGATGACCTTGAAAGGTCCCTTCAACCCAAACCATTCTGTGATTCTATGAAAAACATGTAAATAAAAATGAGGAATTTGATAACTACAAAAGTAGTGTCTTGAGTTGGAGCTTATTTTGCATAGACTTAATGTTTCATGTCCTCTTTAGCTAAGGAACTGAACTATGTAAGAAAATACCATGTGATATTACATATGGCGTTTTAATAACACCTATTTTACATGGCTTCTGCGTAGCCTAACTGATAAATGTGAAATGTAAAATTTCAAAGACATGTTACCGATTCCAACGGAAAGCCAAGTTCACTTTGCAAGCTGCTTTTTTATTTTTTTTAATTTTAAATTTTCTATGAGCAGAGCGATGAGTCCTGTGCAACGGGGAGACCATCACCCCATTAACGTGGGCGTTTGTTGATCAACTCTTCCCCAGCTGGGCTGCTGTGTCATGCCAACAAGCAGTGGCCCCTTCTTCCTTCTCTTCTTCCTTTAATCACTGAATGACAGCGCCTTCTTAAACATGGGTTCTGGTGAAGATCAGGGATCTTTTCATATTATTTCTGGCTCCTGCATTTTAGGTATTGATCTGTGTTGATGAGGGAAGGGAGAAAGGAGGAGAGTAGATGGAAGCCAGCAGCCAGCTCATGGAGAAGGCACAGGAGGCAGAGGTGATCTGTGAAGATACTCCCCTGCCTGGATTTCTGTGTGTCCGTTATAAACGAAGGCTTAGGGATTTTTAACTGATAAAAATGGATTTTATTCTGGTTCACAGTGCTGATGTGGGGAAATATGTGGGTCTCCCAGGAATGGTACCCACTGGTCTGGATGGTTGGAGTCTTGGTTTATCTTCTGGCTTTACACAAACTACTCATGTTTTGGTTCAAAAGCCTAAATCCGTACGTTTATGGATATTTAAAGGCACTGAAAGTTGCTCAGTGAAATTTGCCGAAGTATTGATCTAAGATACAGGATATTCACTCTTCCACAGTTCCCTCTATATGTGATTTGAAGACCTGATACGATGTCTTAATCACAGTTGTGATACAAAGAAGTAAACAGGAACTGGTTTTAAATTATAGATATGGATACTGTGAAATTATCTGTGGGAAAGCTGCTTTTCTCAGAGAAACTTTAGACTTTAAGGGAACTTGCTGAATTATTTTAGCCCTCTACATAATTTGAGAAGTGCTGCTTCTGCTGTAGCATGTAAAAAGAGTTTCCAGGATTTACTACTATGAATTCAAGAAGATAACGAGCAATCATTACTCAGTAAAACATACTAAATTTTTTTTATACAAGTGTAACCTTAGCATTAAATTCTTTTCCAGAAACACATTTCGGTGAAATCTACCTTTCCTAAGGTGGAGAACTTGGAGTTGGCAGTGAAGACATGACCTCTCCCTCTTCCCTCCCATTATTAACGTTTGAAGCCTGTGATGGTTTTCCTCTGCTTGTTTATACGTGGGAAAAAGTTGACAGTGAGATAGATCAGCTCCATATGGCATTTCCTTCCTGAGAAAGTGGGTTTATTTTTTCTGAATGCATAGATAGGATGAGTATGGGCTATACATCATTTCAATCAAGCAAATCTATTATTTTAAAAAATATCATCACTACTGTGATATTAAAACCAGGGATTAAGTTGCCTCTATTGCAAAGTAAACAGCCACTTAAAAGAAATATTGATAATGAAAGAACAGTTAAAAGTACAGACCCGGAAGGTCTCAGGTTTGGTAAAGCAGTGGTTTGACTGATTGATGTATAATCTGTGGATCTCATGCTCAGCTCAGAGTCAGCCTTCGGTATTACTCGGACAAGTAATACCTAAGCAGAAGTCAATATGGTAGAACCCTGCCCAGCGTTCCCATTTGCAGCCTGGTGTAGTTCCCTGTTGTGAAGAGATGAGGAAGAACCTCTGGCCACTCTGAAAGAGTGTTACTTAATGATCGCTAAGCTCCAGTTGTGGTGTGTTTGAACAAGCAGCTCTCCAAGGACCCTTCACAAGGCTGTTAGCGGTAGGTATTAGACTATGCTTGAGTGTTTGAAGTTATATTTTTTTCAAAGAACCGTTCCCAGGTTGACATCAAAACGGAACGTTGTCAGGTGGTCTTGAACATTTCTGAGGCTACTCTGTGAATTTGCAGTTGAGTCCTCGGAATTATTCCAGATTATCACGTTCTTGATGAGACTGTATAAAAAATAGACATCGAGAACAGCCCCAAAGATGGCTTACAGATAATTGTAATGCTTTTGATTGAATTTTCAAGGGCTTTGCTGGGTTTGCATGAGAATTTCAATAAATATGTATTGGCTGTATTAGCTTAAGTGGTTAGAAAGACACAGTGGTGGGTGAGGATCGTAATCCTCTGGTGAACAAGATCGGAATAGAAAAGTCTTACGGGCTTACTGCTTCTGTTGTCAGGAGCGTACGTGTGTTGGGCTGCTTTCCACAGCAAGATACAGGCTCTCCCCTGAGTAGATGTACACGTTGCGTGTGGGGAATCCTGATTTTGGGGTGTATCCAAGTGCATTCCAGCAGATGCGTTCAAAAGTTCTGCACAGCTGCTGTTTTCCTGAAGTTATTCACCATTAAAAGAATATATTGAAGTAATTTAAATGTGTTCACAGGGAAAATAGATTTTATATGGTGTATTTACTCTCCAGTCTGACTTCAGTGTGGGCTGTGGACAGATTCCGCAATGCAAATGAATATTCAAGTAGTTACTGTTCAAACTACCTGGAGGTGGCCACATACATTTGCCTTCCCTGGAAAGCAACAGGTTGCCTGATTCAAAGTTTTTGTCCTCATTTAAAATGTAATCCTTCACCTTATCCTCAGGTTTCTTGAGTGCCTTCCTTTTCTCATATGTGTAATGCTGCTTTCTTACCAAACAAAAAAATGTTTACTTTCAGGTAAGCAGTGTATTTCATGTTGATTAAAAGGAATTCAAGATTATGGGTATATAAAGCCAAATTAATCCTGACAACGTCTTAGCAATGATTGTTCATGCATCATGGAAGTATTCTTTGACAGTTATTTGTGTATAAAGACTCCTTGTTTTCCAAGTAGTTTTCATTTCAACGAAGAAATGAGGCATAGAGCTGTACTTTCTGACCCAGATATGCATTTTGGCAGTGCCCTGTGAACATCCTTCACTTCCAGGGGTTAAAACGGAAGTGAGCCCAGCACATTGCAGTTCAAAACACTGGTGCGCTAGATTTTGTCGCTGTTACGTTTCAGAGGCTGTTTAATTTCGTTAGGATTAATTGTGTGTTTGAAATACTACCCTTTGCCTTTTAAGGCAATGTCTTAGAATTACTGAAGTGGTAAATTTTGCCTGGAATCATCTATTTAGCTCAAACACCGTGACAGCTAAACCAAGATTTATTGCTTATCACTGTAGTCATGATTGAAGCCAAATGTTATCACCAAGTTATCGCTTATAGGCAAAGGATCTAAGCTTCACTTGAGCAGGTCATTGTGTGTACTGGGCTGTTCAGTTTTCTGAGCCAACAGGATATAAATGTCTAGGAAGGAAAACAGAAGGTCAAGTGTAAACCTCTCCCCACAAAGGAGGCCATCCAGCACCTTCCAACCTTCGTTCTACTAACCTCTAGTGAGGAAAACATATTTTTTTTGTCTTTCATCATGCGAACAAATCAACAAAGTCTCTGAGTTCATTGGTGCTAGGAGCAGTGAAAGGTGGGAAGCTGGGCAGTGGGTGAATCGAGGAGTGTCAGGGATGCAGGGGTGGTACAGCCCAGGGGCAAGAGCAGTGCCTGACACTGCATCCTTATGCTGAATTTTCCCGGGAAGGGTTTTTAAGCTTTACTCTTCGATACAGCTGTAAATGTGAGAATGTGCCGTGTTTATGGGTTTTTTTAGGCAGATAATACTTGCAAGGAAGCTCAAGTGTTGTGACACTTGCATAATTATAAGTGCAGTGGAAAGAGCTTGTTTTCTAAATATAGTGATGATATTTAATTTATAATTTTCTCCTCTCCTTTGGGGCAAGAAAAGCTTGTTCTTGAGTTTCTGGATTGGTGACTATGACTTCTGAATGTGTAGGCGGCAGTGGAAGTATTTGTAGGCATGGAGGCTATACATGAATTTTATATGTTGTTCTCCTACCCTACTAAAATGCTGTGTGATTGTGAGGCTGGACAATGGGGCAGGGAGGGCACACCCTTGCCCAGTTTGCCAACAGCACGCAACTGGAAGGGTGCCTGGTAGACCTGATGGCTGTGCTGCTGTCCAGAGAGACCTGGGCCCTCTTTGGGGACCTTATCAATATCTAAAGGGCAGGTGTCAGGAGAATGGGGCCAGACTCTTCTCAGTGGTGCTCAGCAACAGGACAAGGAGCACCGAGGAAGGTCCATCTGACCATGAGGAAAAACTTCTTTCCAATGAGGCTGAGGGATCCCTGGCCCAGGCTGCCCTGAGAGGTTGTAGTGTTCTTCTCTGGAGAAATTCCAAACCCACCTGGACACCATGCTGGGCAACCTGCTCTGGTGACCCTGCTCTAGCAGGGGGTTGGACCAGATGATCTCCAGAGGTCTTTTCCAACCCGATCAGGCTGTGACCTGGTGGAAACATGGGCTAGCAGGAACCTGTTGAAGCTCACCAGAGTCCTGCCAAGTGCTGCTCTCGGGGAGGAATCCTGCTTGCAGGAAGGCAGCTGGAGCAATGCTGCTGCATATCGGAATGTGCTTTAGGATCTCACTTTTGAAAGCTGCCCTTTGGTCAACTAACATTATGCACACTTGGCTTTAGCTCTGTGCTGTGCATTAGCATTTTAAACCTAGTTTTTTACACAGAAGCTCTTGCAAAAATAGCTGGCATTTAGAATTTGTCCGAGTGTGTGTAAATATTCATTGTGGCTGAAGGATTTTGCTCATCTTGAATAAATGTTTCTGTAGTGATTTAAAACCTGCAAGCAGAACGTGTGCATGCAGTATGCTTTGAGTTGGAAGTAAAACTTGTGGGAAGGTCAGTGGTAATAAGCTCCAAGGTCTGTTGTTGTCCAAGGGAAACCTTCTACATCCCCTAGCCAACTCCTTTTGTTTGACATCTTTTGGACCGAGTGGTCCAGCAGTGCTCTAGGATGTAAATGTTGAAATGTCCCCGAGTGCTGTGGGTTGGCTTTGCTGTCAACGCTCATGATTGCTCTTCTTGGCTTTCTTGTTAATAGATTCATGCAGTTCAGACAATTTGCACCCTTTGGCACAGTTTTGTCCTTTATGGACGGATAACAGAGCAGGCTGAAACACTGAACAGTCAAAAGTACGTGACAGCAATCACCGTTTTGGAAGCGGGTCTAAAGTCGATGAAGTGTGCTCTTTCCTGACTACTTGGACAATATGAGACCTTGTGAAGGTTGTGCAGGTATCTTGCATATTTATGAGAAGATCTGCCCTTGCTGGAGCAGGGTACAGTGGGACTCCCACAGCCATGAGATCTCTGGCACCTGCGCGGATCTCACAAACACAAAATGTGTGGCATAAATATGTTGTTTTAAGCAGCAGTGAGTCACAGAGATCGTTTTCCTTAAGGTTTTCAAGAACCACCTTGCTTCAGAAGTTGCAGTAGTATTAGTTCACCAGTTGACCAGAAAACCTATTTCTGTGTTGGAGGTTGCTATTTATTTTTAGGTGGGATGAAAGAGAGAAGAATCCTGATGTACTTAATTAGCGAAGCCATCAGAACAAAATAAATACTATGACCTTGGTTGCCTGATCTAATGATACATATTCTCAAGACCCAGTAACTCCACCACAGAGAGATTCCTGTATTTTGGGTAAGTAGCACAGTTTTTGGAGAAGGTGGGGAAGCCACTGATCTAATTACATGTTTATTCGAGAACTGTTCCATTACAGGGAGGTTTGTAAATAGCAGCGATCTTAATCTTAGTCTTCTAAATCCAGGGTTGGGGTATTTTTAACATTACAGGACCCAATAAATCCGTGTGGACTTTTCTTGCGTTATTCTGTGTTTATTACACAGTTTCTTGCAATTTATCATTGCTTGGATGTTCGTGTATTATTAGTAATGTGAACTTCGTGTGAAGATATAGAACAGACTTAAAGTGCACTATGTTAGACTGAATAATATACCTAATCTTCATTAATTTTTTGGAAAGGATATTTCAGAAGAGATGATTTTCTGTCTCTAACAGTTCAATTCTTTAAAGGTCAGAAGCACTGGCTAGAGAAACATTCATTGCTCATGAGATGCCATCAATATTATTTATATACTGTGTACAGTGATTCCCCCCCCCGATGTTCTTCCATTTGTAAGTGGCATCTCTAATACACTGAACAGGCTGTAAACATCCCTTGTGGTGTGTATTTTATTTTTCTTCTGCTCAAACTTGCTGCTGGCTTGTGGTTTGGAGAAGGGGGCGGTGATTGGGGAAGCAGGGGAGGCTGGAAAGGAGGAGGCAGAGCAGCGTCAAGAACCATTGTGTCGTACCGGGCGCAACCGTAGGATGCTGTCAGTAAGGGTTGTGAAGATGAAAATCAAATAATTTCAGCAGATTGTGCTGCCTGTGAAGGCATTTTTCAGCCATCAAGGATGGAGAGAGGGGGTATGTATTTGGGGACAGAAGTTTTGTCATGTCGCTTCAAGGAGAAAAAGGAAAGGACAGTGCAGCCGCCAGCCCTTATGTTCAGAAAACTTTCTGTGGACTTGCCTAAGAATTCATGAACTTGGGCTGCACCTGCTAGTGGAAACCCTAAGAGCGGCTCACAGCTACCAGGGCGCACAAGCTGAGTTTTTGCAAGTACAATAAGTATAGCACGCTGCCTGCACGTGCTTTTCTGCTCAGCCTTGTTTCCCATTAATTACGAAGTGGTTAAGCTCTTGCAGATCAGAGCCTAAGGCTGTTGTTGTCAGACCATGATAGGGCTCTTTCAAACAGGAGGGAAAAAAAAAAGCTTAATAATGTTCCAGTAATGAAATTTATATTTTCATTGAGAAGAAAAAAATTTTAAGTAATCCAAAATTACGGAAGAAGAATTATCTGTGTGCTTCTTGTTGCGTAAAGACTTCAGGCTGAAGCTTTCTGCCTGAAGTGCATAGCTTTGGGGCAGATTAATTATAGGAGGCAAAAGGACTTTCCTGAGGTTGTCCGTATGTTCTGAATTACAGTTGGGAATGTGAATAATTTTTCGAATTGACAGAGTTTAAGGTTTCCGGAGTTGGAACACTCCACGTGCTCCTAATGGGTGGGGTCATATTGCACACTTGACTTGCTGCATCTGGGAGAGCTCGTAATTTCTAGTAAATTTAAGATGAAAAGGTAAAAGAATTGTTGTTGTCGACCTACATGTGCTCTGCAGTTTACTGAGGGGGTTTGGCATCATTTTATATACTCACACGCTGGTTTGGGTGGGAAGGGACCTTTACAGCTCACCCAGTCCAACCCCCTGCAGGGAGCAGGGACATCTGCAACTGGAGCAGGTTGCTCAGAGCCCCACGGTCCAACCTGACCTGGAACGTTTCCAGGGATGGGGCTTCTCCCACCTCTCTGGGCAACCTGGGCCAGGGTCTCGCTACTCTCAGCATCAAAAATTTCTTCCTTCTCTCTGGTCTAAACGTCCCCTCTTTTAGTTTAAACCCATCACCCCTCTGGGATGCCCTGGAGGGATGTGATTGGGCACTGCTGTGGGACTCAGTAATTTTTTTAGGTTTAAATGTTCCTCGCTTGATGGTCCCTCCTACCTATTGCCTCATAGACTGGGGACACAGAGTATATTTGGTGTTTATTTTTCCCTAAAAATACGTTCTTAAAAGCTGGTTAAAATGCTGTAAGTTGCTATTTATTGGGCAGTTAGGTCTTGCACACCTCTAGCAGCACAAAAACATTGGCCTGTACCAACTTTTCTGAATTACTAGCGTTTGGGTTAGTATTTATTATTTCTCTAGCACCTTAAATATGCTTAAGGGCCTCAAGTGGTGGTTCTGGATGTGTTTCATTGCTTTGATGCTGTGATCCTGCTTTTAGTGACGCCTAGCAGAGTCATGGCAATCCCACCGCAGCGTGGATTCTGAAGATAAATGCTCTTTTCCCCAGCCTAGTCTTTGAACAGCGTTGCTGTACCTGTGCCGCAAGCAGATGTTAACAGCAGCTTCCTCAGCAGGGTGCCTGACGTGGAAGTTCCAGGGGTTTGTTCGGTGCGCCGCTGGTGCAGAGCTCAACAAGCCATCGCTTCAGTAACTCCTGGGATCTGTAAAAACAACCTGGATGTCTGTCTTAGCTCTGTATCGTACAGAAGTACAAAATGTAGTGATTTTTTGATAGGAAAAAAACCCCGAACCCATTTTACAGTGTTTTGGCAGCCAGTATTACTCAGCCAAAGCAGAAGCGTGCTTGGTGGTAAATGACGCAACAACAACAAGAAGTTGGAAACTTTTTGTTTTGAGCTATTAGAATAATAAAAATGCACAAACCTGGCAGGATTGTTTCTGAGGAAACTGCTGCTTCACAAGGCTGGAGGGTTAGAGAGCAGAGGTGCGTCGGCGGCAGGGTAAGGAGGTTTCTGGGGGATGCCTGGGAGGGAATGGGTGAAGCTGAGGAGACTTGAGAAATAGGAACAAGTCACTCAGTGGGGCAATAGGAACGCTGGCAGCAGAGATTTCTTTTTTTTCAGGGTTTTTGTAATCTCTTTTTGCTGTTCTTTTAACTCTTGCTCAGACTCTTTTGATTTCACTCCATATATTGAATGTTTTACCATTCATATTAATTGTATTTCTATGTGGATTAGGTTTGTACACAGCCCCAAAGTGTGGCCCAAACCCCAAGACCAAGCGGGGTGTTTAACTGGCTTGTTGGGCTGGGGGGTTGTTAGTTACTTTTATTTCTTTTAAAACTTTGCTTTATTTTTTTCTCCCACATGGATTCTTACCGTTTGATCAGAGCATTTGCAGGCTGAGGCTCAGCCTGGTCTCCCGTGGGAAGTGCACACTAACGATGAACATGAACAGAGCGGCCTTGCAGGAGAGACACTGGGACTTTTGCATTCACCCCAGAGAGACCCGAGCTGGCTGGGGTGGTAGTTGTGGAGAAGAGCCAATGCTTCCAGCTATAATTTGAAGGGGTGACTAATCGTCTTTTATAGCTCATCAAGAGCCTGGCGTTGCAATATGAATGTCATTGCCTCGAGGAACCAACGTGAATCCATCAATTTGTAGGGCTGTAAAAGTGAGAGGAGGAGGATGATGATGAATGGGAGGCGAGTTAGATGTGTGGAAAGGACATCTCCAGTGGTGTGGCCGTCGATAGCTCGGGCAGCTCTGTGTTACCAGTGCAACCATCAGAGATCATCATCTTCCTTGGTAGATTTTTACCCCAGCTCTCTGTATCTTTGATTTCAAAATCATTTCTCTGAAATGGTGTTCAGCTCTCCTGTGATTGGAAGGGGATATCTAGCGTCATTTCTAAGTGTGTAGTAGTTTACAACTCAATTTTTAAGCTTAACTGTGTAAGTAGCAGTGCTAAGAAAAACTTGTGCAAAGCTCTATCCGGTTCTCTAAGCTCGAGCATGTCCAGAGAAGGACAACGAGGCTGGTGCAGGGTCTGGAGCAGAAGTGTGCTGAGGAGCGGCTGAGGGACGTGGGGAAGTTGAACCTGGAGAATAGGAGGCTCAGGGGAGACCTTCTCGCTCTTGACAACTCCCTCAAAGGAGGTTGGAGTGAGGTGGGGGTTGGTCTCTCCAGAAAGAAGCAACAGCGTGAGAGGAAACTGCCTCAAGTTGCACCAGGGGAGGTTTAGGTTGGCCCTGAGGAGCAATTTCTTCCCCGTTGGGGTTGTCCAGGCTGCCCAGGGCAGTGGTGGAGTCCCCATCCCTGGAGGGGTTTCCCAGCCGTGTGAGGTGGTGCTGAGGGACCGGGGTTAGTGGTGACCTGGCAGTGCTGGAGGAGCGGTTGGACTCGATGATGTTAAAGGTCTTTTCCAACCAAAATGATTCTGTGATTTTTATAATTTTTTTAAGCTTTCTGTATCCATCATGCAGCTTATATAAAGAGTGTCCTTTAGTAGTCAGGAAGTACAGGGCAGAAGATGTGTAAGTGCAGAATGTTTCTGGACCCCAGAATTTTCTTGCCTGTTATTTGCTTGGTGCCTCACCTCCTCCCAGATACCTATTTCTTGTCCCATTGCAAGGAGGCTTTGCTAATAGGATGCCGGTTCGTTAATTCAAGAGTATTTTAAAGCCAGTCAGATAAGACAGCCAAACATTTGGCGTGATTAATTCCAGGGCACTGGGGGGGTGTTGTAATCTATGGGAAAAGGGCGGGTGATTTAAGCCGTTTGTTTGAGGACAGCCCTGGCTGGTCGCCTGTGACGGTGGGAGTGTAAAGCCGGCTCCTACCAAACGAGATACTCCTCTGTGTGAAGACTTCAAAGTTAACGCAAGTTCTACAGCAGGGTGGGGAGAAGGAGGACAAGGTGGGGGTGTGTGTTTTGGGTGAAGTGCCACTGTACAAGAGAGGAGTTACAACAGGCGAAGGAAGCTTCGAGAGGCGGAGGATTGCAAAAGCCAGCCCTGCTTCTGCCGTGGGTGAGGCTTCAGGAGGAACTTCTGCACATTTACAGTTGGGTTGGGGGTGGTTTTCCTTTCCTAGAGATGTTTAGATACCTGTAGGAAAAGTCAGGCTGTACTCCTGGGTCAGCTAGAGAAAAGGGAAGATGGTTTTCCCTGATGATAAAGACATTGGATCTCTCTGCTTCAGGAGTTACAACAAATCTCCAGGTTCTCATTCCTTTTTCTTAACATTAATTCTCTTTAAAAAATGGATTTTTTTTTTAAAACCATTTTTTAGGAAGCTTGCTGCCATATTGCAGTGCTCAAACCTATTTTTTAGGTGACCTGTAGAAAACTGGAAAAACCTCACCCATTCCTTGCAGTTCCGTAGTATTTTGTGGCTGAGCCTTGGCTGGCGCGAGGGGAAGCTCTGCAGCTCCTGGGGGGTTATCAGCAAAGCCCCGATCGCTTCTCACTTGCCTCTACTGAGGTTATCTTTTGGTTTGGAGTTTTCTTGCTGATGATTCTTTTCTTTGAAGCGATTGATAGCTTTTTAAAGGTATAATGTTACATTAAAAATGCAGAATTTTAAATCTTGACTCCTACAAATGGTTCATGTGAACATAAGCAGCTGCAGGCGTGTGCTGCCCAGCAGAGCTTTGCAAATACTTCTTAAATCGGACTCTTATTCTCTGTTTTAGTCTTACTGCATTTTATTTTTTATCTCCTTTTAAAACAGAGTTGACTGATTTGTGTCCAGTGATGGGAACTTGGAAAATATCCTCTGATCCCCCACTTACTGAAATATTTTCTTGAAGAGTATGTGGCCACTGTTTTTAATTTTGAATGGCATGTTGATGTTTTAAATGGAAATTCAAACATTGAAATGCGCCTTCCTGCCCTGCTCCTTATGCCTTAACTTGTCTCATTCTGTGAAAAAGGTTAATTTTTGGCTGAGTGCCGGAGGCACTCATGTCTCGGGGAGCACTTGTCTCCAAAAGGATGAAAGTAATTTGATCTTCTGTTTTAATATCTTCCAATATATCTCCAGTTCTCTAAACCCAGGGCAAGCTTAAAGTTCGAGAAGGCTTCAGACTTTGAAAGATGCTCCAAGGACTTAGCGCAGCCCAATGCTCTTTTGTTGGGTTTTCTTGAATTTTCCCAGTCCAGTGCTGGCGGGAGCTGAAATGATGGAGAATTCCCTGCATTCCTGCAGAGACGGTTCCAGCGGTGAATTGCCCTCATGGTCTAGCGTCAGTGTTTTGCCATCAGAGATGGTGTTACGGGGAGGAGGCAGGAGATCTTGCTGCATTTAACCTCCCCAAGTGCTGCAGAGCACAGGCTCTTGGAGAGCCGTTCCTCATGTAATTTTTCTATCTGGGGGCTTTTCCAGCCTGCATCAGCGTCTTCCTCTTGGGGTTGTTCTTGTTCTCGTTGTTCCTCTTTTATGATACTAATTCTTCTTTTTCAGACTCAGGCAAAGATAAATCTCCTCCCGCCCCCGCCAAGAAACTGTAATCTTCTGTTACGCCGTGAAAAGTTGCAGATAACTTATTCAGGAGGGATTTGATTGTATCGGTGCAGAACAGCGTGTGTTAATGCTTTCAGCACTGTTCATGGTGATGCTGAAGATGTGCCTGGGGTGACCCATTGGGGTGTCGGGGAGTCTCAGGGATGCAGGCACTCAGCATCCCCGGGATGCTGCCTGCAGTTTTGTGGGTGGGTTCCCATGCCCGCACCCCTGGGATTCAGTGTGGGCTCCAAGAGCTGAACCACGTTGCGGGCCTGGATTTTACCTTTCGAATAACTCAGGGACTTACTAGTTTAATTTTAATAGCAAGTGCTGATTCTGTTTATTTCTTGAGACTGCAGGCTGTAAAGAACTTTATTATCCCCAGAAATCTGCATTGTAACAATCTTTTTTTGAGATAAATGGCATATTAGCAGTCCTAGAACTTAATAATGGATGAGAAAATCCAATGCATTCCACATCCCAAAGTCTTATTTCAAATTAAAGCTGCTGCTGTAGTTAGCAGACATTTAGTTCTAGAAAGTAAATATATCTGCTAGCTCAGGGGATGTCACAGGGGAATAGAAATAGCGAACGCTGGTGACAGATGCTGCAATATCTACGTAATGCAGACCCTGCTGTTGCTGGAGTTCTTAGTGCAGGGGAGCTGGACGAGCAGAGAGCTGCCGTCTGTCCCCGAGACAGCGCCGTCTTTCAAATAAATAATGGGAGTATCAGGCTGTTGATGAATGCTCAGCAAGCAACTCATATAAGCCCAGATGTTCTCTTTGAATCTCGGTGCACGTTTCCGCACGCTGTTATTACGATACGACACCAGTCACAAAGCAGGTGTTACACGGAAGTATCTGGGGCGTTAAGTTCAACATCTGGCAGAGCTTGCTGCTCGCTTCATTAGTTTTGTAATTGTTTCTTATGCATTTAATTTGTCGCGTAGCCCAGCTGGTCGGTGGGAAGAGCTTTGGGATGGAAGGCGCAGGTTTTCACAAGCAGCACGTGGCCGTCTGTTTCCTTCCTCTTGCATTTGCTGTGGCTGGTGTCAACCTCAGGAGAGTATTGGGTGGTAAGAAGGGTAAATATTGTGGGGGAGCTTTTAGTAGTTGAAGTTTTTGTGCTTCCTTCAAAAAAATTAGATAGATATGTATACACACACACACATCTCCTAAGTGGAAGCTGCAGGGGGAAGAAGCCTACAAAGAGTGTGGATTTTTGTCTGTTGTAAACTGCAGCATGTGCTGTTTTGAAGCTGATGCTTTCTGTGAGCCCCTGGGATGTACGAAGCGAGCGTGGTCCTCTGCTCGCCTTGTGTGATGAGTGGCTGCGTTTGAACATCAACAGCTCCTGTTGCTTTAGCTTTAAAAATAATCCCCAGTGTGACATTTACCGTGTTGCTCTCCTGTTTCGAAAGGTTCTGATTCACGCTTTTGTCGGTGTTTGGATACAGCTGGCTCAGCGTGAGGAAGCTCTATCCAAACACCCCCATGGAGGAGTGTTTTCCTGGGACAGTTTGGGTGCCCGGCTGTGGAACTAGATGGTCTTTAAAGGTCCCTTCCAGTCCAAACCATTCAGTGAATGCCCGTGGCTTGGTGGCAGTTGCTCTTGCGTGGCTGGCACTTGGAGGTGGGGTCGATGGTGCATCCTTGCTGCTGACACAGGGGTCCGCTTTGGCCAGCACAGGGATGTGGACGTAGGTCATAACAGGAGTTAAGAGAGTTGAGCATTGTTAGAGAAAATATTCTGCCCTTAAAGAAAGGGGGTGGAGGCTGGAGGGAATAAGGTCTGTTGGAGCATTATTTCAGCTTGAAGAGCACGGACCTGTCTGTCTGTAGAACATCAGCAAGACCCAGAGCTGTGCAAGGAGGCTGTGGAGAAATAGTCCTTGTAAGCAAGGAGAGATGTAACCTGCAGCACGTGTGTCATCAGTAGGCATGACCAAGCTACTCCTGTCCAGGCTGGCTCAGACACTGCTCCAGTGTGAAATGTCCTCCCCTGTATTTGCTGCTGCTGCTCTGCAGTCCCTTGCCTGTGCCTGCTTTGCAGTATGTGGGCACCCCAGTTTCACTGGCCCAGCTGTTGGCTCAGATTTAAGGGGGAAAAAAAAAGCTTTCTTTCCTTCTCCCCCTCGTTTTAACCTGATGGTTTGGCAATATGATGTATGGGTGTGTTGGCGTCAGTAGGAACAAGTGGGATGGTGGGAAGAGAAAAGGTGTAAGAATGTGTAAAGTCTAGTGCTGTCAAACCCTTTGTATTTTAGAGCAGCAGTCAGAGGCTGATAGAACCCCTCTGGCATTGCCTTCGAGCTGTGCTGGAAGGAGGAGGTTTCACAGAATCACGGAATGGTTGGGGTGGGAAGGGACCTTAAAGCTCCTCCAGTCCAAACCCCTGCAGGGAGCAGGGACATCTGCAACTCGAGCAGGTTGCTCAGAGCCCCAAGATCGAACCTGACCTGGAATGGTTCCAGGGATGTGGCATCAACCACCTCTCTGGGCAACCTGGGCCAGGGTCTCATCACCTTCAGCATCAACAGATTCTTCCTTTCCATCTTGGCAGCTACAGTGAACCTGCTGGAGGGGGATGCCAGCCATGTGCAGATGTGGTGCAGAACTGAGGAGAGTAGTTGTAAGCCTTGAAAGGCCTCAGGACCATTACTATGTCTCCAGTTACACAGTTTCTAAAATATATTGCTGTACATGGGAAGCGGCTGAAGTTTTAAAACCAAGAACTTACTCTACTCAAAGTACGCAGAGGACACATTAACTGCGGAGTCGGGGAATCCCTGGGAGGATGCTGAGCAGGGAGGAGGAGATGAAGACGAGAGGGTTACCTGAATCCCCTGATCTGAGCTGCTCTGCAACTATCCCCAGCAGTAAATCGGGGAAGGAGCAGTTCTGAGCTCCCTTGAGCCATGCCAGCTTTGCGGCGGGCGTGGGTGGGCTGGAGCTACTGACCTGTCTCACCAGCAAGCTGACCTCCCACAGCAGCCAAGGAGAACCTTTACTATTACCTGCAATGTTGATAGTGTTCTTTTCAATCCGCAGCTTTGAAAAATTACTTCTGTCTTTAAACTTTGCCAAGGCGTGGAGCTGACCTTCAATAATATGCCCAAGACTTGGCTGCTTACCTTTCCTTCACCAGTAACAACTGGTTTGCTGGGTCAGCTTTGAAAGGTGCCTCTGGTGCTGCCTGCCACCCAAGGGGCTGTGCGTTCACAATGGAACCTGGGGCTCTTGGCCACCGAGGACCTGGTACGGAAGGAGTTCAGGTCACGGGGGAGGTCAAGAAGCAGAAGAAGGATCAGGAGTGAGCTAGTCCACTCTCTGTGTGTTATGGCCAAGAGTAATGCCAGCACCAAACGCAGTGTCTGACCTCCCCATGTCTTGGACACACCATGAAATCCTTTTACACACCTTTTACTGTAAGAGCTTGAGCATTGCTTTCGCTGCAGGGACATGGGTTTGAGCTGTGGCAGTGCAAAGCCATGCTAGACTTTGGAAATACCTGTAAGGCTTCCAGCCCCTGCTGGGCTGAACAGCTCTAAACCGTGACACCGCTTCCTTCCTTCCTGTATCACACCTCGTGGTGTGCTACGAATGAATCCTCCAACATCCAGATGTCAGGTTCCCCTTTTCTGCTTTGTCTGAATGTGTAGACGGGGAACACTCTTGTGCTTTTGTTTTTTCCCTTCCTCCCCTTCTCCGAAATGAAATAACTTTGCTGCTGAAACGCAAGCATTTAATCTGACCATTATGTGGCACGTAATTCTTCTGTATATATTTCCATCATATATAATTAGCTTTCATTTTCAAGAAGCAATTTTAAATATTCATATAGATCTGTTCCAAGGGAGCATCTGTATGATGATACGTTTTCTGCAACCGAAGAATAAGAGGACCGCTGGGACGGAACAAAAGGCAACTCCTCAAGTTAATTGTAAGATTTTATTAGCGGTTCACTCCGCTGCTCGAGGGTTTCTCCTGCGAATCAATCGCACACGGGCTGATTTATGTATGATCCCTGGCTGAAGGGCGTTGTGGATTGATTTGCTGACAAAGCACGGGGAAAGGTGACCCTAATTTGTGACTTCTTCAGTCTCCTGCGCAGGCCTGTTGGGAGAGGGGGATGCTGGAAACTTGCAGAAATGTAAATGCAAATTTTTGTGTTTGCTTGAAGGGTTCTTCCTATGTATCCGGTAAAACATCATTAATTCGGGGTATGGGGAGTGATTGTTTAGAAGATGTTAATGAGATTTTAGCTGAAGTGTTTTTCCTGAAATGTTTGTGCCTGTCAGATTTTATAAGGAAGTCCTGGAATTTTTTGTTGGCCAATGTTGAATTGTTTGAGTAGTGCCCTGAAAATACCAGTCTGGTAAGTCTCTTTTCCTTCTCCACGTCTCTGTGTTAATGAACTCACTCCTCTGGTGAGCTTGCAGGTAAAATAGTAAATAATTCAAAATAGCGCCTTGCTGCGGAGATCTTTGTTTATCTAAAATGAGACCAAAAAGGGCAGACAATGAATATTTATGCGGCAAGAGATGGATTTGGATATGAAACAGGAATGTAAAATGGCTGTGGCACAGCCCTAATGATAGACAACATGTGCTTTTAAATTAATCCAGTGTTTTTTCTTTCATGTTCACCATAATAATTTTCTGTGCTTTAGTCTCCACTCAGTCTTTCATGGCTCCATCCTCCTCTTGGATGTTGGGCAGCTCTTAACACGGGTGCTTGCACGAGCATCCCCTGGGGACCATGGCCGTGGTGGGACGGGCTGAGGCGTGGGCGTGTGGTTGTGGCAGCGGTGGCCAGGAGCTCCACGTGCCCTACAGGGTGGGCCACCACCACCCTGAGAGTCACAACCGCTTCCTTTGTGCGTGCTGCTCCCTGCCGCGGGGACGGCGGCAGTGGATGGAGCGTGGGCTTCTTGCTGGCTCAGCACCGGCATCCAGCATCGTGCCGCCGCTGCCCCTCTCGTTAACCGTGAGTTACAGCTCGTCCCCGCAGCAGATTTGCTCGGGGCTTTTCGCTTTAAAGTTGTAACTCATTATCTGGACGTAACCTCTTCTGTGCTGAGTCTCTGCCTCTAAACTTTCAAGTGTCTGTTAGGATTTAGCCTCTGATCCAGAGTTTCTTGTGATTCGGGGCAGGAAAGGGATTGACGGGGCAAGTCGGGGTTAGCAGCGGGAGCCCAGGCAATTTATAAACCTCCTCTGCCAAAAAGACGACGAGGCCTTTCCTCCCACGCTGCCTTTGAATAGATTGGCTCCTCTTTGTTCCCTCCCAGAGCTGGGGATAGTCAAATGTTCGTCAGATCGCTGGTACAATGCTCTCTGCTGCTGGGGAACGGGGGCCGGGGAGGGCTGGCTCCTCCTCGGCGGTTATCAGCATTTCTGTGTCTATAAAACTGCGCGACTGGCTCGTGATACCGCTGATACGAGATAGAATACTCTATTAGCTAATCACAGAGTGTGCCATCAGCAGTAGTTTGCTGGCTTTCCGTAAGTCGTTCTGCTAATGACTACGAGCAAGGCGTAGTTCTTCATTTTCTTGCATGCAGCCCGGCGTTGCAGAAACCGCTGTGCAACTGGGCGCGTGAACACAAAGGAAATGGTGAAATTGGTCATAAAAAACCAAAAAGAGAATAAGTCCAAGCCCAACCGCTCGGTAGAAGTAAGAAAACGGCAATAAACTGAAAATAGATTGTACTTCCTGTTAAAACCAGTCATACAACAGAGAGTCACGTTAGAGCATGCAGAAATATTGTAATTTAAATACTGCAGACAACTCATCCAGCTCTTCCTTGAGCTCGAGAAATACCCTTTAGCTCGAGAAATAGTTTTGCAGCAGCTTTTGGGCATTGCGAGGAAGCAGCTGGTTGAGAATCATGCCTGCGTATGGAGTCGCCTGCCAGCAGCTGGCATGGGACACTGAGCATGGGGTTATGGTGGTGGTGACACTGGGTCGTGTACAGGTGGAGTGACGGTGGCATCGAGCTCTGGGATTTGCTGTTCTGGTTTCCAGTTTCTGCCTCTTCCGTGTTTGCTGAAGCTGTTGCACAGCAAAATTTGGGCTCGGACTTGGAGTTGCAGGTCAAGGTTGATGCTGCAGCGAGGAGCTCCCCCACGCCAGAGCTGCGGTTTGCTGGTTGGGGGCAGGACCTGGGCATTGCAGTTGAAGACTCGAGGAAGAGCATCTCACTGGGACCAAAAAGAGAAGAATCAACTTCTCATGAAGTTTCTGGTTGCTGAAAAGACTTCTGGTTTTACGGAGTCGATGTTCTGCTCCTTTACAGCTGGACCTTCATGAGATGACTGAGAGTGGTTGGGCTTAAGTGTCACTGAAAGAAATGGTCCTTCAGGGGCTGCGCGGGTGAGTGCTGAAGGTAGGTAAAGAGCAGTGGCTGAGCTCTCCTCCCTGGCGGAGGATGCGCAGCGCGTTGGGCTCCTGCCCTGCCTGGGGACAAGCGGGCAACAGGCAACCAGGCGCACCCGGCACCAGCATCGCGTGGTCACGGGTGCAGGGATGGGAACTGGTGCTGTGGCAAGGGAAGGACTGATTTGCGTTCAGGTGGAGGTAGGTGTTTTCAAACCGCGTGGAATTCTCATCTGAGAACAGGCTGGAGCAGTCTGGGTTTGGGAGCTTGCAGGGTCAGGAGATGTTGCGTGAGAGGCAGAGGGCATTACCTGAGCCCGCTTTGGGAAGGAGACGAGGAGCTGGAGGCTTCACAGCTTAACTCCATTTCCAGGAAAAATACTGAAACAGTTAAATCTCAGCACTGGAGCCTGTTGGAAGACGTGTGGGGAGTGACGTGTCCTGTCGCATCAGGCTCTTTCCCCTGACGGTATAACGTGCCTTGCGGATTTCAGCAGAACTTTAGATGGTGTAGTGGGGTTTTGCCCCTGCCTCAGAGACGCTGCTTTCTCAGAGCGTGTTAGGAAAAGATGGGTGTGATGAAAACCGATGCTTTCAGAGCAGCTATTAATCGGAAGAGCTTCTACCCTGAGGAGTGCAGGTGTGTGGCCTTCGCAGCAGCCTGCGTGGTGCTGTCTGTTGAGTCTGGTAATGGTTTGGCTTGCATGGGAAGCCTCGTGTTAATGGTATTCAAAGCAATCTTGACTAATTAGGGGAACGCTGCGGAGAGGGCAGCGTGCAGACGAGAGCAAAGCCTGACGCAGGAGTCATCAGCTGCGTGGCGTGTTCGCTTCCGTAGAACTAAGGAAAGGACCTGCCTGATCCTTCCCGTGCCATGATGAGTAGAATACGTGAACTTAGGAGACGGTGAACCGATTGTACCTCTGCGTTTTGGGCTGATGAGGCCCTGCCCAGAGCGCCAGGACTTTGGGAATGATCTTGGGCTGAGAGAATCCAGAAGACAGTAACGCGAATTATTGAGATTTAGAAGCGATCTGGTTGGAGAGGCTGACAGAATTAATGAGTTTACAGAAGATTAAAGGGAGGTGCCTGTCCTCAAGAATGGGAAGCTTAAAAGGGAATAGTTTGTAATCTGGCTTTACACGTGGGGTGAGAAGGAACAGTAGGCTGACTACGTGGGGAAAATAAATTAAAAGAAAAAAATAGGACTGGATTGCAGATGCTGAAGACCTGGAGATCTGGATGCACACCTCAGACTGACGTGCTAGGAATGGATTAGGTGTAGTTGATCCAGCCTGTAGGGAGGGAATGGCCTCAAGTGACTTGTCAAGGTCCTTCTGCAAAGAAGACCCTTTTTGCTCTGCCGTGTTATTGAGCACTTTACAGCTGTATTGGTTGTTTTTAGAATTAATCCTCTCACAGTTGTGTAAACACCTAAATAAAACATGATTCGTTTAATTAATTACACTGAAGTCATGGGACTTTACGCTTAGCTTTAGATAGGAGTTATTTGAACTTCCTCCTTAATGATTAAAGCCTCAGTTCATGATATAACGGGTATGAAGCTTTTAAAAATACATAGTTAGGGGATATTTTTAATTAACAGGTGTTTGTGTTTGGGGGTTCTTTTATAATGGAAGGAACTACAGGAATGTTGTTTAAATTTTCAGGGATATTTGAGCATTCTTCTGTCCATTAGGTGAAGTTGTGAATTTGTGTCCTGGGTGCATTGACTGTGGGTCTGTAGCTCCTGGCTATAGCAGGCTGGGCTTGACAGACAGACATCCATCCTGGTGCTCATTCCATCTGAAAATAATGCTGCCTCTGCCAGTAGTGGTAGTCGTTCATCGTCAGGTAGGGGCTGTTTTCTACATTCTAATTTGCTTGCTGGCTTCATCCTGATTGTAATTATATTCCATTTACTCTGGTCCGTGGGCACTGGCTTACCCTGGCTCAGTTTAAATCCATAGTGGTCTCAGTGGTAGCCAGCGGAGGTGGATTACCGCTACTTCAGAACCTGCTGAGAGTGGTGTTTCCCACAACAGCCAGTCAGACAACTGCAAAAACTGGCAAAAAAGTTCTTTAAAAAATGTTTGGGAGTAAATGTAGACCTGTGAGAGAGAGAATGTGTTAACCATCCTAACCTTTATCGCAGTGTGGAAATACAGTTTTGCATTAAAAAATAATATTCGTCTCTCTCAGAAGCTGTAGTTCCTTCTCTTTTTTTTTGTGTGCTCTTTTCCTAATTTTGAATTTTCGTGATATGAAAGCTGACTCTTCCATGTCTAACCTGTGTAATTTTAGATATGATAGCCCAAAATCTTAACAGCCTTTATATTGCTTCAATGAGACACACTCATAGAAAAGAAATCTTTTTTTTCCCCCCTTCATTTCCAGAACTATGGAGCTACATAAGCCATATATGTAATAAATGAGTGGGAAATGTACGTTTTTCCAAAATTAAGGCTCCAGTCAAAGTTCATTATATTCCTGGTTTTAAGCATATTTAAGCTAATCCTCTTTTCAGTGTAATTTAACGCATAGCATATGTGCTTCGAATGTAAACCTGGTGAGCAGCAGTGCCAGAGAACCCCAGGAAACAGAAGGAAACGGCTCAGCGCTGCTGCCTCCTGGTCCTGGGTGCGTTGTGGAATCCCATTGATGGAAAAGCTCCTCTCCCTTTTTATGTCACCTTGTAGCGGTGGCGTGTCAACCCCACTGTCATGGAACCCTTTTCAGAGCAGACCTGCTAACGCAGCGCTTCATCTGCTGGTGACAACCGGCGGTGTACAGTCACTGGAGATGCCGGCATCGCTGGTTGAGATGGTGTTAGACCGGTGTAAACCACGGTAGACTGGGTTGGGAGTCATGGTGCTGACAGACAGGACCAGCTCTACGGGCTCAGCAGAATTTAAAAATGACTGCTACAACAGTGGTACCTTTTGCCTGTGTTGGGGTTATCTATAAACAGAACTTTTTCGATCGGAGAACACGTTTTCTCCATAAATCCTTGCTGAGCGTACGCAGTCCATGCACGTGTGTGCCGTATGGGTGGCTGGCTGCTTACCGGAGAAACTGCCCTCCAGCACCTCCGAAACCGGCATTTCCCGTCTGCTTGCTGTGTATTTTTGTCTCACACATACTCTGTGCTGCATATGCTGACCTCTTCTTAAATGAAGATGAAAGCAAATGTAATAATTTGTCTCTGTGAATTAGAGACAAAATGCCTAAGCAAGTACGACAGTCTATCAAGCCTGATTATTCTAAATGGGAATTCATTTTATTCAGTTAATTGGTACTTTGCCTCAGTCTCTTACGTGTAAGTGATTATTCTAATTTGTATTTTTTAAATCTAATTATTTCCATCTCCATTAAACGATCTTTATTGCAAGTATTGGTATAGAACACATGAGGAATTGTCATTGTCAGATACAATTTTGTGAGTGGTTATACTAAATTGTACATATATATATTAAATTATACATGATTGTAAATATTAGACATTTATCCCTTAAATTCTCTTGCTGTCCCTGAAGAGGTCAGAAAAAACCTCAAACCCCCCCCCCCCAGTGAGTCTGCTGTAGACAATCTCATAAAGAAATATGTTTTTGTGATGAAAATTAACTTTTCAGCATGGGGCGTTTTGTACCTTCCCTCTGAGGAACCAGCAGACCATGAGGCCGAATTTCAAGGAATGTTTCCCGTGCAGAGAGGTCCCTCTCCAAGTTTCTTGCTGCCTGATGGGCTGTGCTGAACGGGTGTACAACCAGCTCAGCAAATATCTCAAGTCCTTCTCTGTTTCTTAGGACATCCTAAGCCTCTAGAGGCAGAATTACAGGGATTAAAAAAAACAAACCAGGAAAGATATGTGGTATTTTCATTTTTTCTAAAGCTCTTAATTTTAAAGCAGCTCAAAACATGAGAATTCTACCAGACTTCTGGAAATTTGATTTGGGGCCTAATGTGTAGCTCCAGATAACAAATGATTATTGAACGGTTACCCCAGACAAGAGGAATACTGAGAAGCTGTTTCCAGCTGATGCCCCATGGAGTGGTGGGGTGCTGGGTGGGACACTTGCCTGTGGAGCTGAGCACAGGAGCCTGAGGTCCTGCTGCTCCACAGGCTTTGATCCGACCTGCCCAAGGTGGGGACGGCGGTGGAGAACTTGGCCTTTTGGTCAGAGAGGTCCATTGGGACTTGGCGTTACCCTGTGCTGTTTATTTGGTTGTCTGGAAGCCACGTGTCTTGAATTCATCTTCATGCAAGTTCTTGCTTTCCTACTGTTGCTTTGGAATGAAAAGAACCTCTTCTTTTTCTAGTTATTATGTAAAAAAACATAATTTAAATGAATAATTTCCTTTGAAAACCCACAGTAACGCTTTCTTACCCGCCTTATGATGTAGCGGTGCAGTGAAGTCCTAACCAAAACCGAAGTCCTGCAAGAGCTATTCCAGTTAAACTCTAACTCGGCGCTGCCCGGTGTGCTAAGGTGGCTTGGCAGGGACGTGGTGGGAATGCCAGAGCTTTGGGAAAGAGGAAGTAGCTGCAGTCAGCCTGGCTGGAGATGAGAGCTGCTCCTGGTGCCCAGGGATCCTGGCCAGGGGACACACACCACTGGCTCATCTGCTCCAGGTAGAACAACTCCCAGCCAGCTGGACAAACCAGACGTGGGGTTTGAGACTCTTCAGCAGGGCCAAGTGTGTTTGGGTGTTTATGGGTGAAAAGTAGGAAGAGGAGAAGGAGAAAATGCAGAGAGGGAGTGGTTTCCCTGCTTCCTTTTTTGGATTATTTTTGTTTTAATCTATACTGGGTAGACACTTGCTCTTGGCGTGGCCAACATCCCAAGTGCCAATGCATCTGTCAACCTCCCGTAACAATGCTTTCACGTCTCTCGTTTTTAATTCTCTTTTCTCAAGTGGTGGTGCTTATCATTTAGAATGTTACTCTTTTAGCACTAAAAATCTGGGGCATGACCTGAGCTGTGTGATACTGAACCCTGGGGGGGGAAACCAAATCGCAATGCTCTCTGCACCATCTGTATGAGATGAGATGTTTCGCAGTTTTATTCCGGCTTTAGGAGGATGCGGGGAACAGGTATCTATTTAACCCACTCTGAAGTAGCTTGTGCATCAGGATCCCTGAAAGATGCCGTGCGGCGTTGGCGATGCCGCGCGGTATTGACAGAGGTTTTGTTAGCGGATTTTCTTCAAGCCCACATTTTATTCTTAAGGTTTCAGGTAAGGATTCCATTCTGCGGCAAAAATAGAAATTAGCATGTGTGCTAATCCAGTAATCCCAGAAAATAATGCTGTTTTCTCATGTTTTGGGGAGCTGGGCCATCCCACGGGGTCTCCTCGGGCTGTGCCAGCAGCGGTGGCCATGGTGCCGGGGCTGGGAAGAGCTGCGCGCAGGCTCCCCGCGCTCCCCTGACTTCTGAGCTCATCATTGGGTTGCATGTAGATTTCAAGCTCTTTGCTTCCTTGGCAGGAATCGAGTTAGCGGGGCAATTTTACAGTGATTTTTTTTTTTTTTTGTCATGGCATCAAGTTCTCTGTCGGACGCAGAAGCATTTATCTAGGAACAATGCGGGCTTTTAAAAGTCTGGTTGTATCAGGAATCTCTGGCACCTTTTTAAGGCTTCAGGTAATCCGAAATAGATAAGAGACCTTCACTACCAAGATACTCTCCGTGGAGTTAAAGTTGAAGCGCGGGAGCCATTTACCTACGCGTATCCATGAAATAAAGGCTGGGGGTAGTAGGATCTAAGTAGATAAAAAAAGCATCGTATCCCTGTGCCGCTGTGAAAGCAGCTCTCGTTTCTTTTTCCAGGCAGAGCAGCAGTTGCCTTACAGCCAAGCCGTGCAATAATGACAGTGGATGTCTCTACCTGGATCATTTCCTTTCTGATTTTATCAACAAGAAGCTTCTTTTGAAGTAGGCGGTTGTCCTTTCTTCTTCAGCAGTGCTTTCCTGCCTGTTCTCACTGGAGAGTTGTTGTTATTATTTTTCACTTCTTTTTTTTAATGGTCTGTATCATGACACTGTACTTTCTTGAGGATGGAAAGTGCTGCTGGTGGGGTTTTGGGGGTTCGAAAAGTTAGATAGTGGCGGTCCTGTGTGTGAAGTACAGAAATACACAGTAAAGCTGCCAGGGAATTTAATTTCTTGCCTCTTGCTCATCTCCCCATCCGCCTCGGTCCGAAGCGGGGAGCACAGACCGCTTGGGCGTACGTAGTGCTCGGTCCCGCTAAGCTCAGTCGCTGGCATCTGCCTCCGTGCTGCGGCACCTAAATCTGCTGTAAGTTTTAAACCTTCTTTCTTTAACAAGCAGAAATGCAAAAATGATCCCCGAATTTGCATAATCTTTGTTGATGTGTTTATTCCTGATAAATCATGGGACATCGACTGTGTGCTCGAGCTCGTGATACGTGATCACCTTCAGGAGAGCAGACACAAGATGCCTGGCCTGGTTTTTGTACCTCTAACCCCCCCAACAGTAATTTTTTGAGAAACGTTGATGTTCCTTTACGCTTCCCAGTCTCTTGGAAACCCGCCAGCAACCTCAATTATTTTAAGGAGCCGGATGTGTTCTACCGGCGAGCCAGCGAGCTCAGCGCCGCGCTGTAAAAGCGCTCAGCAGAGCAGCTCGCCGCCGCTGCCCGAGTGGATTCCCCGGAAGGCCAGTGGATTTCAGCAGCCTTTGCCGAGGGTGTAAAACATTCAGGTCGGCGAAGTGCAGCCTTCGGCACCTCGTTCCTGGCAGCGCCAGCCCTTCCCCTATGGATTCCGCTATTATTCCGGCTCCGTTCCAGATTTCCAACTCCTCTTCCTTCCTTTCCCCTCCCTTCACTCGATGTAAACTGGGTGGTTTGACCTTCCAGCGTACTATTGCCGTATAATTCTGAACCGTTCGATTTTTGGAAGGTTATCTAGAATGCTAAATACAACGTAGCCTTAACGAGTTCTGATAATTACACCAAATTCCCCTGGGAGCGTTTGTTTTGCCGAACAGAAAAATTCACAATGACTTGCAGGTTGTTAGGGCAGGTGATTGTCTTAATTTTTTTTTTTTTAATGTATTTTTTCTACAACATCAAAATATTAACTTCTTACTCAGCTCTTCCAACAGATAGACAAGACTGAGAAAATATATTTAACTCAGCCTAAGTAGCCCAGGTCTAAAACGTCATATAATTGACAGCAGAATGGTCCCTTGCTGTGGCGACTGTCATACAAAACCATAAAGTGTTTTGATTTTTATCTAGTTAGACCTGGCTAAAGCGATTTCTGGAAGCTGGAGTGTTTTGGAGTATGAGGATGGTCTCCTGGCTGAGTCGCAGGTATCAGACCAGGTCCTCACGCGGTGGTAACGCCGATAGGTGTTGCCATAAGCTGTTGCACAGAACGAGTTGTCTGATCCTCAGAACGGCTGGGTCAGGGGTAACAGGGCTGTTGGCCAAGCCCATTAGTGTAAGACAGCCAGTCTGCTTAAATTACAAACAGGAGTAGGGGTGGAATGAGTAAATCTGTCAGTAGGAAGCTGGACTGGAAAAACAAGAAAAGACATTTAAGAAAATAAAGTTTGGTTCTAATCATACTTTTTTTATTATTCTTTCTTTGCTCATTGTGTTAGAGTAAAAAAAATCAGCTAGGTCTACAGAGCTTCAACACCATAAGAGGGGGAGCAAGAATAAAGAAATGCCATTAAGGGTGTGCTCCCATGTAGGAAAAGTTTTATACTTTTTTTTTAATCTCAAAAAAAAAAAAAATTGTCTTTTTACTTCCATATTCTTTTTTTCTTGTTTCTCTATTCCCATAACACTTAGAAGAATTTAAAATAGTGTCCCAGGGGCAGGGGATAGAGCGCATCCTGCAGTCCTTTCTGGACGGGGTTACTGAGCGTGTTGTAAGTGCTTTCAGAAGGGCTGTGCCGTATCCAGCAGAGCATTGAAGAAGAAAACCGGTACCGAACTGTAACACCGGGTGAGTTCCTTGATGCCCTTCCTTTACGGGTCTGTGTGCTCCCTACGCAGGGCCTGTGCTGGCAGCTCCTGTGCCCGGCTTGGCGAGAGCCGTGCTGCTGCTGACATCCCTTCAAAGCCCGAGAGAAGTCATTTTTAGGTCTGTGTCTCTGTTTTAAAGAATACCGGGTATGTGCTGTGCTTGGATTTAGTCCTAGGGATAGCAGAGAGGCTGGGAATAAGGTAACGCACGTGAGAGCGGCGGAAAGGTGGTGTGAAAGTTGGTGTTCGAGAAGTTTTTTTTTTTATACATTTGAGTTTATCCAGGGATTATTTCTGGTGGATTCTCCCATTTTACATTGCACGGAAGGATTTTCTGGTGGTTATTCTAACGATGGCCAAGTCCCTGGATTTTGTGGTCCGTTGTTAGGCAGTACGAGATAATATGCTCTGGAAATTGTAATATTCAGTACGTTGCACTGAAGCATGGGGGAGCTTTGTGCAGTGTTGCGATGGTTGTAGTTATAGCAATGGATGCAGAGCCACCATCTGGATGAGTTCTGCCATTTGCAAAATACGGAAAGTAATGTTTGTGTGTTTTGCCAAAGAAAATAGTTTTTAAATCAAGCAAGACTAATGGCTGAGGTGGCAGCCTCTTATAATTAATATGTTCATTAGAGACTGGATAAATGTAGAGCAAATTAATAACAGCATTTGTTTTTTCCACACAAACCTCGATTAGAGGGACTAGGGTATTTCTAGACCAGCTCATTTATCTACAACTATTAATTTCCCTCATTTCTCTGTAGTCTTCAGAGCAGCAGCACATTCTCACCACACCTTTTCTCTAACCTTCTCTGTTGGAAATTATTTTCTGGTCTCATGAAACCTGAAATTCTGTGTTTGGAAGGCTTTGGTGAAATGCTTTGTAGCTCGTGGACTCATAGCACTTGTTCTCCAAAGGAATGTATCTACCAAGCATCGCTTGCATGTCTGTAGGAAATCGAGGTGGGACAAGGAAACTCTGAAAAGTGCCTGTAAGGTTCCTGATGGTTGTTACTGGTCTGCTTGGTGGTAAAAGCTTTTCCTCTTTCTTTTGGTCTCCAGCTGTCTGTGATGCCAAAATCATTGAAGTTACAGGCCACAGAAGTGATGGTCTTGTGGAGGAAAGTCGCTTGGACCCTTAAGACGGGGTCTGGCCATGCTGGGGTTCTGGGCTGCTTTCCCCTCCCTGCAGCCCCCACTGCAGCGGCTGCACCGCGCTTGTGCTCTTTCTATTATGATACCTGCAATTACGGCAGGAACCACCAAAAATAGGTGATTTTTGCATTTATTCTCAAGATTCCCTCTGCTGGTATGTCTCTTTTGTGGACTTCTGGGCTGAAGTAAATATTGCTTTTACCTTTAGCTTCATTCTGACGTGAGGAAAAAAGGTAACAGTAATCTGACCTGAAAATTTACCTTTTGCTTTCATTTTCTTTTAGGTCCAGGATGGAACATTCCTGCTCGCTCCTGCTGCTCTGTGTTAGTGTTCTGTTTGCACAAGCTTTACCACCCAATGGAACCGAATTGCCAAAACCAACAACAACAACAAGTAAGGACATCACTGAGTTTGCGGGGATGGGAGTGGGTGTGGAAAAGGACTTCTGCTGCGGTCCCCCTGCTGACATACTCCTGCGTATTTTTCCAGGACTTTGACCCCACTAGTGTGCTTCTAGTCTTGCCAGATGACCTCTGTATTTGATCTCCATGTGACTGGTGCTGTGCACTTTACTATCCCCTTCTCACGTGGGAAATGCACAGGATAGCTTTGGGAGAGGTGGGGAAGCTTGGGATATCTCCTCCTGCCCGGGCTGCAAGCTCTCCACACGCCAGGAGCTGTCACTGTGGATCTCCATGTGACAGGACCTGGACGCAGATCATATGAAATAAAGAACTTAGTCAGTAGGATGAACATATTTAAACATCATGAGGATCTACGAGTCTTTATGTGCGTTCTCTGTCTTGACAAGCTCAGGCAAGACTTGGATGTGGATAATAGTTGAGGTGTCCTCCATAAGGTTAGGTCAAGTGAAAAACAGAAAAGCCTCTTTCAAAGATCTGAGAGCAATCTTCTACTCGTTCCACCTCAGCACGTTTTAGTCATCCTTATTTCTAGTTTTGGAATTTCTTCTTCCTGCTTCAAGCCCTCCTACAACTATGTTCTAAGACATTACAGGCCTGGAGAGGGGTTTGTTGAAGTCAGAGAGGGGTTTGTTGAGGTTTTTAAGATACTGATTCTACTATTACCTTCTGTGGTGGCATGGTATATTTTTACTTACACGTTGTCCTTATTCTTCACAATCCCAGCTGGCTGTCTTTGAAACCCCTGTGCTGGTGAGTGGTGGTTCTCGGGCAGTGGCTCACTGTTGAGGTGGTGGCACGTGTGATGCCATGCTGATGTCAGAGGGGGATTTCTGAAGGGATAGCTGCTCCGGGGACTTGACTGAAGGGAAGTAAAGCTGATGATGTTCCATATAAGCAGTGTGGTGCAATTTGATAAGTTTTCAGGTGGCTGTTGTTGACACCCAAGTCTTCATGGGAGGTGTTTTTGTGGATGGGTTGGTTTGGATTTTTTAACCTGCCTGGGGACTTGACACAGGAGAGCCAAACAAGAATCACATGCCAAGCTGATGGCCACTTTGTTTTGATCCTTAGTTGTAGCAATTTAGGTGTTAATCATTTGCTTTCACCAAAATCTGAGGCCGGAGAACGGTGGAGGTGCAGCTGAGTGCTGCTCTGCTGGGACACTAAGCGAGCTCCGAGGGGAAGCGGAGGCTTAGGGGCGAGCAAGGGGCTCTCCCATAAGTAGTGACAGTCTTGGTGTTGTTTTGCTCAGGGCTTTCAAAATAAAGAAGTTGCTAATATAAATAAAAAATTGGCTAAGGATAAAATTGCTAATAGATGGCTCTGCTGAGCTATTGTCAAGTGGGTGCTTCTTGTCTGGCACCTGGAGCAGTAGATGAATAAGTTACTAATATTGGTCTGAATGTGTAAGAAGATGGGAATTGGGAAAGGGAAGTAACTTGTTAGTCATGGCACATCCCAGAATGTTAATAAAATTAGTGAAAAGGAAGTTTCTCCATAGGTGCCGTTTATCTTCAACGCTTAATTCAGAATTGTGTGGCATTTAAGTATGATAATATGGATAAGAGTAATCTTATCACCTGTTTTTTCATTAAATCTTCGTTTCAGTGATACAATTTAGAAATTATTAGTACGACTAAACTGGTTTTTCCTGAACAGCAAAGCCTTCAAGACTTTACAGTGAGAAGCAAAGAAGAGAGCTGTCTGATAGACAAGTACGTGCACACTGAAAATACACTTCTGGATCGAAAGTTCCAAGATAACGGGATTATCTAACACATCTGATAGCCATTGAACTAATACAGTATTCTTTAATACAGAAATAAAGGGGGGTTTTGATTGAAGTCTCAAGAAAACTCTATTTAAAAGAATACAGAAAGAACTGAAGGATGCTAAAAAAAAATCCAGCTTTCCTTTCAAACACTGATTTGATGAACGTTCCAAAAAGATGAAATGCTTTTTGATTCCGAAAGGAATAGTTAAAATTTATTGCATGTCATTATTTTAGCCGACGTTTGTTGAATTAAAATGGTGGCTCTATTCTTATTTTAAGCGTGGATGCCTCGTCTGTATGGCGCAGTTTTTCAGCACTAGGACCGTTTTTCTTCCTACAAGAGTACCGTGAAGTTGCTGCCATGACATTTCCCTTTCAGAAAACCAGAATGTTCTAGGGTTTAGTGAGCTGCCATTTACTGGAGAAATTGCACTGCTGTTTACTCAGTAGTAAATAAATAGAAAACAGTATTTATTTGTTTGGATTTGCATAAATAAATGTATATGTTTATCTGTAAATGTATGTTTATAGATAAAACTTTATGCTATCAAGTGTGTGTGACAGGCTATTCATACATGACACTGTCCATATCATTCAAATAATTCCTGGTTACTCAAATATTAATTAGTCATCCAGTATTAATCAGAGTCCAGATTATTTTACTTCCTCTTGTATTTTTACTCTTTAGGTCTTTGAAATGTGAAAGCAGCCTGGGAGCTGCAGTAAAGCAAAGCTTTTAGATCCTTTCCAAATATTTAAATTTCTTTAGTGTTTACTCCATGACTATTTCATGGGTTTCCTGCCTATCTTGACAATTTCTTTCCACTGCTGATGTATTAATGTGCAGAGGTGATGAATTTCTCAGGTGAATGGGGGCTTGAAAGGCAGCAAATGGTGCAGATTTCAATGCCCTATTTATTGCGGGTTTCAACTTTTCAAGAAGTTAGTGGGTGTCTTTGAAGATAACTGAAGCCACGTATAGAAATTGCGAAGCCTCGCTGTATGATAGCCAGAAGCGGGACCAGAGATGGGGGCTTTCATGCCAGACTCACGCTGCTTCTTTCATGTAGAAAATAAGGCATCATCAGAAAATTGAGTTGGGAGGAAGGAGGCTCATTTTACTTGGCATTTAAAAGCCAAAGGGGTGCTCTGCTGGTAGATGCTGAACTTCAAGAATTCGTTTGGAGTGCAGAACTTCAGAAATCGGTGGTTTTGGATTGAGGGTTGGACTAGATGACCTTTAAAGGTCCCTTCTAGCCCAAACCATTCTGTGATTGTGCGCCTGCGGTGGCAGGCAGGGCTGTGTGCGCTTCGGCTCTGGGGTGGCAAACGCAGGCACAATTCTTGCTGCCTTTTGTACTGCAGGCTGTGGACACTGATTTCTCTTCCCTACCTGTCTTTCCTTCACTCTTATTTTTTTTTTTTAATGTAGGTTTGTTTTTCTGTGTACCCAACCCACCACCTGGTTATCGACTGCGTGTCTGCTTCCTCTCCGCAGTCAAGGCATGGTGAAGCACAGCGCTTCTCTGCAGGGTTGGGGTTATCTCTTCCAAAAATAGCGTGAGAGGGATTTGTCTGGACTGTGATATTCCTGTTGGCATGGGTGGACCTCAGTCATTGCAGCACGAGTTCAGCAGGACCTCAAGGAGACCGGATGCCTAGATGAGAACTGAGAAAGCAGGAGACTTCTTTTGAGTTAACATGTAGGTTTTCAGTGCATTGAAAGCACACACTGATGTGCAAGAGCCTTAATTATGATAAATCAATAATTGTTAAATCTGAACAGAAGAGTTCAGCACTTGCAGAAGCTTTTACAACAACAAAAAAAAATTAAGTACTCCACTATTCCCCTAATCCAGACACTTCAAAAATGCCTGTGCTCATGAAAGGTTCTAAGGACTACCTAAAATATGTCACCTAAGTGGGTCTTCACCTTACTGTCAGTCCAAATGATGGCATGAGGACACCACACATGTACAGTGAGTAGCATCCCAGTACCCCCAGCAAGGTGGTAACATGGACGGGTTTCTGTCTTGTGGCTCCCTGTGCTTTGGTGAGCTCTGCTGCTCCTTGCAGGTGTTTTTGGTGAATTTTGAGAGTTACCTGCTCTGTGGTGCAAGTGAGGAACATTCGAACAGTACAGTAAACAGTGAAGGTGCTTTGTTGCCCTTTGGACTGTGGTGAAGGAGTAATATGGAAGATGCTCAAGGCTCTCATGCATGCTAGATCATCCGGTCTGAGATATCCCCTGAATTAACATGTGAGGCCGTGCATGGCCCCCAGGCAAGGTGGCCCCAGAAGTTGTGGTGAGCTGGGCTGAGCTCTTGTGCAGAGATGTGTCTTTAAGAGCTCCTCTGTGCTGCACATGGGGGATGCGTCACTCTGGTAGAAGTTGCGTGTGAGTACCAATGTTGTGGTAAACTGGGAAGCACTGGGGTTTGTGCCCGCAGGTGACAAAAACACCTCTGTTAAAATTTGGCCACGATTCTACTCATAACTGTGTATTTTCTAGCGCGGCACTGTTTAGGGTTGTGTGCATTGTGTTTGCCGTGTGATGGATAAGGTCAAGATGTTGTGACGGCTCGTCTCCACGTAAAATAAATGTTGGAGGAGGTCAGAGTCCTTTGCAGGGCTGGATGTCTGAAACAAGAGTTCTCGCCCACAGCAGAGGCACGTGTCACAGCCCCAAAGCCTCTGTGGTCAGATTTGACCGAGCGCTGTTTAAAGGACAGT
Organism: Bucorvus abyssinicus; assembly: GCA_009769605.1. Classification (NCBI taxonomy): domain Eukaryota; kingdom Metazoa; phylum Chordata; class Aves; order Bucerotiformes; family Bucorvidae; genus Bucorvus; species Bucorvus abyssinicus. The sequence goes on from CM020032.1 coordinate 4,102,094, forward strand.
TGTGCGGCTGATGAAGAGACAGCGAAGATGAAGGATGCACCCTGAAAAACCCCCACTTGAAATCTAACCCAAATAACGAGCGGGAGCAGTTTAGCTTTAGTTGTGGAGAGTTGGAGGGTTCGGTTCTCTGGTTTTGGAAAGGAAGTTCAGACCTGTGGATAAATAGAGCCTGTTGTGGGATTTCTCCTGTGCTCAGAGAAACAATATCTTGGCTGTTCTTTGTCAAGCCCCAGAATAATTTCAGGTACCGGACTTGCTATGTAGGGCAAGCCACGCAGCTTGCCTTGTTAGCTTGATTTTGTGGAGGAAGAAAAAGGCATTTCAATCACACGTTTATTCATGGGCCATTTTACCATTCAGTGCTACTGGTGATCCAGGGATGAAGTAAATAAAAGTTTGGGAGAGTGTGTGGAAGGAGGATCATGGGGCAGTTACTGGTGTGCATACGCTGCTGTTAGTTCCCTTTTTTCTCATGGGTGGCTTTGGTTTTGACTCATACAGAAAGCAGGAACATCATAACCCTGAAGGAAATGCTGATACATTTCCAGAAAGAGCCGTTCCGATGGCTGGGCCAGCAGCACAGGGAATGGAGCTGGGAAGAACCCATGAGTCAGCCGCGGTGGGTGGCAGGGGAAGCACAAGGGGTTACCGCCATCCTCCTGGTGGTAACCCTCCTCTCTTTCCAAGAAAGTCACTATTTCATGGTATTTCTAAAAAAAAAAAAATACCCTCGAGGTGATCTTTTTGGGTGGCTGCGAGCAGAAAGCCCTGTGATTTTGGACCACAGCTCGCTCTGTGCTGGAGCAGCGGAAAGTTTTCCCTGGCAGTGGCTGTAGTAGAGACCTGCCTTAGAGGACATCCGCCTCTTCTGCGTGCGCTTACTCATACGTTTCAGTTGGCAATTTCTGAAGCAGCGCTGATTAAAAAAGTATTTCAGGTCTGTCGAGCAGTCTGCCCTGAAAATCCCACTTAATATGTAGACGGTTGTGTTGGCCAAGGCAGTTGTGTTGGCCAAAGATCTTTCAGCCTCTGAGTTAACAGTGGCCTGGGTCTGGCTGTAACTTTCTCTTACAACTTTTGGTCTACATTTGTAGAGTTACTGCAGTGTTAGAGAAAATACAGGTAGCAAACAAAACTGTTTAAAACCACGCTGTGCCGTACACATGGCTCTGCAGAGGTGAAGCCACCGGTCGGCCACTGCAAGGCTGCGAGAACACGTGCCTGTGTACAAGGAAGAAGGAGCTGTTTGTGGTTTCTGACCTAATTTCCTTGTGAAATGGTAGGAGGAGAGGTGAGATCTTGCTCTTGCCTCGGTCGTTGCAGGAGTGTTCTGTCCTTAACTAAAGAAAAGTAGACAAGAGCCGGCAGGAGGTGGAACTTTTCTTCTTCTGGGTTGGGTTGAGGCTTTCTGTGTTTGTCTGGGAATCGGACAAATCCAAAGACTCCCCACAAACGTGGTGTGAGGTCCATCAGCGCTGAAATGAAGAGACCGGGTGATTTTTGTACTGTGAAATAAACTGCGGGAAATTTTAATTCCCTCCTGACTCAAACTTGTGGTTTTTTTACCCCCTTGTGTCATGGGTTGTGACATAGAGCCAGTGATGAGAACTAACACAAATCCCCTAAATCCTGGAGGATTCTGAGATACTGAGTCAAAAGTTGGCTAAAGCGGCTCCTTTTTCCCTTGAGGACCCAAACCAGCTACTTTTGTTGCCTTGTTTGTCAGACCTTGTTCAGCAATTCCGCACTGTGTAGAAACACCACACAGAAACTGTTAAGCTGTTCCTGGTGGTGCAGGTTCATCCAGACGCTCCTTCCAAGAGTGATTTTTATGAAGCCCTGTCAGGTGATGGTTTCTGATTACAATGTTGTCATGCCTGTCACTTTTATCTTCGTATACCTCTTAAATGTCAAGTTTCGTGCGTTTTATTGCCTTCCCTTTCTTTGTTCTATTATGCTGACTTGAGATACCTTCTCTGCTTGTATGCCCTCAGTGCAGCTACACCTCTAAAGGAAAATTTTTTTGTGCCCTAATAACCTGTTTGAGCATCCAGAGATGCCTTTGCTGCAAGTAAGTGAAAAGAAAAGAATTTGGGGAAACGCGAATGCACGAGGCGCTGGGAGAATCACTGCTGCACTTCTTAAAGGCCACCGTAGGAACGGTGAAGGACTCCTTAGAAGTGTGTAAATGTAGTCTAAAAAGAGAGAAACCACCCCAGCAGCAACAAAAATAGCCTTAATTTTTGGGAGAGTGTGCACTGGTGAGATTCCTAAGCAGTGCGAATGAAGGAGGCTGAGGAAGACTGGTGTAAAGGTGGGGAAACTGGGGGGTCTGAACCCCCAAGGAACCGTCCTGGTAGATGTCCTCAGCATGAGCTGCTGCCTCAGGTGGTCCTTTGGCTCTAACTGAGGAAAGGTCGACCACTTTCTGTATCCTATGGCAAGAGCCATAAATTCCAAGTGTGGAATAAAGTATGTATGTATAATATATAAGCCACAGAAGACGCTGCAGTTTGCGCCGCCCCCTCTGTCTTCCCCCTCCGCCATGCTCAGCCCGGGCTTTGCAGCCAGCAGCGGTGTTTTGGACTGTGAAATGAGATGTGCGTAAAACACACGCCGTATCTCTGGAGTCAATAAAATCGTTAGGAGGGGTGGCGTTTTGGGTGATTTCTGTCTGGCTGCGAAACAGCTGATGCAGCAAACCTTTTGAATGGGCTTCAAGTTCAGCGTACTGCCTTGTACCCCTTGAGCTTACTCGGACTGCAAGTGCATTCTTTGCTTCACCAGACATTCCAAAAAACATCCTTGAGGTTCTCTCAGTGGGTAGGTTGGTTGTGCTTTTGAAAGGGGAAAAAGAAAAATAAAGAGATGGAACGTTCAGCTTTGCGTATATTCAGTATTTTGTGATGCTTTTAGTAAGTCCAAGCAGATGGTTACATAGAACCACGGATTTTTGATACACCGAGCGCAGTCTCTGGGCCGGATGAGGCAGTGCCTGCCTGTAAGGTCTCACGATCGCTGTGTTCACCCCGCAGACTCTACCGAGGAGAACAATTTACACAAGGACCTGCTGACTTCGATGCTGATTCTGCTGCTGGTCTTCATCATTTTCATTCTGTTGGCTGGCTATTTTTTCAGGTAGGTCTGTGTGGGGCTCTGCATGCAGAACTAGCGCAGGCGTGTTTTGATATGATCTAACACGGAAATGAAACGCGTACTTCACGGTGAGGGGGGAGCCTCTGTCACAGCGGAGAGGAGGGAGCCGCGGCGGTGGTGGCTCTCGCTCTGAAGATGAACAGAAAGAGTTTCTCCAGAATTACATGGTTTGTAAAAACTGGTTTGGGCAGAAAATGCTTGTCACCTTTCGACGTAGTTACTCAGATTAATGTGGTGCGTGTGTTTCAGGTTCAGAAGACATCGGAAAGCTGTGGTGAACTCTGGGGACAAAAAGATGCCAAATGGGATCTTAGAAGAACAAGGTATGGCAGGATGTGCTTTCCTTCTCAGTGTGAATTTTGTGTGCGCACTAATTAAGAATGTAGTTATTCCGTTATGTTTGCTTTTTATTTATAAGTTACAGGGTTGTTTTTGAAGAGAAAATAGTTTAAAAAACCGGAGGTCCATATTTAAGTACGTGTTTATATAATCTTAACTTTTGGTTCTTGGTTTTCAATGATTCTCACTTTAAGTTAACGATGCAACTGTTTCTTGTGCTCTTTATACACGTTCTTTTAGGGTGCCAGCTCAGATCCAGGTTTCTGGCACTGTGAGCTTTGTATTTAGAGAAAGAATCGTAGGTTTTCTTCTTAAAGGGGAAAAAAAAGAGGTCCTTAGCTCTGTGAAATTACTGTCTTGTTCCTGAACGTAAAGAGAAACAAGCAAGGGGATGAGATAGGGCAGTATTGTAACCCAGCGGCACTGCAATAAAACACTCTCAGGAGCTGAAAATGGTTTCCGCTGGCTTTCTTAGTGTGCTGGGTTTATTTCTGTTAGCGGGGAGCCCTTCGGGTGGGTGGCTCTAGGGGGGCTCAGTTCAATCCTGGCTGTTCGTTTCTTGCTTATAAATTATTTTAGCCATAACAAAGAGGAGAAACTTAATGATAAAAAGGATTACATCTTTGTGCCGGTTCCACATGGCTGCACGTGAGGCTGAAGAGCAGGTTAACAGGCACGGTGGCAGTCATAGAGAAAGTCAAACCTCTAAATATACCCATCAGCTTCCTGTTTGGTCGGGGCTTATGCACAGGAACCGCAGTGAGCGCGGTTTGGAGAACCCCGTGGTGGCCCGGCGCTGGTTACTGCCCTTGGGCAACGACCGGCTAGTGCAGCCACGAGGGAGTTGTAGTTTGCAAGTGGAAATCACCCCGTCATTATCGGCGAGTGGGGAAGTGCCCTGCCTTTGGTTGTGAATAAAACTTGTCTTCACCAAACGGTGCCCTTCATCCCTCCACTTCTTCCAGCCACCCCATGGGATGCTCATTTCAATGGCCAGCTGGCCAGTTGTGCTCCTGAGGAGCTGTGAAGGTGTCCTGGGGCTCGATTTCCTGCAGCAATCCCCATACCAAGCCACGCTGCTGCAGAGCCGTTGTGGGCTGGAGCTGGGCTGGTGATCTGGGGCAACGGATTAACAGCTCATCTCAGTGCAGAGTTTCTGGTGTCTGCCAAATTAAAGTTTTTTTGGGTTTGGGGGTTTTTGTTCTCCCTTTAAAAGTGAAATAATCTAGTATATCTCTTCAGCGACAGATACTAAAAGGTGTCCCTGCCCTGTGGCAGAGCAGCTCCGGGTTGGTACGGTCTTCATCAGCAGGAGGAATCTTCTCCTTTCCCAAATAAAACTTGGTCACATTTTAATCCAGTATAGATAAAGAAATCATTTTACCAGTAGTGGTTCTACTTGAATTTATTACATTCTCAAAGCAGCCATTTGGCCTGTAGTTTTGGGGTTTTTTTTATTGCATTTCAATCAGCTTTATCACTGATTGAAGTCTCATGCGAGAATTGTTTTTTGGCATCTTTCAGCATAAAAATTAATTTGTGGCTAGAAGTAGCTTGTTACGCGTTGCTCTGGATGTGCCTTTAACATGTACTTCCCTTGAACTGACAGAACAGCAACGGGTCATGCTGCTCAGCAGGTCTCCCTCCGGCCCGAAGAAGTATTTCCCTATTCCAGTGGAAAACCTTGAAGAGGAGATACGGATGCGATCAGCAGATGAAGGGAAGCTTTTCCGGGAGGAGTTTAATGTAAGTTCTCGCTCGCGGAGCCGACGGCCACGTGGCCGAAAGTGGGGGCAAACCAAACCCCCTGCAAATATTAACAGTTCTTTTCAAAGTGTTTGGTGCGTGATGGTGGTATCGTGGAGCCTCCGCGCTTGTTGTGCGGGCGCTGTTCGTACGTGTCTGTCACACGTGGCAACCCTTTATGTGGACAAAATCTGCAAAGGTAACTGCGTACGACACGGTGGTGCCAAAGCTGTAATAGCAAGCGTCAAATGGTTTGTGTAACTTTTAAAGGAGGTCTGTAGTGTTTGCCTGAGAGCTGGAAGAGAGGAAAATTGAGTATGAATCTCCTTAGCATTGAGTTTGAGCGTCTCACCTCTGTGGAAGTACTTCGAGGAGGAGACACAGTGTGGCTTTTAATATTGCCCTAGTGAGGTTGGACTTCTTTTTTTTATTTGACCTTTTGCTTGTTGTTATCATCCCGTCGCTTCTCTATTTGCAGCACCCCGTGTCTCTGAAGTATCTCTACTCTCAGGGTTTTTCTTTAGACCACTGCCTTGGTCTGAAAGGAGATTTTATTTTCTACCCGTGAGCCGAGCTTCAGTCGCGTGTGGTTGCGTGGATGAGTCTCAACCAGAGCCTGTGGTGAGCTGCTGCAGAGCTGGTTTCTATGGAGAAACCCGGCGCGATGCATCTGCTCTCACGTCTGTGTTTGGGGGCCTTTTCCATACTTTTATTATTTCTTTTCACTTCCCTTGGCGGCAGAAGCGAGTCGCACAGAGCAGTAGCGTAAATGTCAAACACCGAGTTGTCAAAGCCGATGCACGCGTTGATTAGACAGTCTGTTAAGTTACCTTCTTAATTGGTGGCATATTTATATCTGCAATTTGTTTGATGATATATTTAAAGCACATAATTTCTTTGCCTTAGCGGCGGGGGGAGCGTTGTGGAGATATTTATCAAAGTCAACAAAACGAATGTGAAAACTAATTTGACAAGATGTGCGCTGGTGAATTTTGACCCTCCTGATTAATTCATTCTGCAGTTAGGAGCGAAACAAACCATCTATTTTTATTTTTAAAACCTTCTTTGCTTGGATCATTTTCTGCACCACGCTGTGAGCCTGTGAGTTTCCGTCTGCGCACGAGCGCTGAGTCTGAAAACTGGGGTCCGGTCCCCATAAATGAGCAGCCTGCGCTGTGATGGGAGGTGATGGAACATAAAGTCTGCTTGATGCTTTGTGTGGGGTTGTTTTTTATCATGCTTTATCTTCTGTAGCTGCTTGTCAATGATGTATGGGCTGTTTGCTCAAGGCTGAGAGGGGAAGGAAGGGTGAAAGGCAGTTGAAATTTGGCGTGATTGATGTCATAGCGTAAACCAGGAAAGCGGACAAACAGAAGGCTGTTACTGTGGTGCTGGAAGGAAAAGGGGCTGAGAAATGAAGACCCTGTAGCACAGACATCTCTTGTGATGACCTGTCCTTCAGAGCACGTGGAAGCCTGGAACCCAGCTCCATCCTCCTTCTAGCTGAGGTTGCACCTGTATCTGTCCCTTGAAGCCATGGCTACCAAAACCTGCTGGTTTTGGATGGGTCCAAAGCTGTCCCCTTTGTTCAGGCCATTGGGTGGGAGCTGCTGAGCGTGGTGGACCTTGACTGCAGCCCTGGGCTGGGGATGCTCAGCTGATGGGGATCTCTGCCTGCTCCAGTGTTTGCTTTACATAGCCTGAGCCAGTGTCAGGGGGTCAGCTGTCTCTGGGAACACAGACGCAGGATCTCCATTGTGATTTTCACAGGTTTACTTCCCAAGTGGTGAGTCCTGTGAGCCAGCAGTGACCAGACATATGCATCAGCCGAAGACATTAGGTCCCAAGTGCTTTTTCTGGTGAAAAGAGAACAAAGCAAGTGCTGATAGATGAAGACACACAGCGTGTGGAAAGGATTTTTGAGGACTGCTTCCTTAGAGATATGTGCCTTACAGTGTTCTTCAGTATTTTTGGTTTTATCCGTTAAGCTTAAGTTGTTAAGAGGTACCTTGCACTTGTCGCACTTGTACACTAACCAAATTAGCAGGGCTTCCTTCTACCTGCAGTTGCCTCATTTTTTTTTTATTATTTGATTTGTCAACATAAAGCACTAGGAAGAGCTTCTAAAACAGGAAAGAAAAAAGAAAACCCACCCATATTCCTTTCTGTGTGGGCCCTTATCTCTATTTATCATCCATCACACAACACGAGCTGCATGTTTGAAGTTTGCGGTGGCTGGTTTATTGCCTTGATTTTCAGATTAATGTCTGAAAACCCTTCCTCTAAGAATTTGCTTTTGAAATTTTAATTTTCACTTGATTAATGTGTTCCCGTTGGGGAAAAAAAAAAAGGAGAAAATGTGCCAATGCTGGGGTAGATCGAGCCCCTCAGAAGCTTCAGAGGGACTTTAGGACTCCTGGTAAGTGGGAGCAGATAAGACTGCGGTGGCAGCAGATGACCCAGTGCCACCAAGACTCATCGGCTCCTCGTGATTCACGGGGTGATGGAGAGGACGTGATGAAGCGCATCGCTGATGAATCACATCCTCCCCTCTGAAGATGGGTGGGAGCAGGGGAAGGGGCTGCGTCCTCGCACCGGAGTTCAGCAGGTCAGGGCCTCGCACGAGTAAGGAGCAGAGAGATAATCCTGCCAGAGGTTATTACTTCTCATGCATTTTTCACTTGAAGATGCAGAACTTTTGTGACTGTTTATTGGGAATTTGTTGCCTGATTTGAAGCGTTTGAAGAGTTAATTATTTTTTTTTTTTTGGTAGCACATAAGTTTCTGTGTTTTTATGAATTGTACATGTATTTTACATAGCAAAATGATGAGCTTCATTCAAATAAGGAATTAAGCACCTTGTTGAAAGCCACTTTCTTTTTCAGCTCTTGAACCTTCTCTCTCCTTTCTTTTACTTACATTCACAAGTTCGATATAAAAAAAACCCCAAACAAACCCACAAATGCACGTTGCTGTTTCCTCTGCGGTGGTGGAGAAGTCCTCCCCGCACCCCCTCCTTTTACCCTGTCACCTTGACAACTTGATTGCTGCTTTTAAGGGGAAGTTCCAAGCCCTGCTCTCTGCGGGGATGGTCACTTCAAGCTGCAGTCACTTACCATTTCTTTTCCCTTCCCCTGCGTGATTCAGACTGGGTGGTGGGAGGTAGAAGGAGGGTGGGAGAAGGTGGTTGTGCACTTCCACACCACCAGGATTTTACCTTAGTGGGTTCCAATGTGCTGATAGTGGGTTTTTTAGGAGTTCAGTATGAACATCTTGGTGAAACTCGGTGCCCGTTTATGGCATTTGCTGTGAGGGGCAGCTAAAGGTGCAGGGCAGGAGCCTTGAGCCACGTCTGTCGATGAGCGGTGCTTTGTCCGACTTTCCCCTTGACCTGGGCGGTCCACCACAGCCCGAGCTCAGCCACTTGGCCTTGGTGGTGGCATCTCAGCAGCTTCTGCTGTGGTGGTGAAGCACCTCCTTGTTTTCATCTTCACCCTCTTCTCTGGTTCATCCTCTCATTTGATTGCTCTGCAAGACTGGTTTTTGTTTTTCAAGCTTGACTAAATTTATCTGCAGTCTTAGATCGCGCTGATTACTTGCAGAATTTGACTTGTGCAGCGACTTTCAGCATAAAGGAATTGCGATTTCTCTTTTTTCCTCCCTTTCTGCCTTAGCTGGGCCCTCACCTGCAGATCTCGGCAAGATGTTTGATATTTAACGTTCTTAGCAGTGAGCTATTAACAATCAAACTCTATTTATGCTATTGAACCAACTGTTACTGCTAAAAGTAGCTGTTGGAGCTGAGCTCGAGGGAGCGGCGCTGGGTCACGGCGCTGTGAATCACCGCGGCAGATGGCAGCTTGAAGCAGCAGCTCGGAGTGTCACAATCTTCTAAATAGCTGCGATCTCTGGTGGAAAAATTACTTATTTTTCCAGAACTGCTGAACTTGTTTTCTGTAGTGAAATCTGCCAGGACGTAGTTTCCTGTTATAGAGTAATGCAAGTTATTGTGAAAAAAAGAAAAAAATAGAAATGTTTAATTCCTGGATGTAATATGTATAAATGCAGATTTCCCCCAAGCCACGTGCAGTCAAGAGTTTGCTGTTTCCTAACGCAGTGACTTCTGCATCTTCTTCTTTTTCAGTCCTTAACACCTGGATATGTGCAGGGAACATTTGAAATGGCAAATAAGGAAGAAAACAGGGAGAAAAACAGATACCCCAACATCCTGCCATGTAAGACGCTGCCTTTTCTTTTACATCAGACAACCGACTCTGCGCTGAGCGGGTCGTTAGTAGTGTTTATTTACTGCAAATATTCAAGTAACACAATTTCACTGGTCACAAGTGTTTTTCGTACGTCGCATGTGTAAAACCTGTGTGTTTTGTGGCACGTCTCTAGTACTGATCTTCTCCTGTCAGGTGTTCCTGCAGCGGTTGTCAGGTGCTGTGCTATAAAGCTTTAGCTCTCTTGGGGTTCTACCAAATTACACTGTGTCAAGTGGATATTTTAGGATCTCAGGTTGGTTTGGGGCAAGCAAATAGGGAGAGGTTTGGGCTTCCAGTGTTATAGAGCTGCAGTCGTGGTGACTTCCAGGTATAGCAGCAAAGCAAATCCAGTTGGCAGCTGGTCACAAGTGGTGTTCCACTTGAGGGTCAGGAGGCTCCACAGGGGGATCTGGACAGGCTGGATCAGTGGGCTGAGGTTCAACAAGGCCAAGTGCCAGGTCCTGCACCTGGGTCACCATAACACCCGGCAGCGCTCCAGGCTGGGGGAAGAGCAGCTGGAAACTGCCCGGGGAAAAGGACCTGGGGGTGTTGGTCGACAGTGGCTGAGGAAGAGCCAGCAGTGTGCCCAGGTGGCCAAAAAGGCCACCAGCTTCCTGGCTTGTATCAGCACTGGTGTGGCCAGCAGTACCAGGGCAGGGATCGTCCCCCTGTACTGGGGGCACTGGTGAGGCCACACCTCGAACACTGGGTTCAGTTTTGACCCCTCACTCTAAGAAGGACATTGAGGGGCTGGAGTGCGTCCAGGGAAGGGCAACGAAGCTGGTGCAGGGTCTGGAGCTCAAGTGCACTGAGGAGCAGCTGAGGGACGTGGGGGTGTTCATCCTGGAGAAGAGGAGGCTCAGGGGAGACCTTCTCGCTCTCAACAACTCCCTGACAGGAGGTTGGAGTGAGGTGGGGGTCAGTCTCTTGTCCCGTTGCTTGTTTCTGGGGAGAAGAGGAAACAGCCTTAAGTTGTTCCAGGGGAGGTTGAGGTTGGCCCTGAGGAACAATTTCTTCCCTGTTGATGTTGTCCAGGGCTGGCCCAGGCTGCCCAGGGCAGTGGTGGAGTCCCCATCCCTGGAGGGGTTTCACAGAGGTCTTGAGGTGGTGCTGAGGGACACCACTAACTGGTGACCTGGCAGAGCTGGGGGAATGGTTGGACTTGATGATCTTAAATGTCTTTTCCAACCAGAACAATTCTGTGTTTCTACAATGATGGTGGAGAACGTTTCTTGATGAGAACTAGGGACAATACAGGAGAGAGCTGGTTTGGGTGCTGGTGTGCTTAGCCTCACCTCCTGTTTGCAAGGAAGTAACCTATTGCGGATTGATTAACATGTGAACGTGCTTGTGATGTGTTTTCTTCCAGATGATCATTCCAGAGTGATTTTGTCCCAAATCGATGGAGTCCCACCTTCAGACTACATTAATGCGTCATATATCGATGTAAGTTGACACACGTCGCTGTTGACCAAACTGCAAACTTTGACTGTGAATTATTTTTCTGCTGCCATATGTTTTAAAATCTTTAACTGCTATGATATTTATTTCCATAGGGTTATAAAGAAAAGAACAAATTTATAGCAGCACAAGGTAATTTATTCTCATTTCTCTGTTCTGTTCCATCTTACGGCTGAATGCATTTAATTCTAGATGTGTTTCAAAGGTGATTTTCCACTGCAGGTCGTGGCCAAATGTGAGGTGGGATTTAGATGTTACAGTTGAAATGAAATTAAAGTGAGCATGAGGTAACCCACTGCCTTCAGACCCGCAGATACTGCTCTGAAAGGGGCTCACTCTCCCCCCTCCACCCCCACTTTTCTTCTCTTTTTTGTTCATGTTCTTACTGGGGGTTGGAGAATTGATGTCTTCTGATAATACATTGTCTAAGCGATCCTGGTAACAGCAATTAGCATTTTCACATGAATTCTTAGGCTGTGTTTAGTCACAAATTTGGGGAACTTTGTCACCGAATCCCTGACACAAAGCACTAGCTGCTCCTGTCCTATGCAGCACGATGAGCAGCTCCCCAGCGTGGCCCACTGTGGTCCCAGGTGATGCTGGACCTTGGCATGGGGGAGCGCTGCAGAGTAGAGATCCTAAACAATGCTCCTGCCACAGGAGCATCGTAGGATTTTGTACAATCACACACACGATTGTGTAAAAGAAAACAAGATTTTTTTTTTTTAAAGAGCATGTTGTATATTCAAAACCTGAGCAGTCCGTAGTAAACCCAGACCTGGGTGGGCAGATCGTGGTGCGTACTGTGATGTGCTGGTCTCCGTCACCCCTCTTGAGTAGAGCTGTGTTCTGTCCACAGGACCAAAGCAGGAAACAATTAATGATTTCTGGAGGATGATATGGGAGCAGAAATCTGCCGTTATCGTCATGTTAACCAACCTGAAAGAAAGGAAAGAGGTAACGAGCTTTCGGTTTGCTCCGGGATGTCTCTATGAGAGCGTGCTCCAAAAGCTCTCTGACCACTTCCTTCTCCAGTCCCCGTCAGCACCTCTGAGTTTCTGCTTATAAATGTAGTTCTCATTTCCAAAATACAAATTTATATGCGTAGATCTCCAGGAAGAAATTCCGATAGCTGATTCTGTCCTGTGTAGCCCCTCACTAAAGGCATATTCTCGTGCCTGTGTTTTTATCGCAGTGTAAGGCTGCGATGTGGGTGGGTGAAGAAATGAAGATAAAACACTCTGTTCATTTTTCTGGGTATTGGGTTTCAAAATACGTTCTGGCATGTGCACGAAACAATTAGAAACCAAAGCTGCTGCTTTGTGAGAGTGATGCTGTTGCTTCCTGTCCCCCCATTCCTCCTCATTCACGTCTCACTCCTTCCGTTGTGCGGGACTCTCTGTGTGTGCTGGCTGAACGCTGACACACACGTGACAAGTGTTGAAGCAGTTAACGTCCGTCCTGCTTCACAGACTCGAGAAGCCAAGTTAAAATATTAAGGAAATGTACCATCAGAAACATAAAAGATACTTTTAAGTTGTTTTTTTTTTTTTCCCCTGCGGGACACTTTGCCACACTGAGCATGCTATGTACTTACTTGAAATATATATCAAGTCCTCACAAACTTACACCTGAGGGAAAAACCCTTGTTTCCCTGGTGGTCATGGGAGCAAGGAGAGGGATGAGGCAAAAGCCACCCAATGTTGGAGAACTGAGGGCTTTTCTTGCCCCCCAAGAGTTGACCTCTCCTGCCAAGGGGCAAGCGTGGGGGTAAGCATCAATGGTTGGCCTTGGGAAGGAGATGAAAATAAAGATAACTCACATACTGGCAGCTCACCACGGTTATGAGGATGGACATTCCTTGTCTGCCTCTTCATGTGGTGCTTCAGCTTTATTTCACTGCAGTTGGTTTGTTGATGAAGCTCAAACAGCAAAGGCCGAACCCGTTCCCAAAATGAGAAGCCAGGACTGTTAAATCTGGATGTTCCTGATGACTCCAAAGGAGGGCTGCCTCGCATTGCTCACTGACTGCACCTAGAGCTTGAAAATAAGAGTCAAGACATCGCAGTTAGGCACTCCCTAATAAAACAAAAGCTGTTTAGGTCTGGCTAGGTTAAAAAACAACTTCAAAGCTATTCTCACCTTCTCTGGAACCCCTCTGCTGTGAGGCCAGGCTGAGAGAGTTGGGGTTGTTCAGCCTGGAGAAGAGAAGTCTCCCGGGAGACCTTAGTGTGGCCTTTCAGTGCTTAAAGGGGCTACAGGAAAGATGGGGAGGGACTTTTCAGCAGGGGCTGTTGGGACAGGACAAGGGGTGATGGGTTAAACTAAAAGAGGGAGATTCAGAGTAGAGAGAAGGAAGAAACTGTTGATGCTGAGGGTGGTGAGACCCTGGTCCAGGTTGCCCGAAGAGGTGGTAGAAGCCCCATCCCTGGAACCATCTCAGATCTGGTTGGACCTTGGGGCTCTGTGCAACCTGCTCTAGTTGCAGATCATGGCAGGGGGGTTGGACTAGATGAGCTTTAAAGCTCCCTCCTCACCCAAACCAGTCTGTGATTCACTGCATAAATTTAAGCATCAGTAGCACTAGCAAAGTGTGGTACCAGAGGAGGAACCCTGCACACTCACACACATATCTATACAGTGTTATATATCATATGTTATACATATGATACATACATATGTTACATACATATGTTATATATAAATAACTCAGTGTTCTAAAACTCATTGTATGTTTGTACAGGAAAAATGTCATCAGTATTGGCCTGACCAGGGGTGCTGGACTTATGGCAATATCCGTGTGTCGGTGGAAGATTGCATAGTTCTGGTGGACTACACCATCCGCAAGTTCTGCGTTCAGTCGGTCAGTAACAGCAATGCTCTTCTGAGTCTTCATTTCAATATTTAAAGCGAGTTGTTATGATGTCAAATATTTGTTTAAAAGAAATTCAGGAAATTAGCTGAAGGCATTTGCCAATTGGGAAAGGTGTGGTACCTCGCCCGGGCAGGTCAGCACCCAGAGCACCCACTGGTGATTAATGGATTGCAAGAGGTTCTGCTCGGTTTCTTCTTACCAGTAGCCAGGGGCCACAGAAAGTCATTCCTATCATTCAGGGAGGGAGCACAGGAGCAGCGGCTCAACCTTTCCTGGGATAAATTGCATAGATAAATAAATGAGTGGATGTGTTTGGGTATTTGAAGTGGTCTGTGGACGTTATCTGGATGATGTCAGCCAGCATTACAGCTCGGTTTCTGTTGTATCCTTGGTCTGCGGCACAAGTTAAAGCTTTAGATGACAAAAGAGATGGTGGGGATGACTCTGCTCTTGTCCACAGTGTGTAGCCTTGTACGGGAGCAAAATGCCAGAGATCCTCACCCCCTAAAGGGAGGGCTGCCGTGTTTGTTGTGTAATGATTGTCTCATTCAGATTGGAGACTGAAGACAGTGCGGGCTGGCGAGAGATGACAAACACCATATAGCTGAGTAGAACTGCATGGATCGCTCAGAACCCCTCAAACACGGGTGGGTTCATTCAGCATTAGCTACAGATTCTGGACTGTGAAGCAGTCTCCACTGATTGAGCATGGAGATCACTTTGGTGTGGCTAGTGATTGCTGATAAGGCATTGCAGAAAAAAAATGCTGAGAGAAACTGTGCTCAGAAAGGAGAATGCAAAGAAGGAACAGTACAGAGATGTCCGTACTGTGGACGTGACCTGCCAATGTGTGCTTGCAGCCCAGAAAGACAACCATGACCTGGCTTGCATCCCCAGCAGTGTGGCCAGCAGGTCGAGGGAGGGGATCCTGCCCCTCTGCTCCACTCTGGGAAGACCCCCCTGCAGCGCTGGGTCCAGCTGTGGGGTCCTCAGCACAGCAGAGACAGGGAGCTGCTGGAGCAGCACCAGAGGAGGCCCCAGGAATGACCTGAGGATGGAACCCCTCTGCTGGGAGGACAGGGGAGAGAGTTGGGGGTGTTCAGCGTGGAGAAGAGAAGGCTCCGGCCTTCCAGTACTTAAAGGGGGCTTCAGGAAAGCTGGGGAGGGGCTTTTTATCAGGGAGTGTAGTGATAGGACAAGGAGTAACGGTTTTAAACTGAAAGAGGCAAGACTTAGATTAGATGTAAGGAAGAAATTCTTCACGATGAAGGTGGTGAGGCACTGGCACAGGTTGCCCAGGGAAGCTGTGGGTGCCCCATCCCTGGCAGTGTTCAAGGCCAGCTTGGACAGGGCTCTGAGCAACCTGCTCTAGTGGAAGGTGTCTCTGCCCATGGCAGGGGCTTGGAACTAGATCATCTTTAAGGTCCCTTCCAACCCAAACCATTCTGTGTTTCGGGCTGGAAGGTTTATGAACAGACCCATCTGCCTCTCACTTGTTTTTCTCTGCTGACTGCGTGTTTGTAGGGTTTGGTTATCCATTGATGGAGACACGGCAACCTTAGCAAACTAATTGGCTTTCTCCAGTTGTAAAGAAATGGCCTTGACCCTGGCGAACAGACTGAAGGCTTGTGAGACAGTTACACTTGCGAAGTGTTGTGAGGATTTTACAAGTGAAAAAGGACTTAAGGTTTGACCCATTATTAACAACAATTGTGAGTCTTCCTCCTTGCAGTCCTGTCCTGGGATTATTCCAATTTTCACCACAAAGATGCGTTTTAATAATACCTGGTAACTTTACTCTCTGTGTTTCACATACACTCTAAACTCCTGATCCTTGAGTCAGGCTCTAAGTGTTGCAGGAATCAAAGTCATAAATAACCACAGCAGTTGGTTTATAAACCTCTGCATGAGAAAAGAAACGTCCAACTCGGAGTCTCTGTGTTCCCTGCAGCTTCAGGACGGTTGTAAAGTGCCGAAGCTTGTCACGCAGCTTCACTTCACCAGCTGGCCTGATTTCGGGGTGCCTTTCACACCTATCGGGATGCTGAAATTCCTGAAGAAGGTCAAAACGTTGAATCCTGCCCATGGTGGACCCATCGTGGTTCACTGTAGGTATGTATGTGCTCTTCAAACCATTTGCTTGGCTTGGCCTGGAGCTACGTGTGTAATTTCAAGGCTTAAATTGTAATCTTCTGTTCGTAGGCTCCGAAGTTTGTGTGTCTGTGTATGTGTGTGTATAGATATATTTACTTATTTATATATGTAAAGGGCAATAATATGCTGAGCTTCTTGAGAGCTCAGGGTAAAACAATTTTAGAAGCTCTGTCGTTGCTGTCACTTTGATACTCAACAGAAATTGTTTTGGTTTGGTTTTTTGATCCACGAGTGATATCCAGCGTTCGGTATAAAGATGTTCTTTGTCAGAAAAACAGACTGGTAATACAAATCTGTGACCTTTGCCGCTAAATGCTCCTCCGAGAATTCATCCCCCACTTCTCCCACAATAAAACTGCGGTTTGCTCTGTGAATGGTCCATTAGATGCCCGGAAAGTTTTGAACAAAGACTCGCATTTAAGAGGCTTAAACGCTGCGATTTGAAAAATGTACCTCAAACCCATACAGAACGTGGTCCCTCTCCCTCGGTCACGCCGGCGTGAACGTCCTGCGATTGAAGGCTTGTGTCTGAAATCGTAATGAACGCCCAGACAAAGCGCACCTCGGTTTTAAGGGGAGAATCACCATCTCTGTGGCAGCAGCAAGCTCACAGCTGAGCAAGGGCTGGCTTTAGAGGAGCAGTTACGGGGGCGAGGTTAGAATAAAAAGCAAAGAATAGTGGCTTTGGCTGGCTGGGGTTTGTTTGTAAGGAAATGGTTGTGGATTCATGTATTTGTTTCTTTTTTCTCTTGCTTGTGCCAGACATCTAGAAACACTCTCCAAGAGTCCTTGAAGCGTGTGCTGTAGAAAAGGAGCGTGTTTGTCCTGACCAAGGCAGCCTGTTGTTTCATTTCCAGCCAGATCTTGCTTTGCTGGGATTCATCTTCTCTCCCAAGTGTCATTCACAAGAGGCTTAAAGAAAAGCATAAATTTCAGTAGTCTCACCTAGTCTTTCCTTTGAGAAACCCACAATATTTTTAAAGCCTTTTGCCATGATGTTCTGTGGAGACTCATACTGGGCTTGAACTTTATTTTGGACCAGTGGGAAGTTCTGTACTTGGTTTAATCAGCAGAAGTGGAGACAAAATAAAGGAAAATACTTAATATCTTAATAAAAATCTACAGGGATTAAAATACAGTGGTCCAACAGAATGCAGTAACACCATTATGTGTCAGTGCTGGGGGCTGGTGCAGTTCTTCAGCCTGTGTTCGAAATAAAGATCCGAGAGAGGTGACACTTAATTTCCGCTACAGTTCAGGATATGACACTATTGAATTGTTGACAAAAGGAAAGGGAAGCCCATCGGTAGTGAGTAACCATCCATTTTTAGTGGGCTCTCACAATCATATCACCCCGTCACTCTGACAAAAACCGCTCGATCGGAATCTGTGGAAGTTAATGAAACTCTAATTCAACATTTGGGAGTAGAGAAGAGCAGATGAAATGGGGGGCAGCAGGATTTTCTGCCAATTTATTTTTTTTTTTTCCCCCAGAAGTTTTCAGGAATAATACTTTTTTTTTTTTTTCAGGAATAATACTTTTTTTTTTTTTCAGGAATAATACTTTTTCAGCTCCATTGAGGAATAGCTGGGTAAAGGATATCCAAGAGTAGGTTAAGGATGGATAAAATCAAGGAACTTCCAAGGCAAATGAAAGGCTGGTGAAATTCTGAGCTTTAGCCGGAACATGGCAGGATTGAATTAAGCGCTGTCCTGAAGTCGGGTGACCTTGGGGCAGAGGCGCAGGGAGGGACAAAGATGTGTAAAAAGGGGTCTCATCTGTAAAGGGAAGTGAGGAAGCCACGTGCAGGGCTTGGTGGGTGAAAGCTCACAGGACTGAGCAACAAAGGACGTGTGTGACCGATGAGTGACCCATGCCCAGAGGTGGTTTCCAGGATACTTCAGGAAGAGGAAAATCTCTGTAAACTGAGAATCAAGGCAGTAGGACTCGAGGTGGACTCGTCCATGGTGGCAAGAGGTCAAACATGAATGAAAGGAAGCGAGGGGGCAGGGAGCCTTGGCCACTCCGGGGTGGAAGCTGCGGTGGGCCATGGTCAGTGCCCGCAGAGTGGCCAAGGAGACTGGCGGGTGGGAGCTGGATCGGGAGGTGGCTGGCGGAGAAGAGGGGGGAGCCTGCCAAACCGGCGATGAAACCCAAAGGGATTTGGAGGCAGAGGGTTACAGTGGGCTTGTTCACTGTGAAGAAGTTGTGTGAAATTTTGGTGGAGGGCTGAGGTCCTCCATGGGTCTGCTCGTTCCCACCGTCCCTCCAGACCTGTGGAAACCTGGGGGCTTTGGTTTCACGTGGTGTTTGCTGTTAAAAGTGTGTGTGTACGTACGAACTAAGTCATATCCTATTGCAATAATTTTTTTTTGGTGTTATTTGAAGGCTAATGTTTCCTTGCTGAAAATGGATCGTATCTTTGCGCATGCCGGGATGGGGGGAGAGGTTTTTGTCGTGTTTCAGACGGTGTTTGTGGCCACTACAGCAGTTGCTGTACAAAGTTGAGCTAACAGAAGGTTAAAGGAGGGCTAGTAATGCCAGCACAGGATGCCAAACCCTTTTCCTCTGAGAGGAAGAGCTGAAAGTCGCGGGAGTTGTGTGATTTATGATGATCGTGCTCCCTCTCGTGGCTGTTGAAGGCTACGTTAAAAACCAGTACTTGGGGATGGCAGACAGGACGTGTAGAATTTGTAAGGAGTAACTAACCTGTTCTCTACTCGGTGTGGAACAGCAACGACGCAGAAAGGAGCAAAAATTGAAGAAAAAAAAATTAAAATTTCATCTTAGAGTGATTTATTAGAGCTGCTCAAGAAGAATGTTTTTCCAAAGGTCTTTTCTAATATAATTTTCATCATTTCAGAGCTGTTAAGAGGTGACTTTTTACATTAAAAGCTTAGATCCCTTTTTGTTTATATTGCTAAAATAGGGAATTAAGTTTGTTTTTTCACAGCGATTATTTCACTCCAGTATAAACAGCCCAAGCTCTACCTGTGTCATTGCTGTGGCATTCCTGTCACTCCATTGTTTGTTCTTGTTTCCTTTTCAAGCGCTGGTGTGGGTCGCACGGGCACGTTTATCGTCATAGATGCCATGATAGACATGATGCACGCGGAGCAGAAAGTCGACGTGTTCGAGTTCGTTTCAAGAATCCGTAACCAGCGTCCGCAGATGGTTCAGACTGATGTAAGTGGGCTTGAATCGGTTGAAATTACAGGTTTTTGTAGTCAAAGAAGAACATGCTTCTGCATTTGCATGCTGATATGCATCCCAGTATGTCCCGTTCTGATGCCCACCTGGATAATTGGAAAATGAACAAAGTCCACTAGAAGGGTGGGGTTGGGGAAGAAGATAGAGGCATGTTAGGGCTGTGAAGACCACCGCAAGGCACGTTATCTTTAGGTATCATGTCCAGGTTTCCCCATGTGCAGGAGAGTGGAGTTGTAGAGAATGCAAGTGCTGGAACAGGAAAACTCTGTTTTGGCGTAAGATGTATTTTGATAATTAGTAGATCGTGGACCAGATGAGAGAGGTGGAAGCACCGGATTGGATAGTTTCACTTCCTTGCTTTGCAGTATGCTTATGTGACTGTTTTCTGTTGGTTCCAGATGCAATACTCCTTCATCTATCAAGCCTTACTTGAATACTACCTCTATGGTGACACGGAGCTAGATGTGTCATCCTTAGAAAAACATCTACAAACATCACACAACGCAGCACCAAACCTCGTCAAAATAGGGCTAGAAGAAGAATTTAAAGTAAGTATGAAAGTCCTTTGCTATAGGATTTCTAAGTGTGGAAGCATTTACGCCAAAAAGATGACATGACTGGCTGGGTAGATGAGGGGAGAGAAGCGTCTACATCAGCTTCAGCAAGGCTTTGGACACAGTCTCCCATAACATCCTCTTACAGAAGCTTAGGAAGCGTGGGTTGGATGAGCAGACAGCGAGGTGGATTGAAAACTGGCTGAAGGACAGAGCTCAGAGGGTTGTGATCAGTGGTGCAGAGTCTGCTTGGAGGCATGTAGCTAGTGGTGTTCCCCAGGGGTCAGTACTGGGTCCAGTCTTGTTCAACACCTTCATCCGTGACCTGGAAGAAGGGACAGTGTCCCCTCAGTCACTTTGCTGATGATACAGAACTGGGGGGAGTGGCTGACACACCGTCAGGCTGCGCTGCCATTCAGCAAGACCTGGACAGGCTGGAGAGTTGAGCAGAGAGGAACTTAACGAAGTTCAACGAGGGCAAATGTAGAGTCCTGCACCTGGGGAGGAACAACCCGCTGTACCAGTACAGGTCAGGGGTGACCTGCTGGGAAGCAGCTACACAGAGAAGGACCTGGGAGTGCTGGTGGACAATAAGTTCCCCATGAGCCAGCAATGTGCTTTTGTGGCCAAGAAGGCCAACGGTCGCCTGTGTGCATGAGGAAGAGTGTGACCAGCAGATCGAGGGAGGTTCTCCTCTCCCTCTACTCTGCCCTAGTGAGGCCACATCCAGAGTCCTGTGTCCAGTTGCGGGCTCCCCAGTTCAAGAGAGAAAAGGAGCTACTGAGGGAGTCCAGTGGAGGTTACAAGGATGAGGAGGGGCTGGAGCATCTCTGTGCTGAGGAAATGCTGAGAGCCCTGGGGCTGTTCAGCTGGAGAAGAGAAGGCTGAGAGGGGATCTTCTCAATGTGATCAATAGCTACAGGGTGGGGTCAGGAGGATGGGGCCAGACTCTTCCCAGTGGTGCCCAGTGACAGGACAAGGGGCAACGGGCACAAACCGGGACATGGGAAGTTGTGTCTGAACGTGAGTAAAAACTTTGCTGTGAGGGTGGCAGAACCCTGGCCCAGGCTGCCCAGAGAGGCTGTGGAATCTCCTTGTCTGGAGAGATCCCAAACCCACCTGCACGCCATCCTGGGCAACCTGCTCTGGTGACCCTGCTCTAGCAGGGGGTTGGACTGCATGATCTCCAGAGGTCCCTTCCCACCCCCACCAGTCTGGGATCCTGTGATACTTCAAAAGCAGGAAAACTGTAACCTTAAAAGATGAAGTCCATCAATATAGAACAACTTGTTTTATTTTGGGCTTGCTGTGAATGGGTGCTGCGGGGTCGGTGAATGGGGCCTTGCTTAACATCCTGTTGGGCACAGTGACGTCGTCTTACGGACCTTTTCCTCTATGCTTTCTGTTTGTTTATAAAAGAAAAACGGAATTACTCTTTCAGTCTGGTACCAGATGCCAGATCAGATAACACTGGAAGAGGGAGCTGGGTTACGGCACCTAATTTGCATCCTGGCAGGATTGTTAACTTGGTGATGGCTGATGGCAGAGAGAATTGCAGAGATCTTATGCAGCTAGGGCTGAATATCCAGGCATGCCAGGAAAGGAAAGAAAAAAAAGCATTTCTGTTTAGTGGAGAAACCTCAAATGCACAAAGCAGCCGCCCCCACTGTTTTGTGATCATTGTCTGAAATAGACCTTATCGTCCTCAGGAAATAGAAAGAACTTCGCTATGACTTTTGCCTTGCTGAAGTACTTATTCTGTATATAGGTCTGAACCATTAAATGGTTTGGGTGGGAAGGGACCTTCAAAGCTCACCCAGTCCAACCCCTGCAGGGAGCAGGGACATCTGCAACTAGAGCAGGGTGCCCAGAGCCCCAAGGTCCAACCTGACCTGGAATGGTGCCAGGGATGGGGCTTCTGCCACCTCTCTGGGCAACCTGGGCCGGGGTCTCACCACCATCACTGCAAACAATTTCTCCCTTCTCTGTCGTCTGAATCTCCCTCTTTTAGTTTAACCCATCAGCCCTTGTCCTGTCCCAGCAGCCCCTGCTGAAAAGCCCCTCCCCATCTTTCTTAGAGACCCCTTTAACTGCTGGAATGACGTATGGCTGTTAACTGGAGTTCTCCCTTTTCTTTAAAGGATTAATTTAATCAGATATCGGGAACAGGGAAAAGAACATAATTTAAAAATAAGTGAGATGACATAGCAACATGTTCAGAAATTAAAATTATTGGTCTGTCAGAGGAAAGGAAGCAAATGAACCCATCAAGTATTGTCCTTTTTCCAGCACGCCTGTGTTGGTTTTTGCTGCCCGCGGTGCCAGCAAGGCTGCGTTAAAGGGCAGGGAGCAGCGTTCCGTTCTGCTGCGTGTTCTGGAAAACACTTAGATGGCCCCGGAGCACTACAGAAATGAGCAGAGTTATGTTGTGACCAGCATGAGAGTCTCTGGCAGAAAGTCTATTGAACACCGAATTACAGAGTAGCTGCAAATTGATTTCTCAGAGGGTCAGGGTTTCTTTTCAGTAGCTTGTTGCCGGTACTAGAGGTTTTTCTGGCATTGAGATACGCTCCTGAAACTCAGTACCGGGCAAACACCGACCTGAAAATCTGCTTGCAGGTTGGAAATTGGATATTAAATTAATTTAAATTGAATTTATATTAAATAGTTGCTGAAATTTAATTTAATAAATTAAATTTGATATTAAATAGCAGCTGTGTAACTACGATGGGTTTGTGGTAAGTCGCCCCCACCGCAGAAGCCGCCTGTACTTTATTGTTGGGTTATCTCACGGGTGTGTAATGATGCTATAAAAAAATTGCGGGGCAAGAGCAGTGTTTGTCCTGGGAATGCTGCCAGCACAAACGGAATAAACAGGTCCCTTCCCTGGCAAAAGCTGTAAACGTCTTCCCAAATGTCAACTTTAAGAAACTCACACCTTTTCAAAGGGAACGGGGTGCTCTGCGCTACCGAAAGCCACGCTCGGGCAGTCCAAATGTGTCTTAAAAAGGCAACGAACCCAAAATGTTAAAATCCGCTGTCAGTTTTCAGCCCGTAAACTTTATTGATAGGCCTTGGGAGTGTGTTCAGACTCTGAAATATTTACCAGCATGAAAAAATTACATGACTATTATTCCTAATTAATTTCTATAGGCGGTTTTTGTGGAAAGTCAGTCGTGCATTGACTGTTAACTGTTTTGTAGCCGAACCCTCTTGAGCACGGGGAGCACGAACTGCATCCGTTCCAGCTTCTCCTCACCCTCATTCGTGTGCTTAATTACAGAAGTTAACAAACGTTCGAATAATGAAGGAAAACATGCGGACCGGCAATCTTCCGGCGAACATGAAGAAGGCGAGAGTCATCCAGATCATCCCCTGTAAGAGACACCAGTGCTATAAACCCCCGCTCACCCCTGGCTGTGTCGCGGTGTGGACCACACCACGGCTCGTATCAGAGCTCCTTATAAAGTGTAAAACCCTTATAGTGTCTTATAAAGTCAATTCTTCGACTTTATCCATGTAAAGCGTACCACAATCCGTGAGTTTTCAGCGCTAAATTAAGTAATTCAGCGGTTTCACACATTTTCTGCGTGATTCTTTGCACGCTCCGGAGCAGCACTGTCGCGGCTGCACCTGAAAATGGAACTTCCAGGGCTGGCAGCCCATATCCTGTGGGAATGGAAAACCAGCAGAAAACCTGTTGCCCTCCTCCACAGGCTTCCTAAATCCTGGATAAGATCTTTGAGACATCCTTTGGCTTTCAGATAACGGATTTGGTTGGGTTTGTTCTTCCGCAAATGTCATAGTGGAGCAGTCAGGGTACGGTTAACAAAAGTCAGACTGGACTTTTTTTATTCCAGATGATTTTAACAGAGTGATTCTGTCGATGAAAAGAGGGCAGGAGTTCACAGACTACATCAACGCCTCCTTCATAGACGTACGTAGAAAAAATTTCATGTATTTAAACTGCTACTCAGATATTTTGCTGTTGCTGATAAGTCTTTACGAGACGCAATCAACTTGGCTCATGAAGAACATCAGCTTTTTTGTTTGGGTTTGGCTTAGGAGAGTTTCCAAATAATTACTTGATGTTTTCAATTTCAGTTTGAACGGTTGTGTCATTTAAACCCCCATGGTGGTGTTAGATTTATAAACGAATGCTTTGATTCTTCTGACAAAGAGGCAGTGAAACAAGTCAGCTGTACAGCTGATGTCCAACTGGTCCGTTGTCCGCATTCAGGTCAGCGGGTGTAAATCTGTTCTGGGGAAAGGGAACAGAAAAGTCCGTGTTGAGCCCGGGGAAAGGCTGTCACAGGGTTTACCTGTGCTAATTCTGGACTTTCTTCCCGGCTTCCTGCCTCAACCTGGGCAACACCTTCCACTGTGTCTAGTTTTCCTTGAAATATGAGAATTAATCCGATCCTGAGGCAGTAAAACCCCATTAGTGACGGCGGATTGTGGCCACCGCGGCGGTGAAGATCACATCCGTATGTCACTAGAGCTGTAGCTTAAAAACTGAGTTAAATGTTAGTTGTACAGTAAAGCTGATGGCTGCAGTGGGTATAACTGCGTTGAGAAGCCCTTTCAGTTACCTGTTACCGCAGAATTTCATCCCTTCAGCCACGACTGTAAAACGTCATAAAGCGCAACCTCAGGGTTGTGAATTTGGGTGATTTTTTTTCCCATGTTTCTTGCAACGAGCAAGAATCACGCAGGCTCAGGGTGCCCAGACATGCAGTACCCATCACACGGTGAAGCAGCGGGGCTCATGGGAAGCACCGGTTTGAGCGGTCATCTCCGTTACCCTCCGTCCCTCGTCCTCGTGTCACGCTGTGAGCAGCCCCCATGTGTCTCCGCAGGGCTATCGGCAGAAGGATTACTTCATTGCCACGCAGGGACCGCTCCCGCACACGGTGGAGGATTTCTGGCGGATGGTGTGGGAGTGGAAGTGCCACACCATCGTTATGCTCACGGAAGTTCAGGAGAGGGAGCAGGTACGTGTCCTACAGCGGCTGGCTCCAGAGCAGAGCTGGTAACACTGGTAAAATATGAGCATTAATGTTAAACTATGTGTTACCTCCAAGTTCTAGCGATGGGAGGTTTTTTTTTTTTTTTTGACCTTTCCTATAGCGGGCACTTGCTTCGCGATTTGGTGTGGGCCAGTGTTGCTGCTTGTGCGTGAATTGTCAGAAGACCCACCAAAACTGCTGAAAATTATGGTTTGCAAAAGGGCCCAGATCACATCAAAAGCACAAAATCTATAGGGGTGCCTGACATGGAACAGCGGTTTGGGATTTGGGAACAGCTGGACAAAGCTTTTTGGGAAAACTTGTCTCCCTGTTCTACCAGTATAAGCTCCGGTGGCTTATTCTGAGCCTGCAGTTGGAAGATGGAGGGGTCAACGCTGCACCCGGGGTCTTTTAGTGCTGCAAAACGGTGGGTTTGGGAGGCTCTTTCACAACACTGCGTGGCTTTCAGGAGTTCCTTATTTTATTCTAATCTGTTTTAAAGCCGTATTTGCCATCCATGATTCCTAAACCCTTCTTATCGTCATGGTTTGTATTATGGAAATATTTTATTATTGTATTTTGGGGTATTAACCTTTTCATGATGATGATCGTGTGGCACCTCCCGTATCAGAGATTCGTGACAATGTGGGTAACTGGAAAAAATGTCAAGGAGTGTTTACCATTCTATCTCGATTTTTGCAGGAGAAATGCTGCCAGTACTGGCCATCAGAGGGCTCCGTGACTCACGGAGAGATCACCGTCGAAATCAAGAGTGACAGTCTGGTAGATGCCATAAGCGTCCGGGACTTCGTCGTCACGTACAACCCGGTAACGTTCTTAAATTCCGGGAGGTTTTTGGCATTTGAAGGCATTTACAGATATGAAAATGTAACTTAAATGGTGGAATTTCTATTGAAATATAAATGTGGTCAGTCAAAACCCAACACTGTATCAAGAGGGAGCTTTTTGCTCAAAGTCCCATGGAAGTTCTGGTCAGTAAAAGGCATCCTCGATCAATGTGGGTCTGCGATATTTTTTGGTTTTGTTGTTGCTGCTGTTCTTGTGTTTTCCACCATCTCCCACATAACTATAAAAGAAAATTTGATTTGAGCTTTTTAAACCCCATGAACACACATACTTGTCCGCCTCCCAGCTCTTCCTTTACGTTGCTCTGCTACAGGCCTGATCTACTCAAACCTATTTTTGATCTTTGATCTCCTCACTCACTGCATCCTTCCTTCAGGATCCACTTTGCTCCTTTCCAAAAGCAACAAATTACTTGCAGTTAAGACTATAATTTATTAACTACTTATTGCATTGCATGTAATTCATGCACTGAAAGAGTTGGCACATGCAAAGCAAAAGGATTTAAATTTTGAGCACTGTGTATTTCTGTAGGATGGAGGGTGGTGGGTGAGGGGTGAATACACCCCCTGCTCCATGAGGCAGAGAGTCCTCGTCTGTGGTGACTTCTGTCACGTCTTTAAAACTCAAGTGACAGAGTTTTAGGTAGTACCCAAGCAGTGATGTTTTTGCACTGCAATCCAGCATGGTTAGAAGCGTTTGCTGCTGCAGATCTAGAGAAATCTGGGTAAGCTCAGTATTTGTGCCTAAGTCCAGCTAGATCAGTGGTGTTTGAAGGAATATTATGTTAAAAGATCTCCTGCTGAGCTGGGAGGAAGGAGGAACGACTGAGCCTGTTTTCCTCGTAATGGAGACATCTTCCAGGCTTCCAGAACAAACCGGTGTCTAGAGTCTTCCCATCAAACTCATTCACCAGCGGTCCCCTTGGTGGACATGTTGAAAGCACCAGCAGAGCCCTCATGTTTTCAGCTCTCCGTGCTTGCAAAAATTGGTGATACGTGGTGGAACTGCCAGAATATCCGTGTTGCGTCCATATGCTATTGTAAACGCAGTCAGGGGAACAGCAAGCGAAGATCTCGGCGTAGTTCAAGAGCCCACCATGAATTGGGTTGTTTTCATGGGGCTTTGGAATGTGGCCTGTGTAGAGGAAAGCCCTCACCCCTTGGACCTCAGGATGAATGGGCTTCAAGTGTATCCTTGGTGAAACGGCTGTGCAAATCAGAAGGAGAATTAGAGGAGTAAACTATCAGTGGAGTGGATGGGGAATTCAGACCTATCAGCTCTGCGTGACCTATGGACCAGGTTGCAAACAGCCCCCTCTGCTAGAACGGTGCAAAATTTATGCTCTGAATATTTAAGGTGAGAAGCTTGTTCCCATTTCGAAGTAACAACTGGGTGAATCTGGTGTTTTCTGGCACGCAGGGTAACCAGGAGAAGCAGAGCAGGCTGGTTCGGCAGTTCCATTTCCATGGGTGGCCAGAAATTGGGATTCCTGCCGAAGGAAAAGGGATGATCGACCTGATCGCGGCTGTCCAGAAGCAGCAGCAGCAGACGGGCAATCACCCGATTACGGTGCACTGCAGGTAAGAGTCGCCTCTTCCTCCCCCCAGCAGCTTTTTCTCCAGTCTGGGTGCTTTTACAGCAGTAGACAGCATCCTTTAAAAATAAATAGGAATTAAGAAACGCAAGAAAAAGATAGAAAAGAAAGAACAAGTAGGATTACAGCAGGGATTTGTGACTTGTCTTTCGCTAAATTAGCGAAGTGGAGGCCTTAACGGTGGGCTTAACGGCTGGAATTAAACACGTGTGTGGTTAACGTGGGGTGTTTTGCTGCACGCTGTGATGAGGAGAGGAAAGCTGTAGGGTTATTTTGGTACCGTGTAACACCCCCCACCCATCCAGTGCTCAAATGTTCTATTGGGATCAAAAGCTGCCGCTTTCTACAAACCGTCAGGAGAATAAACCACATCCCTAATGGAAGCTGAAGGCAAAATGTATCCCTGTCCATGAAAGCAGAGCGAAAACAATATTTAATGCTAAGAGGTAGCTTGTGTCTGGCTCGAGACACGATAACGAGAATATATTTGTCCTACGCCAGGTTTTCACTGTTTGTCGTTTCGGTGGTTTGGTTTTGAACTGTACATTTTTATCACAGCATTTTTAATGTCAGCCTGTGATGTGAACCTCTTCTCTGCTTGGACCTGATCTGGGAGAGGCACGGACTGACTCCCGGCTGCTCTGCCCCAGCTTGAGAGTTTTCAGAGGCCACATCCCTCTGTACTGGGTTCATATGAGACCTCATCTAGAGTCTTGGTTGCGGTTGGAGCACTCAGGCACAACTGTGACATTAAAAACAATCATTGCCCTGAAAATTGATGATTAATTAATTCTAAATACCAGCCTTTTAAATCTTCTCCTCTTGGGCACCTTGTACAAGGTTTTGCTGGACCATTGGTCATCTTTCAGCAATGGAGGTCAAGCTCCTGGTATCTTTATATCTAAAAACATCTGGTTTATTCGTTGGGGTATTTTCTCTGTTGGCTGAGAACCGCTCGGCACCTATGCTGTGATAGACCCTGTAAGACCGACTGCTGCATGGAGAAGCTGCTCAGACCTTTTGTCAGTGAGCCAGATAAGGTGATGCCGCTGCTGGATTTTCCCTGCGTTTCAGAGATTTGTCTCTCTGATTTTTGAATGAATCACTGATTATTTTTTTTTCTTTGGGGGGGAAAAAAAAAAGCCAAACCAAACCTGATTTATGCAACACTCAACTTGCTCTTGCAGCATTACCTGCAGGGCAGTTGACTCACCACATGGAAATATTCTGATAGAAGAACCTGCCTGCTTGCTGCTAGACTGAGAAATAGGAGTGGGCATGTTCCAGCGGGTCTCTGCAGTGTATGCTGACTCTTATTTTTCTCTGGCTGGAGTTTCAAAGGTGTGACTCGGTCTCTGGTTTGAGTTTGGGTGTCTGCCATGTCACCTCTATTTTTCATGCACTGGTGAAGCAGAGATCTTGGGAGCCTGAGCCAGGACTTGGGATTTGTTGGTGTTTTGGGACACAATCTTGTACCAGTGCATGTTGGCTGAGGGACCTGGGGGTCTTTAGCTTGGAGAAAAGGAGGCTCAGGGATACCACCTCACTCTTGACAGCTCCCTGTCAGGAGGCTGGAGTGGTGGAGGTGGGGATGTTGGTCTCTTGTCCCAAGTAAGGAGCAATGGGACAAGAGGAAACAGCCTCAAGTTGCACCAGAGGAGGTTTAAGTTGGCCCTGAGGAACAATTTCTTCCCTGTTGGAGTTGTCCAGGGCTGGCCCAGGCTGCCCAGGGCAGTGGTGGAGTCCCCATCCCTGGAGGGGTTTCCCAGCCGTGTCGAGGTGGTGCTGAGGGACAGGGGTCAGTGGGGACCTGGCAGTGCTGGGGGAATAGTTGGACTCGAGGAGCTTAAAGCTCTCTTCCAACCAAAACGGCTCTGTGATTCTGTGATGTTCACTGCCAAAACCACCTCCTCCTCCTCCTGGCTTCGCAAGTGCTTTGCTGGTTGCTGTCTTATATTTTCTGTAGGGGACTCTGGGTTCCCCCAGCCTGTGGTGGCTACGCTTGAGTGTGATGACAACACTGTGTTTGATTCCGCAATTTGACAAATTTTAACAGCCACTCATTTTTAAATGCTAAGGAGTTAAAACTCTGACTTCAAGTGGGTAAAATATCAAGCAGTTGTAGCCAGTAAAATGAGATAAAACCCAATGTCTTTGCTATGCAGAGATGAGGTGCTTAAGAACTGTCTGTATATTCCTTCTACTTTATCAGGCTATTTGACCTGCAGCCTCTCTGAAGCTTTAGCTTTATCGCTGGGCATGCATTTTCCCTAGATGTTTTAGAAATCTACTGCAATTGTTTTAAAATGGATTAAACAAGAAAATAAAATGCAAACTGGACAGTATATTGTAGGGTTTTTAATGTTGGGAATTGTCTTCTGTCCTGGTGTGGGCAGCTTTTGCCTTACTTGAACTTCTCCATGAAGTCCTCCGGGAGTCTTCAAATATGAATGAACGTAGCTTTATGAATAAGTAAACACACTTCAAGTCTAAGACTAATTTCTCTGAGTGTTCACATGAACCTGTGAAAACTTCTGTTCATTTTTTTCCAACTATTTATGAACAGTTTAAGGAGCTGCTAAAAAAGAGATGGTTCTTCAGTGGAATCAAGATGTAACCCTAAAGAGTTGAGAAGGGGTTTGCTAACTGAGTTGCCAACACAATTCAAAGCCAATCTGTTTGAAATCCAACTCCCTTCTCTTCCAGTGTGCGTCTGCAGCTGCCGTCTCTTTAGTTCATGGCTACCTTTGCTGCTGCTCTCTTCACCGTCTCCTCCTTTCCGCACTCTTAATACAAGCTGCTGTGTTACTTAGAGATCCCTTTCTGCTGCCTTCACCCATTCTGTGTGTCATTTGCCTTTGAACTTTAAATTTGAGTCAAATTTAAAAGTTACCTTTCACAAAGTCCTAGAATCCCAGGTCGGAAGGGACCTCAAGCATCATCTGGTCCAACCTATCCTGGCAAAAGCCTGGTATAGTCAAGCTGGCCCAGCACCCTGTCCAGAAGAACCTTAACGGCACCCAGTGTTGGGGACTCCACCGCTTCCCTGGGGAGATTATCCCAATGGCTGATTGTTCTCATTGTGAAAAATTTTCTTCTTGTGTCCAGTCAGAATCTCCCCAGGAGGAACTTTTACCCGTTACCCCTCGTCTTTTCCATGTGACTCTGTGTAGATAGGAACTCTCCATCTTCTCTGTAGCCCCCCTTTAAACACTGGAACATGGTGATAAATTCTCCCCTGAGCCTTCTGTTCTCACGGCTGAACACACCCAGTTCCCTCAGCCTTTCCTCACAGGGCAGCTTCCCAGTCCTTGGATCATCTTTGTGGCCCTTCCTTGACCCGCTCCAGCCTGTCCACATCTTTAACCCTTTTTTTAAGGGAATTGCAGAAAGAGAAGCCGCTATGCAAAGAGCAGCGCTGCATTCCCATGAGCCAATACCTATTTTCTCCTGCATTTCAAAGGCAGTTCAGTTTTCCCACACTAAGAATTCTTAAATTAATTAACGCCCCCACCCCACACTTGCATGGGCTGTAAGGACTTGCTAAAAGCGTGTTTCAGAAGAAAGGCGAGTGGGTCTAAAGTGGCACAGCGATACCCATCTACCTCTTCTCAGCATAAGTAACACCGTGTGTGACGATGTGTGGGTACAGGTTTACTTTGTGTCCTCACCTTTCGATAGCTGTAGACTATTCTGAAATGCATCACTCGCAGGTTACTCTAGAAACCACCAATGGCTACTGGAGATCAGCTAATTACAAATAAATCTGAACCCTCTTAGATTTTGCATTTGTCTTTAATCTGATAAAAGTAAATGTCTGAAGGGAATAGCACATCTAATACGTTGGAGCTGTTCTTCTTTCCTGCTCTTGAGACGTTTAACGTGTCCAGCTGAGGGTACCGACTTTTGCACTTCATAAGCCTCGTGGTTATCGGATTTTTTTTTTAATTTGATAGAAATAAGGTAGAAGCAATGACATGTGGCTACAGTTCACCTACTCATGGTGAAAATTTTAAATCTAATAAATGTTGTGTTTATTTAGCAAGCCGGTGAACCCTCCACTCCATCTTACCACTGCTCCCATCCTGATTTTAGGAACTATTCCCTAGCAAAGCCCACTCGCCTTCCAGTGCACAGCCACTGTTGTGTTGGTCTCAAATAGATTCTAATTAATGTGATTAGGAGAGAGGAAGAATTCTTTTTTTAATTTTTCTTTTTGCTCTAGAATTAGGCATAATAAATCAGATAATTATTGAAATATATTTTCGTTCATGGCATTGTAATACAAGGACAACTAAACTTACTGAAACAAAGGAAACTACAGTTACTTGGGAGTACGTTGGGCTGATTATTGTAGCCAAGAGGGAGGCAGAACAGTCGATTTTAGTTTCTTGTAGGTTCTGTAGCCTCACCTGGAGTCTTGCTTCAGTTTGTCCCTTTATTAATAGATCTGTTTAGGAGATGCCTTATAATCAAGATAATAATAATGCTTTTGAGTCTGTCCGCCGTGCAGAAGTGTAAATCACAGCCTAACAGAACAGCATTGCTTTGATCGCGCAGTGCTGCTTTGTGTTATAACCAACTTCGGCAACTGAAAGCCTGAAGATTGTGTTCTCCCCCATCAAGAATAACACCAATGTGTGGGACCACCAAGTCGTCTTTGCTGAAGACGAATGCAGGTTGGAGGAAGCAGCTTTGCCAGGTCATTATTTGAATCTCGGACATTGGCTGAGGGTGTTCACGTGCCACCGCAGCCAGCTCAGGGTCTGCCACTTGAGTACAGAAGCTGTCGGTAAAGAGCCTTTATTGGTTCCAGCCTGGCTCCCAGGTCACTTCCATTCTTTCTGGCTCCCTTCTAGGTGACAAACTAAGCACAAAAAATGAGCAGACGTTGGCTAATAGCTGTATTTGGTTATTTTATATCACTGCTACTTCTAGAGTCTTCATCCTACCCTATGTCAAGCAGATGTGTTTGTGTTGCAGTGCTGGCGCTGGGAGAACAGGCACCTTCATAGCACTCAGCAACATCCTGGAGCGCGTGAAGGCTGAAGGGCTCTTAGACGTATTTCAAGCTGTGAAGAGCTTAAGACTGCAAAGGCCACACATGGTGCAAACACTGGTACGATATTTAACAATCTGGATCGCTGTCAAAGGAGGGATGTTTGTAAATACTCAGTGGGAGGAGAACAAGGGGGGTTTTTTGCAGGTTGAAATAAATTATGTATGATGGTGGCGTACAAGGTGTTATCAGAAATCTGTGGGTTTTCAGGCTTTTTTTAATTGCATTTCTAAAAATACAACTTGGCTAAACATTCCCTGTCTTTTAGGAACCGGAGGCAGTTTAACCAAAGTCTTCTGCATGTTGTAGGTGACAAAACATAGGAAGTGAATGTGTTTTAAGCTACTTATTGGTTGTTGATTCTTACATTAAAATGGTAATTTAAGGGCTTGCGGTTGGTCACCAAAAGGAAGAAATCTCTTTGACTTCTTTAAAGTCATCTACAAGTAATAGGTGAAGCTTGGTCCACTTTTCACTACGGAATAAACATTAAAGGGAATTTTTACTTGATTTTTTTGAAAATCTATAAACACACTAATATTCTGTATTTTGATAGCAGCTTTCATTCGTTAATTTGAAACTTCTTTAGAAACAATTCTCTCAAAACACCTTCTCCGGGTAGATCATACCATGCTATGGGCAGGAAGAAAGGGGCTGAAGCAGCAGAACGGGATTATCCGCAGTCATGTGGAGCCAGGGATGAAATATTTCTTTTGGGGTCCTGGCTCTGTGATTTAATAATGTCAGTTAAGGGTGTAATTGCCATTGATAT
This sequence comes from Bucorvus abyssinicus, assembly GCA_009769605.1. Lineage (NCBI taxonomy): Eukaryota > Metazoa > Chordata > Aves > Bucerotiformes > Bucorvidae > Bucorvus > Bucorvus abyssinicus. Next base: position 4,135,159 of record CM020032.1, read on the forward strand.
TCCCCGCTAAGCCTGCGGAGAGGCTTCTGCTGGACTTTGCTCTCCAGCACAAGCAAATTCAGATGCCAGTTCCGTTTATTATTGGCGTTGTTACAGATTTCATATGCCGGCAAATCATGTTGAAGGCGTTTTGGTGTGGCGCGAGGAGCAGGACACGTCCCATCTTCGGGATGCAGCAGGTCCGCAGGGTGCAGACAGCCTTTGCGAAGGGGACTGTGTGTCAGGAAAATGAACGTAGAGGTTTTTAATGTTCTATACGTTTAAAGTTCCATCATCAGAAGTTATATCATAGTGTAGTTCCTGCTGTAAAGCTCAGAAGGTGGAGCTCGAAGTCAACCAGCCTGGTGCCCTGGGGAGTCACCGGCTTTAGTGGGAGCCGGTGACAGTAACCCACTTGTAAGTGAGAAGGCAGGTCTAAGAATTGATTCTGTTCACGAACCATCACTACAGAAATCATTTTAACTGACGAGCACCAATCAGCCGGTGTTTGACAAGAGCGAGGACCGCTGCTGTTATTTTAAAGCAGAAATACATGAACAAAAAGCAGCACAGACCAGTCCACAGCTCCGGGTCGCTGGAATGTGGTGCATTTCTCATTGGGATTTGATCCCCAGTGAGATTTTCTGTGACGTAGTTGTATAATGTAGCATATATTGAAACCTCTCTCTTGTTTTTCAGGAGCAGTATGAATTCTGCTACAGAGTGGTACAAGATTTCATCGACATATTTTCGGATTACGCTAATTTCAAATGAAAACTCCTGCCTTATTTTTTAATTTGTCTGTATAAATAGTTGTATATTCTGTTAATTTATTCCGTGCCGTTTTGGTCGTTGACTTTCCTGTAAATAGGACCTCGTGTTGGCTTTAAAAGTTGCATTTGCTGTATAAAGTTATTTCTTAAATATAAATACCTTCTAAAGCGAAGTATAATGTTCATATACAGTATATCACTATATAGAAATCTTTATTCTAAATAACAGTAAATTAATTCTTGAGGATCTATTTCTTCAAATTTTTCCACTTAAATATTTATCAATAACGTTATCTCCCAGTTCTTGAAACTTTACACAGATGATTTACACTTCATACAAAAAAACAAGTGAATTGTGGTACCTATGTTTGAACCAAACATGTTTTGGCCCCAAACCCTCCTTGGCTATGAACACAGCTGTTTATTTGGGGGCACATTCTGACGTCATGGTTACTTGTGATTTAGTTCACAGAGAGTCTCACTGATGGCAAAGAGACTGCTCGAGTGAAATGCTATTAATGACCAAGGCATCAGAATGTGGCCCATCGTGTGTAGTAATGCACAGTCCCCTTGAACAGCACAGAGCTGCTTTTCCAGGAGGTTTTTACGATGCTCCAGACTGATGGTGGTTCCATTTTGGGTCTTACCGTCGGTAGGATTTAATCCGTATAAATATAGAGGTGAATGTCGGGTTTGAATATAGCTTTCAAAGTCCAGTTATTTTGTTCTTTCCTAAATACTACACCAGCTTAAATCGATTTAGAAAGACAATAATATGAGTTTATCACTATTTTGCGACTATTTTGCATATCAAAAGAGTATATTTTGCAGCACCTGAACTTGCCTACTTGAAGAGGCGTCATTGCCATTTTCAGAAATGGAGTTAAAGCTTCTCTCTCTACACGTGCAGAACTTCCCAATTCTCTGAGAAAAGGCGAGAGAGATGAACTCTTCCTCTGATTAGAACAATCCACAATATTTGCAAAAACTTTGAAAAAACATTTTACTAACAGCATAACATGAAGTGTTGTAGCAAAAAGCTCCTCTACATTCTTACCCTCCCACAGATATTATCAAAAAGAAACGCTCCCTTTAAAAGGGGGGTGCGATGGTGTATATAGACCTATTTTTAATGAAACTACTACTGATGATAGAATTGGTGAAATAAAGTTTAAAAGTCTTTATTGTGGCCCTGAACAGGCTATGCTTAGGGGTCAGGGAACCCCCAAAGCACAGGGCATCCGGATGTCGAATAATTAAGTTTATCTTTTCCACTCTTGGAGGTGCATATACAAGTTAATGAGCACAAAGGAGCGACTCTGTACTTTAATTCCGTAACTAATATGCAATAGTTGGCTCTTGTCCAGTTGGTTGGGTTGTTTTCAACGCAAACATCAAAGCCTTATTTAAAAGAAGCCACTTAGGCTGATCCCATCACCATCATTCTTGCACTATTTTACCCCATTTTTTCATTTCCGGTAACAAGTACCATCGTACTCCGTAACACGGGAATGGGGAGGTGCTCCCTTCCCTTCATACTGGATGGAAACGGTGCCATTCAGGCGTTTGGAAGCACACTGCTCTGAACACTGCCCTTTCCTGCTGCTTGTCTTCCTGTCCATGCACTCCTCTTATTTATTTGTACAGTAAATTATGCACTTAAGGATCATTTAAAGCCTAAACCTTTGCCATGAGTTGCTGTGAGAAGAGACGCTCAAGCCGCAGAAGGCATTGAGTAACGGAAACGAAGGCCAAGTGAATTTAAATTTCTATTGCACGCTGGAATTTCATCAAATTCTCAAAACCCATCAAATAAATCCGCTATGGAAACCAATAGCGAGGTTTTCAGTATGGCCCTTTGTAGTGCAGGGAGTCGCAGAGGTGAAGTGGTGGTAGAAAATAATGCCAAGAGACTCCCACCAGTGTCCAAAGCAGCATGTTTTAGAATCCCGTTAGATCCCAACGTGCACTGGAAAAACAAGTTGTCTGTGGTACGGCCTTGTGGGTCCCTTCAAGAACAGCGTGGATTAAGAGTGGCCTTGCGAAGCGCAGTATTAGGGGAGACCCGCGGCCCCCTGACAGTGGCAGGAGCTGCAGCACGGCTCCTGCTGCCCGCAGGGTTTACTACGGGGGTCGTTCTGCGGGGCCCGGGCAGCTCGCTGGAGCTACGGCAAGGAGTAGGGAGCTGAACCACCGAATACTAAGTGGGTACTCAGATTTGAGTTGCTAACTATATTGGGAGGAAACAACTACCTATAATACATGTCAGAAGTCACAGACAGAGCTACACGATGACTTTTTTAATAATTTGAGAAGTTTGCTTTCCAGTTCTTGGGTTGGCTCACTCGACTGCTGGGTCAGCAGCCTCATAACTGGGGAGCCGTATCTCGATATAGATCTATGTGAATTTTCTTTTTAATTTTCCTATGTTGCATGGAATTTCTTTGAAAATGCCAAATAGCCGATTAGAAGAGGTACATTCTGATCTCTCCGGGGTTTTGGTCACTGTGTGACCGGGCTGTTCTCGTGTGTTAGGAGAGGTCCTAGCTCACCTCAGCATTTAAGCGTTGGCTTCACAGCACCCTGGTTCCCTGCTCCTGAAGCAACCCCTTAAGTGCTTTGCTGAACTGGGCCTTACCGAAGAGCGCGTACTGTAATTAACAGTGGTTTTTAGGGTATTTTTACGTTTTTTAAACTTTTAAAAGGAGCCTGACCACCTGTGTTCAGTATTTTGAAACATTTTCATTGCCCTAGTACCATTTTTAATGTAGAATTTATTGAAACTTTTCTGTATAACCAAATTGTATTTAATTTGTCAAAGCTTTATAATATATGTATGTATGATACAGTTTCAGCTATCATTATTTTCTTTTATTACATTTATAATTTGATCTTGCCGTGTTTTTAATGCCAGTGAATGTTGCTGAATTATTTGTATATGCAAATTGCAAGATCTAATACATTCTGATGCAAGAACAACGCTTTGTCTTCCTTCTCAGACTGTATTACTTTTGTTAAAGCTTTTAATTCCATTCCTGTATGTGTGTTCATTTAAATTAAGTATTCTAAAGGAGTCGAGATCCATTATCGAGACGAGTAATTGTTCAGTACTTATCTGCAGCTGATGGAAGTAATACTCCGATTCACATCAGAACTGAAGCATCGAGTGTATAAAGTGCATCACAAACTCACAATAACAATCGTCGAGCTGTAGGATCATCGAAAGGCCAGGTCTTCCCAAGCTGAATTAATAAGACCTGAAAATGGAGAGCTTTGATGTGCCTCACCCCACCGCAGCCTTCCCTTTGGAGTATGAAGGTGATGATTCAGAGTCCGACCCTGCAGTACATACGTCAACGTTCTCTTACTGCTCCAGAATACTCGTATGGCACCGACTGCTCAAGTGCTTCCGTCCAGCAAAGCCTCAGAGCGGGGCAGAGCTGCGAGAAGCTGGGGCTTGTGCTGCCTTCGAGAGAGGTGGGAGGAGCCCACAGGAGTGGGATTTGGGTGCTGAGGGAGACACGATTTCAGGAAACATCAAGAGATTTCAGGAGATTTCAAGAAGGATGTTGAGGTGCTGGAACATGTCCAGAGAAGAGCAACGAAGCTGGTGAAGGGTCTAGAGAGCAAGTCTTATGAGGAATGGCTGAGGGACCTGGGGGTCTTTAGTCTGGGGGAAAGGAGACTGAGGGGGGAACCTCAGTTAAATACTCTCCAACTACCTGAAAGGAGGTTGGAGCAAGGTTCGGGTCAGTCTTTTCTCCTATGTAGCAAGTGATAGGACGAGAGGAAACGGCCAGGGAAGATTTAGATTGGATATTAGGAAGAATTTCTTTATAGAGAGGATGGTCAAGTGTTGGAACAGGCTGCCCAGGGCAGTGGTGGAGTCCCCATCCCTGGAGGGGTTTAAGAGATGTGTCAAGGTGGTGCTGAGGGACAGGGGTTAGTGGGGACCTGGCAGTGCTGGGGGGACGGTTGGACTCAAGGAGCTTAAAGCTCTCTTCCACCCAAATGATTCTGTGAAATGGGAAGGGTGCTGAGAGGGGAGAGAGCTTACACCTCTCAACCTTTCTGTCCTTCTGGTTTAATACACTGCGATATTGTACCAAGATAAAAATAGCAGCTTCGCTTTCAGCTTTCACCCATCGTTAATCAGGATTAAACTCTGGATCCACTGGCCAGGTTGTTTTATTTCGTTAACTGAAAGCCCACTCCAGGTAACGGCAAGTTCTTAATTCATTTCAACAGGCTTTAGGTGGGACCTCATGCCAAGAACAGTCATGAGTGGCCCCCGGTTTTAACAGATGTCAGGGGAGAACGATGTAAAGCAGGAGTAACTGTGCTGAAAGGTCCCAATCCTAATGTCAGGTCGATACCACTGATTTGAAAAGACAGAACCTTATTTGTCAAGAATGTTTCTGTGTTTGGCCCCCTCAGCCCTGTTTCATCCGCTTCACCCAACACCTGACTTTGGGAGGTACCTTTTCAGCACAGATGATGTTCTGATTGTGTGTTCCAGGCTTGTTGGGAAGAGCTTTTTGTTTGCATCTCCTTCTTGTGCACTGTGACACCAAGCAGTACCAAGGTAAGAGTCATCTTTTTCATTACCTGCAAAAGCTACTGATATTTCTTTTTAATAATTTCAGATGAGCTGATAAAACATTTTACATGATTAGATCATGTATTTTTAGCAGCTCACAAGATGCGCTGAAAGTTAACTTGGCATGAGAACAGATGCCTTTGTGTGGTGCAAGAAAATAGAAGCATCTCAAGTATTAATTAGTTATTAATTAATAATTTAAGTAATTAGTGACAATAATAATTATTGATTACTTCCGATCTGCCCAGTTTCTCATATAATAAGGTTCTGTCTGGCAGTAGAGTGGAATCACCATGTTTAGGTTATTCAAGCTGAGTACCAGGGATTACGAGGCAGACTGATTCTTCCTGCGCTTGGGTTGGTCTCTGTATTAATGATCACCAATAACAAGCACCTTTGTTAACATACAGCCAATCAGAGTGGCTTTTCTACAACTAACCTAAAGTTGCAGCCAGGATTTGGGATCACTTGATCTATAAAGCAGCAAACGTGTGGCTGGTGAGGTACCATATGGATGGTAACAGGTTAGTATGTGCCTCTACCATCCTGTCACAAAGAGATTGTGGCGAGTAGGTGACAGGACAGTTGAGTTGTGAACTGCTTGAGTTGTGAACTGCTCGTGAAGTATATTTATTTTAGTAGGTTATTTAAGCGACATCCCACTCGTGTTTGTTCTGTGTGGGCCATGTGTCAGGTCTAAGCAACGCTTTCCTGAACACAGAAATTACTCAACATATCTGAGAATTTTTCAAGCAGTTGAACTTCACCACGAATGTTCATCATCTTCAGTATTAAAGGAGTGTGTTGTAATTTAGATGCTTTCGTAAGAGCTTTCTTCTAATGACTCTTACGTGTTTTCTGTGCCACTTTGCACAGAGTAGGAGAATTACTAAGTTATTAATCAGGTGGAGACTCTGCTGAGGAAGTTCTTGTCACAAAGAACCATTTTTTTCTTCCACGTGTTCCCCCTGCATTAGAAATGGTTCCAGTTCCTTCATCAATGTCACACTTAAACGTTGAACTGGGCCATTCTAGCAGTAAAGCTTGTTGTGGTGGTTCTGTTTGTGCCTCTCCGTTTCCCTGTCATGTCTTCTGGATCTACTGGCTGACTGCGTGGAGATATCCAAAGGTAAGTCTGTGCTCTCAAAACGGGGGCTGATGAGTGGTGATGGCCTTTCACTAACACTCAGACTGCTGCCTGGGTTTAGAGCCTTATTTACCTCATCCCTACACACCTAAAAGCCCAAATCTAGGAGAAGTTTTAGCTGGAATTTGTGCTTCCTTAAGCTTTCAGTTAAACTGTGAGACAGAACCTTCCCTCAGTCAAGTGCTTCAAACCACCGTTCAGAGACTAGAAGAAATGACCTGCAGAAGCACCTTCATATGAGGAATTAAGATCCTAATTTTTCTGGTTCTCTATTTTGTTGTTGTCGTGGTGCTCTTGGCTTAGGTCTTCAGCCCCTTTGGTGATGAGGGGCCACCATCTTCCACTGGGAAGCAGGATCATCAGGCCCTGAAAAGGCTTATGGATCTGAGTGAAGTCAGTCTTTCCCAATTATCTTTTGATTGCTCAAATAAGTTCAAAATGACTGAACAACCAGCAAAGAGATTTAAGGCCTGATGGAAAACAAACTTTTTCAGCACATTATTGTCAAGTGTTGCCGTGTTTGACATTTCTTCCCCAGGACGTGCCGGAGCTGTGCCATAAGTGTGCTAATAAACCTCTGCCATGCCGGAAGAGCCAGTTATTGACAGCCTGGAGATTTGATTTGAATTTTTGTAAAATGACCAAAGCTCTCGTCAACCTGCCTGTGCCCATGTAACAAGAACAACAAAAATTGCTCTTTTGCTGTCCTGATCAGGTGGGGAGACTGGAATGAATGAGGCTTTCTGAGGGTTTTACTGGTATAAACTGCTTTAGATCCACTGATCAGGTCTAACTGCGCTCGTGAAGACCCCCAGGGAGGATCTGAGTTTACCACCTGTTTATTGGCAACAATACCCCGTGTTAGAATTCAGCTTCTGTCTGGTTTACATCCAGTAGCATAAAGCTGTTGTGACACACTGAAGGTGTAATATTAAGATCGTGACTTAATCTGCTCAACTAAATAAAAACCCCACCAAAGGTTATAAAATAGACTTCGGAGTCATTTAATTCAAAGGAAAAAAAAAAAAAACATTTAAAAAGCTGCTTTTATCTTAAGTGTATCACTCCAATGTACCCTAAAGTCATCATACCACATAAAATAGGGCAGAAAAACATCAGAAATTCAAACTTAGGTATGTTACACAGGGTCTATTTTATATATAATCTGTAAGAGGAAATTGTTCTCCCTTTTTTCCAAATTATTCAGAATTTCTGGAAGTATTTAGATTTTGTGCTTATTTGAAATTTCTATTTACTTCTCCAGCAACAAAATTGAAGTTGGTTTACGTTTTTGGGGAACAATGGACTGAAAACAACTTTTCAGACTGAGTAAACTGGTGCCAAAAGAACAGCCTTGCTCCCTGTGTCCCCCCAGTGCTGCCCAGCTGGGGAGGAGAAGAGTGTTTTGGCACCTGAATCTCCACATGCTGACTAGAAAAATCTGGGGTTTTTTCCCTTGTTTTTTTTAAGCCCTTTCCTATACTGGTTCATGGAGGGGAAACCAGCACCTTCCAGTCACTTTTCTAGAAGCCCGGAAGGCTTTGTGACTCCCCTGAATGTCAAAAAAGGTGAGAAAGCAGATTGGTAGCGTGCTTTTAAACCTGAATGCTGGCTATCTCACAGAGGAGGTTCTGGAGAATGAGATTAGGTGGCTGGGACCTGTATTGTGTGTGGCTGAACTCAATTCTGGTGACTTGCCAGTGGGTTTGGTTTTCTTCCGTCTTCAGACAGTGTTTGTCTTGGTTCTGTCTTACAGGTTCTGTCTCGAGTCTTAGTCGTGAATTCCTGACCAGGAGCAGAGATGGGAATCGCTTTCTGTACAGACATGAAGGTAACTTCAATCGCTGGTTAAAAGCAACTTTAAATGCCAGTTTAATCTTTACTGCTGCCTTCTCCCTCCCGTCCTTGCTCCGTTTTCTTCCTCCTTATTTTTATGGTAAACGATATTTTGATCTAATTACCCGAGCAGACAGACGCTAGAGACGCTCACATTAATTTCGAAAGCCTCCGTTAAGCTGAAGCGATACGAACTGACCCTGGACCTTTAGCTGCCGAGCCGAGCGGTTCTCGTGAGGCTCAACCACCGTTTGGGACCCAGCCGAGTGCCCTGCGAACCGCTTTCCCTCACAGCGGGAGCCCCTCCAGGCACAGCCCCGGGGCGGGGGTCCCTGGTGCCCCACAAGGCCGTAGACGCCGCTGCGGGAGGCGAAGGGCTCTAAAGCGGCGGCGCCGGCAGGAGCCGCCTGAGGGAGCGCGGCGGCGGCGGAGGGGCGGGGGGGGGGGGGTGGGACGCGGCCGACACACGTCTCCCAGGGCGGTGACTGTGGCCTGCGCCGACGTTTGAAATCAAACCGCCCCCCGCGCTCCCCATTGGCTCCGCCGCGACCTCACGTGACCGCCTCCCACCAATCGTGGGCTGTCGCGCGTCTTTTCGAAAATTGTTTCGTAAGACCGCCGATTATTTTCTCCTTCCGCCAAACCGCGTCGGTTAAGGCTAAAAGAGTCCGGCCGCCGGTTGGCCCTGTCCCATCCGGCCGCAGTCGGTGCATCCCCTCAGCTATGGCGGCTGTCAGCAGGTGAGAGCGGCGGCACTTCCTCGGCGCCGTTTGCGCGGTGTCCGCGCTCCGTTTCGGCGCGGCGCAGGGATACAACGGCGGAGCGCTGGCGGTGCGGGGGTGCCGCGCGGAGCTCGCTGGCGCGCGCGCGGGAGAGTTCAGACGCCGCCGCGCCCTGACGGGAGCGGTCGCACCGCTGCCGCCGCGCCAGCCCCTCGGCGCGGGGGGGGAGCCCGCAGGTAGGAGGCGGACGGGGAAGAAGGGTCGTCCCGGGGGTGAGGCCGGGCGGACGCGGGGCTCTGGGGGCCGCGGGGAGGAGTCGGGCCGAGCCGCCCGCCTCGGTGGCTGTTCGCTGCCCGGCAGCCGGCCCGTTCTACCTGCGGGAGCCGGGACGCGGCAGCCCCGGGACGCAGCAGACGCGGCCGCGGGGAGCTGAGGCTTTTAACGGTGGCGTGAATGCGGCTTCTGCAGCTCGAGTGAGGTTTTATCGCTTGTAGGAGTCGGTGGAAACCGTGATCAGAGCGCTTTAGTGAGGAAAACTGGAGGTTGCTGCTTGCTGTCGCGTACAGGTAAAAGCTTTTCTTACGGGCACTGTCGAATTTGACCTAGGGTGGATTTTGTTCAGCTTTTTCAACAAGTGTTTTATCGTACGAAACCGAGAAGAAGCTTCCGAAGGGTCGCTCTTAACCACCTTAGGTCCCGTGTTTTGATCTCGCCGCTTTCAAATGTGTCTTGGTACGTTTCATGTATGCTCTTCTGAGGATTGCTTTTCGTGGCACACTGATATTTATATACGACAGGAATAGCGTGTCAGGGTGTGCAAACTGGGGGCTTGGCGTGGTTTTTTGCGAGTCCAACGCATTTCCTCCTTTGTTCTCGGTGTGTGCCCGCAGAGATGCACTTGCCACCCTCTCAGCTGGGATCAGCAGCTACGAGACCGAGCTCTCTTCTTGCGAGTCCTCCTTGGTGGCAATGCTACCGTTTTCTCCTCGGTCAGGAGGATACAGCTATAGGCAGTGGGTCTCTGTTTACTTTAAAATCAAGTCTGAGAGTTTCCGCGTAGGTAAGAGAGTGTCTCGTGTTTAGATTTAGGTGGGGAGGAGCAACTGTTGACGGGAAAATAAGTTGCTTATGGGCCGAAATAGAGTGTGCGTTGGCCCAGAATCTTTGCAAAGGCTCTGATGGGTGGCACATGCCTATTGCACACGTAGAAGGAGTATAACTGAGTGCACAGGGACACGTGGTGGCTGCTCTTGCCACCCTGTATAAGCAGTTTCTCAAAATACTCAATGCCTTCAACTTCCCCTGTGTGATGACTGAGTAAGTAAGTAGTTCCCTCTTTTATGCATGGGCAAACACGTAAGTGTCACCAAGATTCTTCTTGGAAAATGTCACTTAAACAGAAGTAAAATGAAAAAATGTCATTGATTTACTTCTGTAAGTATGTAGAGCATTATTTGGGTGAGTAATTTTGCCATTCTTTTCTAGATAAGGTTCCTTAAGTTTGAAGATGCCGCTCTTTGGGAATATTATTGTGATTAAGCGGAACGGGACTGATGGAATTAGTTTTCCACTCACTGCAAGTTCTTGTTTATTTGGAAGGTGAGAATTAGTCGAGTACTTGAACGTTGAAATAACGTTAGCAATATTTTTCCTGCAGATTATATATTTTAATATTTGTAGAAATACGTGCTTATTTGTGTATGATGTACGAGGAGGGAAGGTGATATTAGACTAAGATTGATTGTAAGACTAGAAAACAGAACTTCATTTTTGTCACTGCTTTTTTTCCCTTTCCTTGCCAGAGCTAGTTTTTTGTTAAAGTTTCTGGTCAAAGGAAATCTGGGGAAGGAATTAAAATTAATAGATAGCTGATGAGCAAGTGATGGTATTTTATCCAGAGGCAGTTTCCAGATAACTGACTAGTGAAGTACATGGCTTATATTGAACCGTCTTCATGATGATCCTACTATATATCTGTATCTTACTATATATCTAGATGATCTTACTATATATGGGCTTCAAATAAAATGGTTTTACTTCTCTTAATTGAGGTCTGTTCAGCACTTTACTGATGGATAAATATCTTAAATAATTCTAGTTATTCAGATTCCGGAGTGACAGTCTTCGGGAATCACTCCAACGTCAATAAGAGTGTTCTTTGACTTCAGCAGAGCTGCCCAGACAGGTGATACTTAATGTGCAAACATGGATTTTTCAAAAAAGCAGAAAAGCAAGCCCCACTCTGTGCACTTGAAAGCACGACTCTCACCTGCTAACAGCTTTTAAGCAGGTAGAAGTGGCTTTCCAGGTGGGACCGAAGGTCTCTCCACCTGATCCGTTGTCTCGGAGAATGGTCAGTGATGAATGCCAAAGAGCACATGCTGGTATTTTCTGAAAATATTGAAGATACCTGTTGCAGATGTGTCTTTTTCGGCTTGTTTTGAGCTGCTTTTTTCAGAATTTGGCTATTTCACATATTTCTTTCTGATGCAGATTCTCTGGTGTTTGAAGTGTGAGCTCTTGTTAATTTTCATTCTACACTGAATGAGTTCTCCAGCAGTCAGATTTGTTTGCCTTCTGTGTGTCTGGAAACCCAAACTGTATTTTCACCCGCAGGAGAACAGAATGCGATATTCGCATCCAGCTGCCTCAGGTCTCGAAAGAACATTGTAAAATAGAAGTGAATGAAAACAAGGAGGTAAGACACACATACTTTAATGCTTTACACGCTGCATCTCCTCAGCCTGCTGAACCGTTTGTTTTCTTTTTAGGCAGTATTGACTAATTTAAGCACAGTGAATCCCACGCAGCTGAACGGGGATTGTTTTCAGCAGCCTGTACCTCTGAAGCATGGAGATGTGTTGACCATTATTGACCGTTCCTTCAGGTAAGGGCCAAGAATGAAACATTAATGCCTCCATCCCAGACCACCACATTTGGGCAAATAATGTAGAGAAGACAGAATGCTTAAAGAGAGATTTTTTTTTTTTTTTTCACTTTTCTATGGCGTGCTAAACCAGTAAAGGCAGAATTGTCTAGAGGTTATTTTGACCTCTTTCAAGGGTGGTCCTTTTCAGGGGAAGAGTTAGAAGCTATTTGACAAAAAATGGTTGTCTTCTAAAATATTTCTTCCAGGTTTGAATATCCTCTGCAATCAACTCCAAGAAAGAGCCGTTCTAGATCTCCAAAAGATGAAACGCTGCAGGTAATTTTGTGGCCGTAGGTTTATTTATGACAAGTCCATTGGTAGTAGTAGTGACAGGGTGTTCGATTTCCTCAGTCTTTTCTGTTGGAATAATTTTTCAGCCGTAGACTGTGTTTCTGTGTGAAAATACAAATAAACTCCTTCAGATAAATACTTAAAAAAAATTAATAATTTATTCATGTCAGACTTGCCAGGTTCTGGTAACAGATACTTACTAATCTCTGATGTTACTGATAGAGGTAAGCTATGAATAATTAAACCACCCAGAGAACAGGCATTGGGTGTCCTTACACTATGACTGGAGAGCTTTGCCCTAGAGAATGAGCGTTCTTTTTCTTTTCTTTTCCCAAACAATCTGATGTTCGATGTGCCAGTGCACTAATTGATTGTTGGAATTTATAACTATCAAACTGAGCTGATCTTTTAATAATTTATTTTCATTAGTTTCTTTTTTTGGTTCCCAGCAAAGTTTTCTCCCTTAAAAGGGCATAGTGTTGGTTCGTCAGTACTGTGGCTATGGAAAGAGTCATTGATTTTATGTTATGCTTCATTTATTTAAATAATTTTCCTCTAGGTCTGGTAAGAAGGTGAGATTCAAGTGTGCTTATATATATTCTTATGTTACAGCTGTTTTTAGTGCTGATAATTGTAATATGGAACAAGACTAAAACTCTTGTATTAGTCAATGTTGGTAACTTCAGACATATTCTAGGATTTCATCTGAATACTTCTAAGCCTGTTTAGTAAACAATACACAGACTTTTATAAATCTAATGGTTTTCAATGTACAGTTGAAAGCTAAACTGTAAAATATTTGTTGCTCTGCTGTAATATTGTACAAATTTACAGGTTCTTCATGTTCAGCAGGTGGCAGAAGGGGAATTATTACACAAACAAACTTCAGGATCTAAAAGTCTTCCTGCATCAGGTTGGTGCCTGTTTGATGGGGACTTTGCTTCTTCTCCCTGAACTGCATTTATTTTTAGCATAGGAGCAAAAACAAGGTTGAAAAGAGCAAAAGAAATGTATTTAAGGCTTTTCAATCTGGGTACGATGCACCTCGCTAGGTCAGTGCTGTCTCATCACACTGGGATGCTCTGGTTTACCAAAGCCAAGTCCTGCCAGGAGAAATCAATTCAGTTGCATCCTGATAGTTAGCCTAGAATAAGTGTTCTGTTTCAGTGGGTTGTTGTGAGCGCACCTGTATTCACAGGATTTGGGTGACAGGTTCTCCTGCACTCCTGTGATACGACAACCTTTGCTTTGCTGTTCTGTCAACTTTAAGGGAACAACTTGTCAGCTCAGTAAAAAAATCCACTACTTGAGACTACTTGTCTGCAGTTGGGTGCAGTCTAATTTCCTGTTCTCTTCCCCCCACCACCACCTCCTCCTCCCCTTTCCTGGAAGATAACTGACAGGCTTTTCATTGTCCAGGCTTTTCCATTTTGACATGGGTTATTGCCCATCACAATTGGGAAGAGTCAGCACCTGTCAGTATTTGTTCTAGCAGACGTATGTTTATGCTGCCATAAAGTAGTGTTGAGAAATAGACCTCCTAGATAAAGTTTTGCAGACAATACCACGTTAGGCAGGAGTCTTGATCTGCTTGGAGGGTCAGGAGGCTCCACAGGGGGATCTGGACAGGCTGGATCGACGGGCCGGGGCCAGTGAGCTGAGGTTCGGTGAGGCCCAGTGCTGAGTCCTACCTGGGTCACAATAACCCCCTGCAACGCTCCAGGCTGGGGGAAGAGCGGTTGGAAACTGCCCAGGGAAAAGGACCTGGGGGTGTTGGTCGACAGTGGCTGAGGAAGAGCCAGCAGTGTGCCCAGGTGGGCAAGAAGGCCACCAGCTTCCTGGCTTGTATCAGCACTGGATACAGGACCAGGCAGGGATTGTCCCTGTGTACTGGGGACACTGGTGAGGCCGCATCTCAAATACGGGGTTCAGTTTTGGCCCTTCAGTCTAAGAAGGACATTGAGGGGCTGGAGTGTGTCCAGAGAAGGGCAATGAAGCTGGTGCAGGGTCTGGAGCACAAGTGTGCTGAGGAGCGGCTGAGGGACCTGGGGGTGTTCATCCTGGAGAAAAGGAGGCTCAGGGGAGACCTTCTCACTCTTGACAACTCCCTGACAGGAGGTTGGAGTGAGGTGGGGGTTGGTGTCTCTTTCTGTAATTCATATTTGTAGTTCTGTGATTCTGAAGTAACTTGGCATCTGTATTACTTTTTGTTCTGCTTAGCATTATCTGCAAAGGAAGCAGAGTGCGAAGAAAAAAATGCCAGTGAAAATAAACCAAGTACAGAGAAAAATGTTTCCACAGCTTTACCCTTCAAACTCCAAACACCCAAATCTTCACAGAGAATGAATCAACCCAGGAAAAAGCAAACTGAAATGTCTCCCTTCAGTAAACTCTATGAAAAACTGAAACATGAGATTCAAGTGAAAAAACCTCTCCAGGTGGGAAATGCATCTCAACAAGCTGCCAAAGAAGATGGTAAGAGAGTTCTGCTAATACCGAGCGCTCGAATTTCATCATCCAGTTGTGTTTATGATTTGGGAAGCCTGGCTAAAGAGAAGGAAATAGGCAGAAGTGAAGAAATTGAAGAATGTAAAATAAAAATAAAGAAAGAAGTAATCAGTTTGGAGTTTCACCAGATCTCGGCTGTAGGAAGTGCTACCAAGAAGGGTTTTGCCAGAAGTCCTCCAACTTCTGTTTCAAAGGTGATGCCAAGGGATACTGGTAACAGAAGTCACTTGCAGGATCATAAGGAACTGAGCCCAGCAGGTAAATCTAAAGGTGCTGACGTTACAATCACACCCAGACCAGAGAGGGGTGGAAATGCCACATTTCCAGGGCAGCAATGCTTGATAGAGCGCTTGGGCTATGTAGGTGAAGTAAACACAATCAGCTCTGCAGCAGCGGTGGATAAAGTAGCCCAGACAGCTCCCACGACAAGTATTCCTGAAGTGGAGACCTATGTGCCGTCTACACCAACATCCAGAAGGAAGAGTCCTCGCTCTCATTTCATCTCGTTTACCAGAGAACCTGGTGAAACGAATCCTGTCAATGCTGATACTCCAAATCGAAAACGAGTGTCGCTGAAGCGTAAATCTCTTTCTGAGATGTTAGCTGAAACTCACAAGGGAGATGTGGTGTCTGGCAACAATACCCTCAAACAACTGCCTTTGGCAGAAAATGAGTGCTTAAAACAAGGACAAAATAGCCAACAATATACCCCAGGAAAACATGTGCAAGAAGTAGTGCTGGAAGAAGTTTGTGACCAGGCAAGCTTTGTTAGCTCGAAAGAGGGACATTCTGAAACTCCTGTTTCTAATACCAAGAGTCCCAGAAGAAATAACAGGCAAAGTAAAGAATTACCAAACAAAAGTGTCTGTTCAGAGACACTGGCTCCAGAAGAGTTAACACCAGAATGGGCATCTCCCGCCAGTCAGAAAGCTGGTTCTGGGAGGAAGAGGGGTAGGCCCAGGACCTCTGCACTGCTGACCAAAACAGCACTGGAGACAAGTACCATTGGAGAACATTGCGATAACACTCCAGATGGAAGAGAGAGTGGAACTAAAGAAGAGCTGGCCACGAAGGGGAGTCACCATAAGCAGGATCTGGAAGATGCCAGTGCTGCCAGACCTCGCAGACTGTCAAAGAGAAGGTCCTCTGGAAGCCCCTCTGCTCTGAAGGACTGTGAGGCTGGCTCAGAAACGACTATTTCCAGCCCATTGGCTGGAGAAGAATCAGGTAAATATGGTTATTTCCCTGCCTTGGTGGTTTTGTGTTTGAGAAATTCTTGTAGCCTTTTTTTGAGACTTTTTCCGCTTTGGTGAAATGTAGAACTCGTGGCTGACATATTAGTTCTGAAATATTCATGTAGTTAAATTTGACTGTAAAAATAGAGAATAGTATGTATGAAAGTTTACTCAGTTGAATCTATTTTTCTTTAAGTTGCCTTCTGCTACATTTCTGACTTTAAAAAGCGCAAGTCAGCTCTGTATAATGTGCTGCTTCACCTGTGGACCTGGATCCTTAGATATATCGAAATATTTTCAATGGGTTTTGTTTTTAGGCAAGACAACAAAGCTATCTCAGAAGAGGAAAAGTGGTGATTCGTTACTTCAGCCTTTAGTAAAAAGGAAGAGAGTGTCTTTTGGTGGCCATCTAAGCCCAGAGCTTTTCGACAAAAGTTTGCCTCCCAACTCACCCCTTAAAAGAGGGGCGACTCCTGCCAGGCTGAGCTTGCCCTTCGGAAACTCACCGCGGGCTGTCCTCAAAAAGGCTCCGGGGTTGAAGCACTTTGCAATCCAGGTAAATGTCAAGGCTAAACAAGTTGCTAAGACAACGTGAACAGAATTTCTAAATTCTAAAAATTAGTGGTAAACCTTGTTAGAGGTATATCAGGCAGTGGAAATCTCATTTGCAAATTAAAATGATATTATTTGAACTGAGCAAATTTTAATTGGCCTGTTTTTTAATCATGGAAAAGGCTGGGCTTTCCCTTTATCTGCCTGTTCAGAAAGGAGGTGTTTTTACTCACCTCACGCGCTAGCCCTCATTCTCATGCATATGCAGGGGTGCTTTTCTGTCCATCTGTCCTTAGCAGCTGTGTCTACATGCTCCAGTTTCCCATAAATAACAGAAAACACAGCAGTAGTTTGTTGGCAGACTCTGCCATGTAGTTTGGTCAGAAGTTTGAAATCCAATATTGTTACAAGTTTGTTTTCAGAGAACTAACATTTAAGGCTTTTTCCAGTGATCTGATGATATTTTACACTATTGCATTTACTCGTCTGAGATAGAGACGAATGTTGGTAGTTCAGATACATGCAGTAATATTTTATCTTGATGGTTTTGGCTTTTTTGTTTCACCAGGAACTTTCTGAACATTTGCAGAAAGAAAAAATGTCACCAAAAAATGGGCCAACTCAGAAGTCCCCGGCAGCCTTGTCCCCTGCCTCTGGGAGGGCATCACCTATGTTCACTGTAGGTTCTCCAGCACCTTACATGAAAGGACGCTTCTCTGTTTCTCGTGTCACGGCACCGTTACCAATTGCTGAAGAGGATGATGCTCTTGCAGAAGACGTGAATACCAAGGAGAAAAGTGATGCCCGACTGAAAACACCTGAATCTTCTCAGCTTAACCAAGATGAAAAAACCTTTTTAAACGCTACCCCTGACAAACCAACCCAAAGTGCACAACCTGCGCCGAAGGTCACTCCCAGGAAGTGGAGGAGTGGGGCTGTAGCAGTTATCAATGCAAAAAGAAGAAGCGGTGCCTCAAGTGCCAATTTATTAGGTTTGTTTCAACAGTTAATTTTGAATATTAATTCTCATGCTTTTAAAATGCTTTTAAGTTCTCATGCTTTAAAACTGAAGTAGGTCTATTGTTTTGTTATCCGGAAGCCACCAAATGGTTGGCAAATCTCCCAATGGGGAATTGCAAAGTGTTACTTTTGCTCATATCTGCCTTCACTCTAGCTTTGGTTTGTTTTCTTTGTGCCTTTTTTTATACACAGTTCACAACCTTTGTCCATGGACTGGTCTTCACTGTTGACAGTGGCATGTAACAGGTAGAATTAAGAAATAGAATGATAACTGGGTGTCAACTGGAATATTTGGAAGTTGAACATGTAAATCTGAGCGTTGGACACTGGTTTGAAACAGTTTTGTCAGCATTACGATAGGGGAGCTCTGGTTCCTGACATGTTTAACCTTTGAGGAAAGTTACAGATAAGGTGTCTTTGTCATCTGTTCATAAATTAAATCAATTTGACTCTTTCCCACCAACACCACCATTCACCCAGGAACTTCTGTTACTCTCTCTCCATTTGCTGTAGTGTCACTTTAAAATTCTGAACAACATGTTACGTACAAAGACCCAGTGGTTGTGTCATCATTGTGAGAGAAAAATCACAGACCATCACCATACTTTCTGGTTGATAGAGCTGAAAGTGGTATTGGTCTTTTAGCAAAATATGTAAGGTGTGGGGTTTTTTCAGTGACTTTGGTTTTTTCATTCATTAATCAGTTCTTTTATATCAGCTGTTTGACACTGTGTGAAGTTTTTGTTGGTGTTTGATTGTGGAAATAGCCAGACTGGGTACTTGGACACTTCAGCTGAAGTCAGGTCTTCCAATTGAAAGAATTCTAAACCTCCATTTCTCCAGCTGAGCAGTTAAGTGCTTACTTCTCTTTTGTTTTCTAGTTGCAAAATCTTGGGCAGAAGTGGTAAAATCAGGTGTTGTCAGACCACAGGCAGCGACTGTTAAAAAAAGTGTCCGAAAAGGGAGATCCCAGAAAAAGACAACCCAGTCACCAAAGGTATTATTTTTCTTTCTGTATTAACCACGAAACAGCTTGTAGGGATTTTGCTACCAAAGCTGGAATCTTGTAAGGTTTTAGCATCATATTAAACGAGTGCTGATGTCTTTGCCACAGCATGTAAGAAACGTAGATTTTACAGAAGAGCAATCTTTGTTTACAAATGTGGCTTTTGTTTTTTCCCCTTCTTTCCCCTCTGCAGAGTCCAGAAAGAAAACTCAAAAGTCATGTTAGTACAGGTCATGCAGAGTCACCTGCAACAATCGTTGTAGGTAGAGCTTATTCCACCAGAGTCAGAACAGCTGGACAGGTCCCTAAAGTGGTAAAAAATCCGATCTTGAAGCTAAACATGAAGATGGACGAAAGCTTCACAGGTATGTTTTGAAGGTCTGTTGCTCAGTCTGCCATCTGTGTAGTTCTTTTGTCAAAGCATTTACTCATTTCTCTGAATATAATTTATAGGAATGACTGAAATGTTTCAAACTCCAGAAAATAAGAGTGGAAAAACATTACCTTTGGCCACCGTTCAGCAGATGGATTGTACACCGACAAGTACTGCAGAGGACATGTCTGAATTAAACACGCCCGAGGAGACCGGTACGTGTGTGATCTGTAAAGAAAGGAAGTGGTCGGGTGTATTTAGGGGTAGTGATGTGTCTGCTGCTGAATAAAGTGTGTAGCCTTAGCCTGGGTAGACTTGATGTTGAAGTGTCAGGTTAGATTAGTATGAAGATGGTTCTTTGTGCCTCATTTCTGTATACCTCTGAATTCTTGAAATGAAAATTCATTTTTCTTAATAATTTAGTGAAACTGGGCATCTCTTTGAAACGCTGAGAAAAAAAATCAAGAATAAGTCCTCCAGTATTTAAAATACTCCTAATAATAGTTGACATGTATTTTGGTTGGTTTCAAATGTTGAGGAAGAGATAGGCTTAGGTATAACAAACCTTGTTGTAACTTCAGAAGGGAGCCCAGGAAAAAGTGTTTCCTTTAAAGATGTCTGTTATCAGCTATTATTTATCCTGTTATTTAGTGCTTGCCTTAAATTGGTGGGCAGGCCCTTGATTTTTGATTCTATACACATCGATCCTTTCGTGTGTCATGAACACTTCAGTTTCTTAATTTAGGGAATATGGATTGAAAAACCTAGGTTATTTCTTAATCCTGCTGGACCAGGAATTATAAGGACTTGAACGTCTTATGAGTAGAATCATAGAATCACAGGATAGTTTGGGTTGGAACGGACCTTCTAGGTCACCCAGTCCAACCCCCTGCAATGAGCAGGGACATCTGCAACTAGAACACGTTGCTCGGAGCCCCAAGGTCCAACCTGACCTGGAATGGTTCCAGGGATGGGCCTTCTCCCACCTGTCTAGGCAACCTGGGCTCATGTTTCACCACCCTCATTGTAAAACATTCCTTCCTTTTGGTCTAGTCTGAATCTCCGTCTTTCAGTTTAACCCATCACCCCTTGTCCTGTCACAACAGGCGCTGCTAAAAAATCTGTCCCCATCTTTCTTATTGGCCACTTTAATATTGTGGGAGACAGTGTTGAAAACCCTGTTAAAATCGCATTGAGTAGTAAATAGCCACTGCTCTCTTTTCATCCACAAATCTGCTCTTTTTATCCTAGAAGGTAATCGGATTGGTCAGGTATGGTTTTGCTCTGATAAATCTGCATGGACTGTCTCCAACGACCCAGTTCTTCCTGTGCCCAGAAGTGTGTTTCAAGAGGACCTGCTGCACTATTTCCCCAGAGACCAAAGCGAGGGCAGCCTTACAGTAGTAAAGGCCTGATTTTGAGTATATTGTTCTGGAAATAGCACTTCTGGCCTTATAAAATTGGTCTAAAAAATCTTCTGTGAATTGTCCTGACCGGTCTTTTTTCCATCACCTTTCTTTTGTTTCAGTTCTTTTTTTACTAGTGGGCAGAAATGTCAAATGTATATTCCTTAATGTGAAAATTTCTGATTTATGTCTGCTATTGCCTCAAAACACAAAAGACATTGTAATAAAAAACTTGCACCACTAGAAGTTTTAGGGACAGCAGAAAACTTAATTTTTTAATATCCAATTAAATAAGAAAAAATAATCAAATTGTTGTATAGTTAGGTTTTAATATATGCCTTGTAGAAGCCGAATCAATTGTTGCCCGGTTTTGGATTTTGGTTTGTGGAAGGCTCTGGCTGTTCAAATCCATTTTACTTCGTCATACGGCAGTTACAAGGCTTATATTTTCTGCTTAATTCTTTTTCCAAATTACATAAATCTGCTTCTTATTTCAGGAGAGATGATGGTGTCACCATTAAATAGTTCAGATGCTTCAGAACAGAAACAGAATAGTCCAGGCTTTTGTCGCTTTCTGAGAAAGGAGTCTCTAAAGTCTGTGTTTGATGCAGTATCCACAACCACTCCTGGAAAAAAAAAAGCTGTGCTGGAAGAAAATACTAGTGTGGACAGTTGGTCAGTAATTTCAGAAAAACAAGCATCTTGGCTGAAATCAGGAAGAAAAAGGACTCCAAAGCAGAAGTTGGAGCCACTTGAGGTTGTGTCAGGCATCAAGCAGCTTTTTAGGACCCCAGAGCAAAGGTCAGAACCGGTTGAGGCTTTGTCGGGCATCAAGCAGCTCATGAAGACGCCGAAGCAGAAGATGGAACCTCTAGAGGCCTTGTCTGGCATCAAGCAGCTCCTGAGGACCCCGAAGCAGAAGATGGAACCTGTAGAGGCCTTGTCTGGCATCAAGCAGCTCCTGAGGACCCCGAAGCAGAAGATGGAACCTGTAGAGGCCTTGTCAGGCATCAAGCAGCTCATGAAGACGCCGAAGCAGAAGATGGAACCTCTAGAGGCCTTGTCTGGCATCAAGCAGCTCCTGAGGACCCCGAAGCAGAAGATGGAACCTGTAGAGGCCTTGTCAGGCATCAAGCAGCTCATGAAGACGCCGAAGCAGAAGTCGGAACCTGTAGAGGCCTTGTCTGGCATCAAGCAGCTCCTGAGGACCCCGAAGCAGAAGATGGAACCTGTAGAGGCCTTGTCAGGCATCAAGCAGCTCATGAAGACCCCGAAGCAGAAGTCAGAACCTGTAGAGGACTTGTCAGGCATCAAGCAGCTCCTGAGGACCCCGAAGCAGAAGTCGGAGCCGGTTGAGGTCCTGTCTGGCATTAAGCAGCTCCTGAGGACCCCACAGCAAGAGTTGGAACCTGTTACAAATGAAATTGCCTTTGAAGGGTTGCTGAAGACTCCAGTACAAATAAGGGAAGCATTAAAAGATGTGGCACCTGTTAATTCAATCAAGAAAACTCCAAAGCTGAAATACCAACCAGTAGAAGACATGGTTGGAGTCAGCCGTCTTTTCAAGACGCCAGAGGAGAAGGTCCAACGCATAGAAGATATGTTTGATATTAGCAGATTGGTGAGGACTCCGAGAGAGAAGTATCAACCCGTTGATGATTTTGTGGGTCTGCAAAGGCTTATGGCAGAGCCCAGGCAGAAGTGTTCCAGTTTTGAAGTGGACTATGGTGGAGTTAAAGAAATGTTTCATATGCCAGAGGAAATGAAGGTAAAATTTAGCTTTCTTCAGCTTTTGGAAGGAATGTATTGAGGAAGTCTGTCATTGAAATGAGTTCTTAGGCCTTCTAGAATGACACCTTTTATGTTACAGCACTTCAGACATGTCATGTCCGTAACCTCTGGAGGAAAAGATACCCTCTAGAAAAGCACCTCGTGTTGATTTGAACACTGTAAACGCGGCACTGTTTTTCCTTGATACCTTTGTCCAGGTGAATGCCCCCCCTGCTCCAAGACTTACACCTTGTTAGAAATGAATCTGAGCACTTTTTTCCTTGTTGTTTGTTCCTGTTATATTTAAAGCAGCCTTTAAATTTCTTACGGTCACCAAATTCTTTCTCAGCCTTCCTTTTCATGAGCAAGGCACATGCTTGGGGTTTTATTTGATTTTTCCACTGCTGCTTCATACCCTATAGGTGAAATTTCAAGCTCTCTTTTTCTTTGCACATCCCAAAGTGTGGAGCTTTTGCCAAAACATGTTTCCACGTGGTGGTGTGTTGATCTCGCATTGCGCCCCTAAATCTTCTGTTCATTGCTTCCTGAACGGCTGCTGCGTTCAGAGGCAGCTGTCTCACTGCACATTTGCCTGTATTAATAGGTGTTTTCTTTGAAGGAACCCAAAGTAGTTCCTGAGCTTGCACTAGGTTCACATTCTGGTCTTAGACTTCTCCGCTTCACCACTCATATTGTTTGATTTTTGAGTTCGTTCCCAGATCTGTGCGTAAAATGTTGAGTATCACTGGGCTTAGTGCTCCTCAGTGTAGAACTACAATGACACACTACAAAACACTCATGATTCGGCTTCAATACCCTGGATTCCTTTTGAGAGCTTGTTTAGACACTTGTTAGCCAATTTAATTAATACCTTTTTTAACTCTGTGCAGTCCTTATCTCACTGTAAAGACGGCTGCACTAGCTTAGATGACAGTTTTAAGTTGGATATATTTGTGTGCTGATATCAGCTATATGGATGCAGATACACAACTAAGTTGATTTCATTTTTAGAGAAAAGTGTTTAACTGTTTTCAACTGTTAATGATGTATTTGTTTCCTATTGGTTGGCTCTGTTATTTCTTGCCCTGTCAGACAGTCGATTATTGTTTATTTCTTTAGGTCAGATCAGTGGATGGTACGGATTCTGAGCAAGATCCTGCCCCTCCTTGTGCTAATTCCAGTCATAAATACGGTAAGTATTTTTGTGATGTAGAAGTAAAAGTGTGGGAGTTGGTTGGTGTGGTAACGTTGAGATCTCCAAACATACCAGGGTAAAAAACCCCTCATTTTAAGGTCTCCACTTGAAATTCTATTTCTTTGCAAAGACTTTCATGAACATAGCTTAAACCTGTGAAATGCTACCTACCGAATAAATGTCTTTGGTCAGAAGCCTGGCCTTTAATCTAGGAATTGGTTAAAATCTTTATTATTTTAAAATTAAGAATATTAAGTGTGGCTTGTTTGAGCAAGGTGACTCTTTTAGGACAATTGAAGCTCACAGATACTTGGATCAGCCATAGTAACGTACAACTTTTGTTTGTGCTCTTTTCTATGTAAAAACTTTGAATGGGGGAAAACCCACCTGTTTCAGAAGATCAAGGAAATATTTCACGAGGTGAAGATTCTCAGCAGAAGGAATTGACCGGTGAAGACCAGTCTACCCATAGACCAACAAGGGGCAGACCACGGAAGACAGTACATCGTGCTTCAGCAAAGCAGTGTGAAAGGGATTTGAATTTAAAAGAATTGCAAAGTCTGGGAGAAAAGAGCACCCAAGAGGAGATGGGAGAGATCAGTACTTCAGTAGCTCAAAATGAAGGAAGAGGAAGGAGAACAAACCGTTGTATACAAGAAGAGATTGTTTCAAAGCCCCCTGATGAGGAAAAAGTTGAAACTGTTTCACTTGTGGAACCACCTAGAGCCACTCAAAGACCAGGACGAGGTAAAAGGAAAGAACCAAAGGAGTTAAAACATCCAACTGAGAATCTGGAGTCTTGTGGGAAAGATTCTTCAGTGCTAGAAAAAGAACCTGCAGATACGGAGCAGGCTTTGCAGGAGCGTGGCACCAGTGATGCATTAAAAACTGCAGATGGCCCAACCATGCAGACAGCACGTGTCTCTAGCAGCATTCAAAGTGAAAATTGTCAACTGCAAACAGGTTTAGTAAAACCTGAGAACAAATCTAATGAAGATGGCGTGGAATGCGGTGACGAAAAGTTTCTGTCACCTGAGAAGAAGTCTAGACGAGTAAATAAAGCAGAGATCACAGAGCCACTGATTCTACCTAAGCGAGGAAGAAGAGCTAGAAATGACCCAGTTAAACAAGCTTCTTCAGAGGAGCTTCATGGGACAAGGAAACTTCGCAGAGACCCATCAGCAAAAGTGATGCAAAGAGGTGAACAGACTTTTGACAAAGGCACGGAGACTGCCACAGCAGGAGAATCTGAAAATGGAACTAAACCAGAAATGAAGATAATAGAGAAGAGATTGAAGTCTTTAAGAAGTGCTAGAAAACACTTGACTGAAGCAAAAACAGATGTTTGTGAGATGGCAGTTGAAAATACACAAAACATCCAGAAAACCGAGGAAAGTTCAACTGAAACTGGTCCTGAAACACCATCACGCATCAGAAATGAGATTAAAGTATCCTGGGGAGACGAAACAGAAAATGCTCAGGAAAATACAGCAGAGGGACCTCAAAGATTAAAGGCAGAGTCACCTTGTGGAAAGACAAACAAAATGCCAGTTGCTGCTTTGAACTTGGAAACAAACAGAAGTGCAGAAGAAGCAACAAACAGAACAAGGATCAGGAGAGGCAAAGCGGGCGCTTTGGAGAAAAAGTCTGATGAATTTGCCAAGGGTGTACACAACATAGAACCAGCTACTCCCCATTTTAAGTCAGAAACGGAAATGGAGAAATCTTCTCCCAAAGATTCTTTGGGCTCTGTTTGTGTCCAGGATACATCTCAAGTCCCGAAGGATGAGAGGAACCCAGCTGCCCCATCGATCCCTGCTGCAAACAGTCTGGCTCATGGCCGTCCAAAGCGGACAAGAAACGAACAGGGATCACTTCAACCAAAACAAATGGAAATCCTGCAAGAGAATCAAGTGCAAAAAAATGGAGCAACATGTAGAAGAGGTAGAGGTAGGAAAGTTCTTTTTGACCTTGAAGAAGCCAATTTGAAAACAGTTGAAGGAAAAAGGAGTTTCCCTGGGGATGACAAAGGAATGAGTTCCAACGATGGTCAGCAGGAGACTTCAGAAAATCCTCCTTCACAAGGGAGAAGGGGCAGAAGAAAACAAGCTGATTCCATTCCACAAATAGCTGCTTCTACCTCTATGGCAAAACAAACATTAACTGCAGATCATAGGAAAGATGAGGCTGTTGTAAAAGAGCAAGACTCAGTTGTGGAAGCGACTCCCTCTTCAACAGAAGGCAATCCACTGAGACGAGGGAGAAGACGGGAGGTTGCCGCAGCATCACAAACATCTAGAACTCTTTCGGTCAGAACAAGGCGTGGGGTGGTGGAAGGTGATGATGAAAAGATGGCCGAGAGAGAAGATCAAAATGCAGCTTTGGGAAAAAAAACTTTACAGGAAAAAGCAAACACATCAGCAAGGGACAAAAGGAAAAAGATTGATGTAGCAGCAGAGGCAAAAAGTTCATCTCCTCTCCAGAGGAAATGTGGCTCATCAGAAGCTGATGATAAAGAGGAGGGTACTAATGAAGAACAAAATATGCCTTTGGAAACAGAGGCCTGTGCAGAAGAGAGGCCATTAGGAAGGGGCAGAAGGAGAGCAACTGCTCTGGCATCACGCACAACTACTTACTCTTCTCTTAGAGGAAAACTGAGTTTGTCAGCAGATCATGGTAGAGAAGAAGCTCCTAAAGAAGATCAAAATACTCCATTAGAAAGTTTTGATTCATCTGTAAAAGAAAATCAGCTGAGAAGAGGCAGAAGGAAAGAAATTGCCCCCTTGTTAGAACCTGCAAATTCTACTCGGGGGAAACGGGGCTTGTCAAAAGAAAGGGGCAGACAGAATAATTGTAGGGAAGCAAAAAAGCTGATTTTGGAAAATTGTCTTTCCCAAGAAAAAATGGATCGTTCACGAGGGAACTCAAAGCAGACAATCACTTCACTGGCTGTTAGTTCTACCTCGCTTCAAGGTTTGCCAGAGGATGGTAAGAATGAAACTCCAGAAGAACACCAGAGCGCACTTCTGGGAGCAGCTCCGTCTGCAGAAGAAAATCCATCAAGAGGGGGCAGAAAGAAAAGAACTCCTTCCAAATCTGAAGAAACCAGTTTTACTTCTCTCAGGGAAAATCCTGGCTTGCCGCAAGGGAGAAGTCAAAAGCGGGTTCGTAAAGGAGGTGAAGATACAGCTCTAGGACATAACTCACCCCAGGAAAATACAAGGCAATTGAGGAGTAAAAGGAGAAAGGTAGAATTTGTATCAGGGGTTGCTCCAAATGTGTGTTCGCCATCCGCTGGCTCTGAACAAAATGATCAGTCTGCAAAAGGAAAAGAGGGTAACGCCATCCCACGGGCAGCTTCGTGCAGAAGGAAATGCCAGTTGCCAGCTGAGGACTCAGCATCCAAAAAGCCAAAATCAGGTGAGGAAGAATCTGCTTTCTGTTTTCTAACCACAGCTCAGTTACGTACAGACAGGCCACTCGTGTGGTCAAAGTTCTGGTATTGCTGGGGGCTGCCGAGCTCTGACGCTGGCAGAAAGCAGCTCTTCAGTACAGCAAGAGGACTGAGGTATATAGGGTCTCTGTTATCCAAACAAGATGGTTTGCCAAAGTAGAAGGGGTTGATTTATGGAGTATGATATGGGATTCTTCCTCTGTGGGGGTATTCCAATGTCTTTGTTCTAGAATCAAAACCGTCAACTGTAGTTGACGTACTGCAACTAACTTAGAGGCACAAGAGGGTGGTGATGATAGAACGTGATAATCACGTTTGTAGCACCCACTGTTCATGTTATTTTCTCCTAAATATCACCTAAGCTGCTGCTTTCATCCCTCCAGGTTTTGGTGGACCTTTAGTAGTCAGCAACTGCTTTTTGAAGTTGCTGCTAGAAGGGCTTGCAGCTGTATTGCAGCTAAAAACACAGCAAAAGTTGCAGGCACCTCCCGTTTCCTTCTTCACTGCTTCGCTTTCCCCAAGCCCACAGACATCTCGCTGCAGACATCTACAATATTCCCTAGAATTTTCAGCTTGATGTGACATAACTTAAAAACAACCACAATGCCATTAGAAAATATCATCAAATAGTGAATGTTTAGAGCTGCCTTTTGAGGAATTTCCTGCCTAGTTGTGTTAAAACCTTTGTCCGTGCCCTTTGTTTGTTGTTTCCCTTTTCTCTTGCACACGTTTATCCTCACACAACAGGTACATCTCTCTTGCTAGATATCTCCAACACTGTTTATGGAAGTTGGCTTTTGTTTCCCTTTACACTCACTCTTCCTGTTGTAGGAACTTGCCAAATGCTTGTTCTCTTCAGGTGCTTTACTGCCTTCCCGCAGAGTTTCTCTTCCCGGAGCTCATCTTTTCCCCATGTGGATTCTGACGCTTGGGTTGATGCTTGTCTCTTGTAGCAGCTTCACTTTTCTGTGCTGCTTCCAGAAGTGTCTAGTCTCCTCTTTGCAGTGCACGCCTGACTTCCCAGCTTCACCTGGACCATAAAGCAGTTCCTATATAGTCATTTTTGCGGGATTTTTCTCCAGCGTTGGGTATGGTTTAGTTTTACACACCAGTCGAAGGAATTTTAGCTAAAACAGGAGCTAATTGGTTTTGGTACTCTCATTAACATTAACCTACTTTCAGAAATAGCTGTAAGTCCTCAGGGATCGATCTTTAAGGGTAGCGGATGTGCCGAAGTTACGGGGTTTGTAACTGGTTTGTTGAATTCATAGATGAAATCTGTGGAATGTGGTCACTGGGGATGTTTCCTTTCACAACAGTGTCACGGAAGAGTGAATTTGGTAGAAACTGTTGGATTATGATACAAATTTACGGTTAATTTTTGTTGTGTACAAATAGGGAACGATGAAAACGTAGCGCCTCAGAAAGGAAAAAGAAAAATGAAAGAAGACCTTGGTGAAGAGGTTGTAAAGGCCGCTCGGACTGCTGGAGGGACGGTCAGGAGGACAAGAGCCAGCACCAGAACAAGGAAATAGTCTGAACAGTTGCAGAACCAATTTTTAAATCAATTCAGTCATTGAAATTGCATTTCTTTTAATGTGAATTGATTTGCACTCAGATTTTAAGCTCAGTTTTTGTGATACTATCAAAATATGTTTGTTACCGTGTTTACAGACGCAGCGTAGATCTCTGTTTTAGCAGATTTGTTGGTGGGTGGTGGTTGCTCAAGCACAGGGCGCTCGTAGGGAAACGCAAACTGAAACGTAAATCATTTTGTACCAGCATTTATCCCCTTTTTCTGTTGATCAGTACTGCAGCCAGGAAGCCGCGTTATTTTACGCCAGTTTAATTGTAAGCTATTTTCTGCTTAAATTTTCATGTGCTTAAGTTTTATTTTTTCATTACAGTTCTGTAAATATTCTTTTAAAAACTATAGATTTAATAGCAGAACATTTATGCTGAAATTTTGATTTTTCTTTTTTTAAAGAAAAAAAACCCTTAAATTCATTGTACTGAAAAGTGCAGATTTGTAAGTCATTAAATTTATAAACAATTCGGGACTCGCGTGGTTTGTGTTCTCAAGAGCGGTTAAGAGCACGTAATTCCCACTGTCCTCTTACAAGGAGGTCCCCAAGGTTCACTCTTTCTGGCCATGTGGGGACGCTTATGGGGGGTTTCTGCAGCACAGACGTGGCCGAGCTCTGCGGCTCTTCCTGTGTGAGCGAGCGCTGGTGAGCAGCAGGGCTGAGCAGGGGCTGTCTGAAGTTGTGCTGTTGCCCCTCTTCGTGCAGTTGTCATTAATGTAGAGTTATGAGTGGGCTTTGGAGACTTTAGGGATCGATGTCAGCAGGTAACGACAGCACGTGTTTGTCTTCAACACTGGTGGCTTCTTGCTGTATTAAACACAGAGAGGGAGAAAATTCATCTTGGGCCTCTAACTTGTGTGCAGCTTTAAGACCAGAATTAAAAGCCTGCGTTTCACTGTGGTCTGTGAGGAGTTGTGGAGGTTTGCAGGCAGTCGGATGCTGTTTGGATGTTGTCAGCTCTTCAATGAATGACCCTTTCTTCAGGTGAGTTTGTGTTTGTGAAGTCTGTCTTTCATCAAAACCCAAACTAGATGAAGTAAGGAATGCAGTGGGTGCTGCCTGGAGCTCAGATGTGATACGATATGAAGAATTTATTTAATTCAGGTGGTTTTTCTTAATATGTGGCACGTCCTCTGTTCATATCCATAGTTTTCTAAATGCTTTGGGCATTTTATCCTGTTCTAATGTGCTTATTTTTTGTATTCCTCAATTCTAGTGTGTTGATTTTAAGTGTAAGAAGCTTTAGAGCTTCAAAGTAGCTCTAGTGCTTCCTGCATGTGTTTGTTTTACCCATAGGTACACGCTTTCCACCGCTTGGGACCAGTGGATGGTCTATTCCTCTTCAAATAGCAGCACGCCCTCAAAGCCTGTTCCGTGATAAGTCAGTCCTTGCTGATGGTTCTTGCTTTAACATTGAGGAATCTTTTCTCCAGCTTTCATCTCGACCTTCCAGATATGAGGAACATCTTGACATCCAGAACCTAAGAGGAAAGCAGAGTCCCACCATCGTAGCTAAAATGAAAATGGTCTCCTTTGCGTAAGCTCTTATGGAAACTATCGCGTCTCCCTTTCCAGGAACAACTGTCAGGAATTGTCTGCTTTTCTCCCACTGCTTCTCTAGAACAAGGAGAGAGCTTCAAAGAGAGATCCTGGGGTAAGTTTGCAATTCTAGGAACGCACTTGTCCTCTGAAGACCTGTGCGGGTCCAGATCTGTTTAATGAAGTGATGAACAAAAGAGGGTGGGAAGTCCCTGAAGAAAAACAGGTCAATCCACGGAAATATCTTACTAAGTGATGTTATATGAGTTGTGGAAATGTTCTTGGCAAGCCAGGAAAGCTAAGTGAACTGGCTGACATTTTGTAAATATGTTTTCAGTTGTGGAAGTTCTGTACGCATAAAGACCAATGCTTTGCACTCTGCTCAGAACGTTTCCAAAGTAGATTTGCTTAGTCCTCTAGAACTCATATTTTACATGAATTCCTGTTGATCTGAATTCTATAGAGATGTTTTGTCCTGGCAACATTTCCACTCAAAGATTGAAATTGCAAGACTACCTCAAACTCACCTCCAAAGTTTTGTTGATGAACTTCCCAGGAATAATTGAGACAAAGCTTTTAACTGAGGGATTAGCCAGAGAAACAGCTTCTTCCCTAGAAGATGTTCCAATTGCCTTATCTCCCTGTGTTCCACAGGTAGTGTGGCAACCATGGAAAAAAAGAGAAACCTGGTAGAAAAAGTTCGTGGCTAACTTTTCCACATTATCCAATCTTTTTGAGTTTTAATCCAGGCGGTATGTTTTCTTTTAATAAAATAAAGAGAAGAATGGAACATAAGTCAGGAAGTGGAGGTTGTCAAGTTCTTATTGAAGAACTCAAAGGCACCAAGGAGCTTTTCTGGTCGCTTCTGGGCATTCCTTTTGTACTCCTGAAGGATGCTGTCAGTGCGAGTTCAAGCTGCTTCCCTGCAGTACAGTGTATTTCTGAAGCTGGGTGATTAAGAAAGAGGGAGTTTAAGGTTGGCGATGACATATCATTGTCCAGCTTCCACTGCCAGAATGTTGAATGATCAAAGCAACTCACTTTCCTTTCCTATATCCTCAGCATCCTCAGCTTATTCCTGAGCTTTTGAATGGAAATGGTGAGCTATTCTGTGTGCTTAGTATTTAAATATGTTAGATTTCATCATTTGGATGCTGTGCACTTCATTGGTGCTATATTTCTGCCCAAATTCTGCAGGGAAGCATCCAGTGACCAGCAGCATTTTTGAAGAGCATTCCTTAAATGTGTAGGAGAAGAGTTAGAACCTGCCAAGTGTGGAGTTCATGGGTTGTGAGAAGTCCCTGGAGAATTGCTTTGAGCTGATACGTATGTGACTTCAGGGAGAAAAGAGTTAAATAGGGATTTACAGTCCCATGTCAAGAGCTCCTTCTTTGGAAGCAACATTCAATGTTCAATAGAAATTTAGACAGATTTTTATCTGTGGATTAGATTTTGAGTTATGAGGTATTTAAATACTTTAGCTGTTTTCTAGCTGAATGAAATTCACTGTTCAGAGCCAAGTACATCACAAGTAAAGCAGCTATGTTTCCTGTTACTTAGTTTACCCATTTCTGAACACACCGTGTAATTAATACATTGACATACATGTAATATCCGTGTGGCAGTGGCCTCCTTTGCTACTTTTACCGTAATATTTATTGGTGGGTGTCTCAAATTAACTTAATCTCTCCTCAGACGCTTTACGGGCAAATAGGGCTGTGTGGTTGTTGTCACATGCCATGTATCGTTTGTGTCTCTTGAGTTTACACCTCTACTCAGCTCCTGTTAGGAAACATGGTATTTCCAAAATAAATACCCTTGTAAACACAAAACTAACAGGCTTCTATTTCACTCTCTTCTGTTTGTTTTGGTAGGGTTTTTGCTTTTTCTGAAAGACCTGTGTTTGATCCTCCTGACTGCAGAGGAAACCTGCTGGGCAGACACAGCCATCAGGTAAAGCGCTTGTGACTTCTACTTCTCTGTGAAACTCCTTGGGAATCCGAAAGCGAACCCCAAATACAGGTTGTGAAGTCCTTAAAGAAGGCAAATCCCAATTGTGTTCCTGTGCCAAAATGTCTCGAAAAAATGGGCTGTTATTCCCAATGTTAGGATAAATAAATATTCCAGGGAAAAACAAGGGTCGCTGTACAGAACTTCTGGGTGCAAAACTGAACTATAGTAGAAGTTAAACTATATAGATAAAGTAGAAAATATATATAAAAGGTTATATCACACTTGACAGACCCTGTAAAATACCCTGCGAGGAGATATTTGTAACTCTCTCAACTTACTTGCCTTTGGGATGTGAGTATAGAGTGTCCTCTTCTATCCCAGAGCATAAGCTGTAAGTCACTGCAGCAAAGCTGCGACTGATTTTTTTAGCGTGCTGTTGGGAGAGCACAGTTTGTATTTCATTTAAAGAAACATTTGTACAATTTTGAAGGGATGTCGTGTGAAAATTAAGGACGGATGAAGCACTGACCTCTAGTGTTGGAAGAGTTTTTGCAGTTCTTAAGAGGGATCCAAGTGTCAGGCAGGTGTTGCTGTAATACGCTTGTCGGCGGTAAAGCCTTGCTCTCCTAGGCAGAGCGTTGCTTATCCGCCTAACTAGTATGTTTGAAAGAAGGTAATTAATTTTCTATACATGCCCCACTGCTTTTAACACCTTGGTCCTAGAAAGCTTTCATTTGATGTTGGAAAAAAAAAAAAGATTTTTTTCTACTTTTTATAATGCCTTTTGGTTTCATGGATGCATAAAAATGGGCTTAGAGTTATCCATGTTTGCATTTACATGTTTCTGGTATATCTGTATATATTTATATCGACAGACCTCGTTAGAAGGTGATTATACATGTCAAAAGACAATAGAGAATCAATAGTAATGGTGTGAAGAGTGGTGGTGACCATCCATGGTCAGGTAACGTAAAACGCTCCAAACCGGAACCACCATCCTTGCCATCAGCAGCACGTTCCCTTTTGACCAAAAAGGGGGATAAAAAAGAGCAGCGTAAGGTACGAAGAGGTTCCAAAGAGTGCACAGGACTTTTTATTTCAGTTTGATCTCTCTGAACATTACGTTAGGAAAGACTAAACCAAATGTGTTTTTTCTGTCCAAAATAATATCCCAGAAATACTGGCAAGTATGTTAATAATTAAGACCAAAAACTTTTTCAGGAGCAGTATAATATAGGCCCTTTAAAATGCTTTTTCTGTGTATTGCTTTTAAATAAAATGTTTCATGGGGGTAGTAAGGCAGTGAATGTGCAGACAGAGTAGTTCTTGTTTAAGAGGTGGTCATGCCTTATTAAATGTGGTCACAAAATTAGTACCTTTTAAGGCTGGGCTTTTCGTCAACTCAGTATGCAGCTTTGTGAAGTGATCTTGAACCAGTAGTAAAGAATAAAAGAAAATATGAACAAGAAAAGAATAAGTATTTAAAACCTCATTTTCTGTAGATCCACCTGACTGGTAGTTAGAATCACAGAATCATTTTGGTTGGAAGGACCTTTAAGATCATTGAGTCCAACCAGTCTCCCAGCACTGCCAGGTCACCACTAACCCATGACCTTCAGCACCAGGTTGACCCATCTGTTAAACCTCTCTGGAGTGATTATTATTCAAGCAGGAGAGGTTCTTTTTCTAGGGGTATTAGTGCGAACAGCCATTGGATGACATTTTTGCGGCTGTGCTGTTGATTGTCACTGCTCTACATCAGTTCACTGTGGGAACCTACATATATACTCTAAATTTAATCTCCACGCTTATGACAAACATATGGACTTTCTACTTCCATTGCAGAAATAAGGTTGAAAAAGCAACTTGATTGTCTTGGAGGGTTCAAAAAATCCTGACAACAAAACTAGGTTTTAATATTTCAAACCCTCATTGTAACTGATGCCACCATTCTGCCTGTTCTTGACATTCTCTTTCATATGCAATAACTTTGAATACTCCGAGTTCCTGGCATGAAAGAGTTTCTTGACAGCAAGATCAGCTGGTTAATTACCTGAGGTGTGGAAAGAAGACTCGTATTGGTTTGAATTTTCCACAATTTAATTTGTGTCTTTCCATGGCACCCCTCTCCTGACTCGACACCATGATGCAATGCTGTTTGGAGCGAACAGCGTGGTCGTCGTTGTTAACCTTGATGACGAGTCGTAAACGCTGTCAGGTTTGATAATTTCCCAGAGGCTGAGATCTGATGGAGGCAATTCTCAGCAATTAAAAGATACCAGGTAATTGATGATCTTTGAGGATGTTGTCTCCACAGAT
Source organism: Bucorvus abyssinicus (assembly GCA_009769605.1). NCBI lineage: Eukaryota > Metazoa > Chordata > Aves > Bucerotiformes > Bucorvidae > Bucorvus > Bucorvus abyssinicus. The sequence continues at coordinate 4,169,352 of CM020032.1, forward strand.
TCCCACTTTAGCTTCCTTTCCTGCTTCTTCAGAACATAATTTGTGGCTGGTACTCAGAGGAGGTCACAAAAAAACCAGAGACAGGTGAGACTCGCACCCTTTTTAAAACATTCAGGTGAGGTTACCTGCGACGCCAAAAGTCATAATTAGTGAATAGTCTCAGGCTGGTGACTAGAGCTACGTGCTCTTTGAAGGCTTAAATCTGTGGAGACAATGAATTGGAAGAACATCTCGTGAAGTAACCTTTCCTTTCATAGTGCTACAAAAGTCAACAAAAACCGAACTGGAATTTTAACCGTTGGGTGTATCGGGTCACCTGCTACTGTTTTGTGGTGCTCCAGACAGACTGATACGCTTTTATGGTTCAGGTGAGTACCGATGCCAGGCAGGTATTTTACCTGTCGATCTGTGGCTAGCACTGTCAGTGTTACTTTTCCTCACTACATTGCCTGTGTGATAAAGAAAATAGCAGTAGATATTAACAACAAATATTGGAAAAGCATCAGTATTGGAAAATTTCAAAAAATTAGTGATCTGACCTTCAGTACTATAAATATATACATATTTTTAATGAGGTTAAGCAAGTTCTCCATGTAGTACAGTTTTTTCAAGAAGGAATTTTTAAATTCCAGTAGGATGCAGGATAGTGTGTGGCTAAAAACTACCCTTGTAGTCCAAAGCCTCTGTTTGGTAGCCACACCTTCCACAGGACAGATGGCAGAAGTGGTAATAAGTAAAATATTCTACTATCTTTCTCTGTTTCAACAAGAAATGGTACAAGGTGTTGCAATGTCTGACCACTTTTAGTAGAAGAATTTTAAACCTATTGCAAGTGCAACCAACCATGAGCTATTACAAAGCTCCTGATCTTGTCTTCTACTAGTTGTAGAGGGAGTTGCATCTCCGTCTTTATCAAATATACTTAGTTTTGTAACTCTAGAAGTATCTTGAAATGCACTATCTGTGAAAACCAGGAGAAGATGAGGATTTCATTGCCCTTAAGAAAGTCGGACAATTTCCCCAAAAAATCCACTACTCAGAGCTGTAAATACTACTTAAAGACTGGGCTCTTCTGAACCACCTGAAGTCCATTTAGTGTGTAAACCTCTGAAGCAAAGCACAGTGTCACCAGTTCTTTGAGAGGATACTCCACAGGCTAACCAAAGCTGTCGCATGAACTTTGTAATTAATATTTTGCATGTGTTCATAAAGCTCTGCCTGACCTATTTTTAAATAATAGAAAATGAGAAAACCCTTTAGGAGGGTCAACCAGAGCATTTTGTCAGAAATGGTACATAAGACACCGGCCGAATTAGTTTTCACTGAACCCACCGAGGGTGTGTTTTTGGTCACAGCCTGCAACTTAGGTCACAACTAAAACCGGACCTTCCAGCAATCTCATCTGGTGGCTGGACCTGCTGAAAAACCATCAGCTTTTAGCTGTTCAAGTTCCAGTCTGCCCGTTTACCAAGACAAACGGTATAGTCGTTACCTATCTGTGTATGTACTGCAGCGCTTTTAGAGCGCGGAGCCCTCCTCCTCAAATGTGTGATTACTATCAGCAAAGTTAAGGCCACCAATTAGCACCGGTTAATTTTTCTCCTTCTGCGTGTGCTCCTTTGTTGCGCTACACATTGTTCATTAGTCGCTCTGCCTAATGCCAATTAGGGAATGAGGCAGGCGCAAAGACTAATTTGATTGTCCTGAGACTTGCCTCCCAAGATCCGTTGTAGTCAGCAGAGATACGGCAGTTCCTCCAGGGCACTTGAGCTTGGGTTTTGCTCTCATTTCCCCCCTAGAGAAGCCTTCTCCTTTCCCTTAACTAAAGGGAAAGACGAGCATCCCCAGGCAAGAGCTGGCCCTCCTCAACCACGCTCCCATTTTAATGAAGGAAGTCACAAGACCCAGTTTGACTTTTGAGTTTCAGGGCAAAGGCTGCTCGTCTGCCGCAGTGAGGAGCAGCCTGTTCATGACACCCAATGAAACATGGGCACCACCGTCCCACTCCACCTCTCCCAGCTTGTTTCTGTCCAAGGCTGTACCGTGCTGGTCGGTATTGTCCGTCGTCGGCAGTTTCCTCTTGGCAAGCTGCTGTGATTTCTCAGGACACTGCTGACCCCACCAACGCAGCATCAGGGAGGAACGGGAGAGTGGCGAACCTTTCACAGGGGTCAGAATGGTTAAGTAATGCTGGATGAGGCTCCTATTTCATAGAATCGTTTAGGTCGAAAAAGACCTTTAAGATCACTGAGTCCAACCGTAAGATCTATTTCACTAACCTATTCGTTGCTATAATTGGAAACTTCTGAAGTTTTTCTTAAATTCATTGTAAAGAAAATAACCCTTTGCCTCGCACGCTGCTGTTCCCCTTTTAATGCCAACTTTTAGAAGGCCAAGTCCTCCCACACTGCGTTAGGACAGCGAAGCGGATCTTGGCTGTCTCTTACAGGACACAACATACTGTGCTGTGAAATTTCCTCCAGAAAGGTTCGAGAGAGCTGATGCGGACCAGCTCCTTCCTCCTTAGCGTTCAGCCCATAATACAGCTGTAAAGAGAGGCAACCCGTAATCGCATTTAATATCTTTTCATATTTAAAATTGCCTTGTCATTTGAGTAATGAGTTCTCTGTGCTTTGTGAGGGGAAGGAGCCCGGTTGGGTTTTGGTTTAGGCAGAGCCGCCTAATGTGCTGAAGTGCTCCGGCAGCCCAGGTGTGTTGCTAACCGAACCCAAATTATTAACCTTAATACAGTTTTTAAACAATTATTAAGCTAATCGGATGCAAATTAAACAAAATGAACCTATAAATATATGTGTTTTTCAAATTAGTAATTGGATTTTTTGATGATCTTTGGCTTGACATTGATAAGCTGCTTCTCATAACAGTCTAATTAGGCAATATGTAAACTTTGGCATTCGGTTCTGTCCTAGTGGCTTTTTCAAATGATGTTTGTAAAATTTGCAATTTCATATTACAGATTAAAAATTAAAAACTGCAGGAGGCTAACATTAAAATGAGAATTCATTTCATGGAAAGCCCTGTAGACAAAATTCACCCTAATAGAATTGTGCATAAGGGGCTGCAAATCATGATCTATAGTTACACAGGGGAAGGCTTGTCAAAACCAGTATTGTTGGCCTGTAGTTCTATTCACAGTATTAAACCCATCAGTGAAGTCACTTTGGGGAAAATGCGAACATTATCAAAGAACAGTAAATTAGCAAGAAATTAAAGCATATACCCTTGCATTTCCAAAACAAAAGATCCCTTCATTAAAAACCTTTCATCAGTGGTTTAATATTCATAGCAGTAATTTGCATAACTAAATCAGTTTTCACTGATGAGAGACGACCAAAGTTGGTTTTTTTTTTTTTTCACTAATTTCTTTTTTGAATGAGCTCTCTAGTTTTTTGATTAAAATTTCACACCAGTAGTTGAGAGGAACTGAATACACGACTTTAACCGGATTTGGGAGTGTCGGCTTTTAGAACACTGGGTTAAACGTTGCTTCTTTCTCGCGCAGCTCTGACAGCCTTGTTTACCTCCACCGCATCTCTCCCTCCCGCGTCTCCAGTCCTAAAGTCCGCGGTCGGTTCCAAGCCGAAAAGATGGAGCTTGGTTGGGCCTTATTAGTTCTTCTTGGTCTCATACCTCTACACATACGCAGAATAAAAAGATGACACGGATGATCCAGTAATAAAGAAAAGCCTTTAGAGAACTTGTGTGAAGAACTTTCCAGTATCTCTCTGAAAGACCCTTTTTCCAGGTCTCTCTTTTTTTTTTTTTTTTTAATGGTTTGAAAAGCCCAGTTCCCTCGTGAAAAGCGGGAAGGAAAGAGAAAATACATTTGCCACGGGGAATGAAGACAGAAAAGTCTTTTCCAGTATATTACGCTGGCTCAAGACATAACAGCCTGCACTAGAAATCATTTTAAACAGCCCGTTTGAGAAATAACCAGAGTTGTTGTCTCAGTCACTGAGAGCTGCAGCGGGTAACCGGTCGTGCGATAGTTACACGTAGGTTCTCTGGGCAGTGATTTGTTAAACTGAAATAATTCAGGTCATTTGAGTCCTGGCGCGGCCTCAGTCACACAAGGAGTGCTTTGAGAACAGGACCCTTGCAGACGCGGTTTCAGTAACTTAGGAATATTGCAAAATAACCTGATTTCAGTAAATTAGTTTCAAGTGGATAAATGTGCGTGTTCAGCAAAGATCGATTGATCGGCAATTACTAGTTTTTCCCCCGTTTTTTAAAATTGGCTGATATTGAAACTTAGAACGCAAAAAGATGAGAGGAAAATGCAGAGTTCTGCTCATCTGCGAGAAGCGGGAAACGACCGTAATAAGTTAGCAAAGTCTTCATTTCTCCTTTTCTCCTCCAAAACTTTTTTATCCTGTTGTTAGTAACTGGATAGTGCTACTTCAATACGCTCAACGTTTGCCATTAAGTGCTCCCAAGCGTTGGAAGGTATGATCTCCCAAACTGGTCCTGCCTTAGCCAGTAACTGCGTTTCCTGCAATTACGATATTTCAGTTCTACCTTTTTGTAACTATATCGTTGTGTTTATTGCAAACAAAGCGCACGGCAGGTCTCACTGCAGGCGTTTCTCCACTGCCGTGATCATCGCTAGGAGGAAGTTCTCAGCCTTGGGAAGTTTTATGCCATTTTTTTCCTCTTTCTGCATCGAACTCGGTGGGGAATGTGCTGGCTGTCGGTCTAGGCCAAAACTTCTTGTACTTCTCGGTTCCTTTTTGTTGGTTCGCACATCTGATCAAGGAGAAGAGGGGATTTTCAGCGGGCTTTACTGGCTGGGAGACACCGAGAGCTCCAAAGGTCTGACAAGATGATCTCAGATTTCTGCTCAATGTATGTCATGCTCAGAGGCTCTGGTAGTGCTACCAAGGTAGGCACATAGAAGAAGCTTTTCAAATTCACCTAGTTGTGTAAACAAAGGCATTGGTGGGGACGAGCGCTGGAGCAAAAGCCATTGAGGGGTTTCTACCATTCACGTAGAACTTGGTCAAAAATTTCTGACTAGATACTTCTCTTATTTAAAAAAAAATATCGTAACTTTATGAGATCTTCTTTGCTGGACTAAGCAGGAATGAAACCCATCACTAAACAGACATTCTGCACTTTAGATCTTGGGGCTCTTCCATGTTTAATGAAATCAAAACCATTTCTGTTTAGATAAAAGGGTTGCACACAGGTCTAAAACCAAAGTGACAGCCTGCCTCAGGAGATAGGACTGGGGGGACAAGAGGTGTTCAGTTTTCAGGGTCCCCTTTGACTTTAAAATGCCAACCAGGGATAGTGATGCAGATACCAACAGGCTCTTCCAACTTTATGCCCCCTTTTTAAACAAAGGCTCAGTCAGTTCCTTGACAGAGGACTTTTTAGCTTTATTTCAAGGTATTTATTTCACTCTGATGTTGAGGTTTAGGGATGTGAACTGGCTGTGGAGCATTTTGCTCACACACCCTTATCAGTGCCTTTCTGCAGCTGTCTCCCTGTGCACCGAGGTGGCTGCCCATCGCACAGTCCACCTGGGATCATGTATCATATTGCTGTTAATAATTACATTTTTGAAACCAACCCTTCTGGCCTCGTTTAATAGTGTAGCTCTTAGCTTTGTCATCCCTCAACTGTTTTTCTCATTTCTTTCTAATCCAATGTGTGTATTTTGTATCATCCAAAGGGCTGCGAGCAGGTTCCTGAAGTGATACAAGCAGGATCTGAAAGAAGGTGAGAATAAGCACATCTGGTTAGTTTTCGTGCCACTCAGATAATTTTGTGAACAATTTGAGAATTTTTCTCGTCCTGGCAGTAAATTTTAAGGTTAGTGAAGAACACCAGGGTGTCCCTGAAGGGTAAAGGGAGAAGGACCTTGTCTCCATCATAGCAAAGGTGGGTGTTTCTTGGGTTTTTGTCTTCTTCTGTCATCACTTTGATTCATTCCATTAGAAGAACTGTTTTATCAGTGAGTGTTAATGAACAGTGTCTAACTGTGGAGGAATGAAAGGAGTCAAGATAAACAACAGTTCCTTGTTGTCTTCATTAATCAAATCTACTTGTAGGAATACCAAAGGACCCCCTTTGTGGTTTCAAAAGCCATGACAGTCATGAGCGTAAAGGTGTTCCACATACTAGTAATTACATGTTGTCATTAAAAGTGCCTTAAAAAACAAGCAAGGAAACCCCTCTAAAATAAAGAGATTCTGATATCTGCAAAAATACAAGGAAAACTTGTGTCCTGGACTTTGACTCATCCTGGATCTAGACCATGTAACATCAGTTCATCTAATACCTTGTCCCACGAGATAACCTGCATTTGTCTGTAATAATCAATGCTTTATTATTCAGGTAAAGAAGGGCCTTGAGTCTTCTTCTTGATGCTCCAAGAATTCCAGTCATCTACAGGGCAAGGCAGAAGAGCAAAAGAGCACAGATTTGTTATTTTCCTTAATTAGGCAGCTATCATAAACTCGGATAATATAGTGATGACTGTAGTTTTTATAGTAACAACCAAGATCGACATTTCGTTGTTGCTGACTTCTTACAGACTAACCTACGTATTCTTCTGACAGCACTTAAGCGTAAGGCCGTCACCAGTTACCATCTCGTAGTAATTATTTGTACACAGTGTGTAAAGTACATGTTTAAAATGGAAGCTGAGACGCTTGGGGAGGTACATTTACCATGTGTAAAGCGATTGGGTGAAAGAAACTTCATTCTAAATATCATTCTTACCTATTTTTCCATGCTGATTGCGCTGCTGTCGCAGTATCTAACTAAGGATTGTGTCTGTGACTAACCAAAAGGTTCCATACAAAACTTTTTTTTGTGGTTTGAGGTTTTTTTTTCATATAATATCATCTGGTTTTCTAAAGAAATCCTAGTGGTAGCCCCTGACCCAAATGTACATCAAGTGCTGTTCCCCTATGGCCCTGGCCTATTTATTGCTTTCCTAACTACTTGAGTTCAAATAGGAGCTCAGAACAAAATTGAAAATGAGCTTGGGGTCTTTTTCTAGTCCCAATTTGTTCACTTCCAAAACCACTACCCAATTTAGCACAACTGGCAGCGTCTGCTCAAGAGAGGGCAAAGGCTGGAATAACAGGGATGCAGAAGGGCAGGACTGAAGGGTACTGGCAAAACAGCATGGAAGAGCTTTCCCAGCACTACGCCGCCTGATGCGATTCCTCGGCTGTACGAGCGTGACAATTAGCATGCAAAACAAGAAGGCAAAAAAGAAGTTGGCTTTTTTTTTTATAGTGGTTATTCAAAGTATGTGTATTTGTGTGTATTAAACTCTGGCAGCAACTACGTTATTGCTCGTGACTAAATGCATTGCCATTTATCAAAGGTGCTGCTGCACTGTAGAGGTGGAAAGCAGCTGATAAACAAGTGGTATCGCGCATTATCAGGAGAAACGGTTCTGTTTTTATTGGTCCCTAACGCAGGAGGAAGTACCTGTCCTGTACCTAACTGATAGGTGCTCAACTGTGTGGAGAAGAGGTCCGTGGTTCAACCGGGAAGGTGCTGGACACCTCCATCGCCCACTGGGGTCGGTGAGAGAGGAGTGCCCAGCACCTGGCAAAGTTGGTTTGTAGATGAACTGGCCCAAAATTAAAACTTGTATTTTCTTTTGTGTTCAGAGGTGTGACCTCCTTTGAATGGTTTACCCGAATGTCTCTTCAGAATGAAAAGAAACCTGCTAAGATAGGTAAGGAAATATTTGTCTGTGAAGGCTGAAGATGTAAATAAAAAGTTAAAACAATTAGGTCTCATGCTTGTCCTAGTGGAAAATCTTGAACAGAAAATATACATGAGACTACTTCAACTGCTGCTCTGAGATTAATCTCTTTAGTAACCTTTGTTTACCAGGGCTCGGCTTTCTCCTTTCGGAGGTTGTTTTCTGGTGTCAGCAGTTCCTGTGTATCCTCTCCACGTGATTCAGTAAATACCCGACTGTTGGCAGTTTGGATGTACAATAGACTAGTGAAAACTGTCCTGCTGTAGTAGTGAAATCAATGAATTAAAACCTAAAAACAAAGTAAGAGAAGTAGTAAAATCAAAGACTTAAAAATGAAAAACGACCTGAAACAGGCTTTTTTGGTTTGCTGGAGGTATTGATGGAGCGGCAGAAGAAAACCTGCCCAGGCGGTGCTCTGTCACCATTTATTTAGATTATCTGGCTGTTCTGATTTTTCCCTTAGCTTCACACGTATTCGATGTCAAGAGACACCCATCACTCAGCGAAGCAGCTGCTTGGTCTAGGCAGAAGTAGAACCAAACCTTTAATAATTTTGCTTTTGAAATATTGAGGTGATCTTATTTCATCCGTGCTTTTAAGGTACTCTTATTAAAAATGCATGTACTTGTAGCTGTGATTTATATAGATAGCATGAGAAACAGGCAATTAATTATGCCTACAGCTGCCTCAACCTGAAGTGTTTACTCTTGTCAGGTAAAAAGCATCTCTTCTGCCCACAGATATATACATATTCTTATAAAAGACAGTAGTAGAAGGAAAAACTTCTTTTCAAGGATATAGTATGAACTATATGGAGACAATTCTGCTGGTGTGAGTTAACGATGCATTTGGCTTTAGGAAAGCTGAAGCCGTTAAACCTTGAACAGGGTGTTTGTTATAGTACTTTTATTCTAACAAAATTGTGGTGTATGATTTTTCTTAGACTCTCTCACTGTTATCCTTTGGCTAGGAAACCCTTAGCTGGTACCGGCATTTTCACATTAATAATCCCCAAATAGATGAAGAACAGTCGAGCCCTTACAGCTCCTCCCCGTTCTTCTGAAGTCCTTGTCTCACTGCCATCAGCCTGCAAACAATACGTACCTTTTTTTCCTGCCCTGTCCTTTCTTCCTGGTACAATCTTCTTTTATAACAGCTATTTTTGTTCTTAGTCCCATTCTTTCAGCACGGTGGGATGAGGACTGGCAGCTGCCCTGGTCAAGTGCCAGCACAATTCCAGTAGTCTCATCACGTGTCACTTTGCCCTACACTGGTCCCTGTATCCTTTTCCAAACAAAACCAAAGTCCCGTTCTCCATCTTCAGAAATCCGCTCCTGAAGTGTCTGCACCTGGAAACCGGATTTCTGACCTTTTGGTTGAGTATTTCATACGGGCACCGATACTTTGATCTTCATCAGTTTCATTTATAATGTACTAGGTCAAGCTTTTCAGTTCCAAAGTTGCATCAGTTTATGCAGTAAATTGTCTTGGATTTTGATTGAAGGGGAGTGATAGAAATGTCAGTCAGGTTTTGTGGTGAACATATCTGAAAAAAACACTTAGGTGTAAACCCAGAATTAAAATAGAAATACACCTGGTTTTGGAAACCCACGTTAGCTGACAACAAATCTTGCTTTCCATTAGAAAAGCATTCTCTGCGAAAATTATGGCCAAATTTCACTATTTGGTGGGAATTTTTCTCCTTCAGACTTTAAAGGGCTTTTGCTCACCCTGTTGGAAATGGAAAGAAGCTGATTTGGCCATGGCCAGGCAGCACGGTGCAGTGGGGCAAAGCTCACCTGGGTAACACCATCACCTACGGTGAAATGAAAGTGGGCCAAGCTGTGATATAGAGAGTTGTGGTTAAAAATCAATAAGCAGCCAAGCATGTGATGTTTAAACAAAATATAGTCTCCTTTTTATATTAAGATCTAGATAGACATAGACTTCGTCACTAAAACCTGGACTTTATTATTTGGAATTTTTTTTTCCTTTCAGAAAAGTAAGTGAAAATTCAGAATGTTCCTAAAAGGTGAGCCAGAAACAGACCTCAACTCTAAATACCGAGTGTTCGGCTTCTTGTGACTCCTCTCTTCACAAATCCTCCATTTACTTTCAATAAAGGGTTCCTTTTTCCCTCTTTTCCTTCATTCTACCATCACCTAGCAGATCTTCTTGTATACTCTTTCAGGTTCCGATCAAGGGCTTTGGGGTTTTTTTGGAATGACCTCTAAATTACTTTTTCCCCCAGAGATTCGGCTGAGCCCAGACCAGAAGTTTCATGCCAGATACCTTGTTTCATGGATGTGTGAAAGCTGAGAGCCAGAAGGACTTTCAGAGCTACTGAAGAGGACAGCTGTTCTCCAGGGCTCCAGTGCAAGGCTGGGCTCGGCTGGCTACTCTCTGTATCTCACTAAGTAACCAGGTAAGACACATTGGTGGCCCTTGTTGGTCTTCTCCAGGTGAGCAGGCATTGGGCTTTCCACCTAGCCCTTTCATCATTGAGCTGTTCTGATGGTTGTGTGACCACCATCAACTGTTTGGAAACCTTGTGTGTCTCCAGGGCCATCCTGTCTCAGGGTTATCTTCAGTGATGCTGTTCAGCATAGAGCACCTGCTTTGGGAAGCAGGTTGACTACGTTTCTTTTTTTCTCCTCCTCCTGTAGTGTAGGAAGAGTTGACAAGATTTCCCTCTGCTCAGAAGAAAATGAGAGAAAACAGCAGGGATGCCTGAGCCTGGTTATTTCTTCTTCATATACTTGTCCACACATTCTCCCCTCACCTCATTTTTTATTACTATTTTTCAATGCTGCACACACAGGAGTTTAGAATGTCTTCCTTCTTGCACTTCTCTGCTACAGTGAATGGTAAATTGAGATTTGAATGAAGTAGGAAGTACTTGTACAACATCCCAGGGGAAAGGGTGAGAACAGCGTCTCAAAGAGAGATGAGAAGAGACTGAAAAGTGGGGTTTTTTAATAAGGATCAGCCTTATAAGTGTATTACCAATCAATTTCCAAAGAAGCTGGAGAGACAGGATTTGGCCGGACTAATTTTCAAGTCTTGAGATTTACTTAATCTGGTTGCTTTTGAGAATCTTGTGACTTCAGAGGAACAGGCTATTTTGAAGTGCCATGAGCATCTAGCTGGAGCAATGCTGCTGGAAAGCTGATTTCCAGCTGCCTTGCACAAGGTGTGAGCACAAGTATGTGCCTCTCTGTGATGAATTAAATTGCTGAAAACACCTCACAATAATTCTTCTAAAAACCATGGGCCATCTAGTCCTGACACAGCCCATTGGCCTTCAGGCAGGCTGACGGTTCAAACTGGTGAAGATTCCCTGCTCTCACACGGTTCCAGCTGGGAAGGGAGATTGACTTGACATCCAAGAACAGTGTTGACCAGTGCACTTCAGGTCCTGGTTTACTGAGTGGTCAAACTACATCTTCTACAGCTCCATCAGGAGCAGAAATTTATGCAATTACCTATAGGAAGAGCAGCCTGGGTTCTACCAGAGTTCTTATCGTTCTTAATGGGATGTCCTTAAAATAAAATACTGAATGTTTTCTGCCAGCAATGACTGTCATATCTCAACTGGAACTTGAGAACTTGTGGTTAGGTGTGTTAACTACTGCAGAAAGTTTACTACAGGTACTTCCAGGGGCAGAATTCTCCTGACCCAATCTCCCTGTGGGCCCTTAGGATCACAGACTGTAGGTGCTTTTGCTTAGATACTCTGGCAATGAGTAGAAAAGGAAGGAACAAGGTTGTCACTTCTGTGGACTTGATATATTCACTTTTACATCAAATCTGAAGTGCTGTCCCTGCTGGATCTCTGAAACACACCCCACAGCAAGTCCTTTCTGTAGAATGGTTTCTCAGACCCTCTGTCCTGCAAATGCTGTGCAAGCAGAAACGTTGGTTCACCACTTTCCAGTATGAGTGCCAACAGATCTTCTCCAGGGAGAAAGCAAGTCCAGGCTTGCTGCCAAATGCTTTCACCCTGTCGTAGGCCCTGGCATTGTTTTATGTCTTTTTTCCGGTTCTTATAATCTCCAGACCCGTTGGGAGGCTCACACTGGTCTCAGGCCACATCATTTTGATACCCCAGCTTAGGACCAGCAGGACTGGTTCTAAAAGTGACAAATTTCTTGGACAATCGACTCATCATCTTGTCATTCTTTTCCAAACTCCCCTGCCGGCACTACAGCCAGATGTTATGCCCTGAACCCTGCTTCTAGATGTTTAGTTTGAATCGTTGCCAGCGACCATTCAGGGGAGAGAAACAACAGCCAAGACATCGGATATCCCTATGGTAGGGCTCCCTTCCTTAGCGTTATGTGGTGAAGAAATTCATCGTGTGGCTCGGCTTATCCGCTCTCTAAAGGGGTATCGGTAATTCGTAGCTGTTTAAAATCTCTGTAACCATCTTGTCATCTTCTGAGCATGGCCTCGCTGTGTCTCATATCTTTATAAAGTGTATTTATCACTCACGTTTTTGCCTGTTCGTAAATCACCTTTGTCATCCAGAGGTTCAACGCTCACTCTCCCATCCACACTTCAGATTCTTGCATGTTGCAAATGTTATTCCTACTTCATTTTCATAATCATCGCTGTATGTCTAAAGCGTGCTGACATCTAACTTCTTCTCATACTTGACGGAGCTACGTTGCAAAGTGCCGGCCTCATGCCCTGCTTCTTCTGAGGTGCCCAGCAAAAGAGAGGAAACATTGGAAATTAGTAGCTATATTGACTTTTCTCTCAGGCTTATCCGCGTCCTTGTTATTACCTCCTTTGTGGTTATCATATTTTAATTGCATATGGTCTTTCACTACCTTGGATTCAAGACCAAAGCTTTTCTCAAGTTATTTTTGCATGTATCTTTAGCTTATCTGAGTAACATTTGTGATGTTCGGGTATTTTATTTGTTCAGATGAATACATCAGGTTGCTTATTCCTAGCTGGTTTTACATTCAGGACTAGTTTTGGGAGAAAGCTGAGAGCTTCCTTGGGAAGCCAGGCATCTTCAAAGCCCAGTTCAAGTCTGGTTCGTCCAGGTCAAAGCCAACAATAAGTTTTTCCGGGGGAGATTTGTTGTGTTTCTCTGGGGAGGTGCCAGGTGCCCTGTCTATGCTCCAGCCTAGGTCAGAATTCAGAGGAAGAAAACTCAGAGCTGCGGTTGAATGGGGTTGCTAACACAGTTCCTCCTCTCTACCTTTTATCCCTGTTAAATGGAATTTCTGCTCACAGGTTTTTCTTTTGGTGACAGGGGATTGAGTGATAGCTATGGTGGTCCCTCCCTTTTAGCAGTCAATAAAGGTTGAAGACTATCAACTGCAGTCACAGTGGGTACGGGTATTCATAGAGAGCCTGATCTCTTTGTGCTCCCGGGGCAAAGGGTCACTTAGAAGAAAAGTTATTTCTGTGAACAGCATGATGGCTCTGGTGAAGTGGGAGTGAAGAGATGTTTTTGTCAGGGCTGGCAAATAACCACGTCCTTCATTTTGCTTGTGGAAGTTTCTTGACTCCATTGCTCTTCCTTGACAACTGGAGCAGAGAGTGGAATCGCAGGAAAATGCAATTGCACGCTCAGGAGCCAAAGGGTAAGTAGACATCAGTTGCTGTCTTGGAAAGCTAACGTGGAGATGGGGTCAGCTCACTGATGTTCTCCTGCGCCTCTCGCTCAACACAAGTTGATCATTCTCTCTCCGTTGCTCCTCGTTTGTCAATATTTGCAAATATTTGGCCCTTTAAAGTACAACTGCACAACGAATTGGTTTAGTTAAATGTAAAACTACCCCACTTTCCCTGTGGTATTTATTTTGTAAGTAGATACGCAAGGGATAAATGAAGTATTGACGACATACGCTGTATTTTCAGGCTACAGAGTCTTTTCAGAGGACAGTTGTCATTTAAAATTACTTTATTCAACAAAATGATCTTGACTATAGTCTGTGATGCAGACTATGCATCCTTCGCTAGTAAAACAAATTAAACAGTCAAGTCACAATTTTGAGAAGTGGCTGCTGGGATTAGGGAGTTACTATATTTTATCAAAATTGTAATGAGTTTAATGTACATGGTTACATGGCACTCAAGTGGCTCTTCAGATTTAAGCCTGCCCAAAATCCAGGTTGACACAATAGGCTGTAGCTGCTCCTATCCGGTCCATCGCTGGAACGTGTGACAAATGGATTTTGAGCACGTATTGAGTGCACATCTCCGGAGAGCTGCACTTTGGTGCTTGTTCAAAAGCAGTAGCGAAAATGAGGTGTGGTAATTTCTGTGGCCAGAACTCAATTGTCGATCACTTTGGTTTATCCACAAGCTTCATTTCCATGAATGTTCAGACATCTTTGTGAGTGTCAGTACCAAGTGTAATTTTTTTAAAACTTGTTTTAATTGTTTTGTGCTCCAAAGAGCACTTCAGGAAAAAGATACTGTTTTTATATTGACCTGAATGAGAATTAGACCATAGGACTTAAAAGCTTTTGCAGCTATTCAAAATGATTGGGCAACAGGGAGTCGATCCAAGGTTCTACCTTCATACCTAAAGTACTACAATAGGAAGGTAGAAACTTTTCTGTTGCTAGGTATTGCATCTAAGCAAATCGTGTCATGCTGGCTTATGGAGAAGATCACTAAGATAGAGTCACGTGACTTTGAGAATGATGCCCAAAATGCTCCCCAGGAAGAAATGGGAGATAAAAGCTAGGTCAAGGTTGTGGTCATTTACAGGACAGGCCTACCACCAGCTCTCCTCTCCTCAGCATAATCAAAATCTCGATTTTTGTGTGGAACAGAGAGGAAAACGTTAATGTTATAGTGTTGTGCACTAAAATGTTGCCACACCAGTGTGTGTTATAGTGGTGTTGAAACTACATAGAGCTAAGTCAGCATCTGCTCTGGGTCAATGCGATTGTGGTGTTCCACTTGCCATAGTGGGTCTATGTTAATATCAGATGAAATCTGAACCTGAGTCTGTGAACTGTTTTGTGGCTGTATCACCCTAACGTATTCACGGTTAGATCTTGTGGCTTGAGTGTTCTACGGTTTATTGATGTCTCAAGAAAACATGACATAGTTCAGCTTCACCAGGTATTTTCCATGAATCTGGAGCAATCCCATTGGAAAATAGAAGCAGATCTTGACGAATGGTTTTCACAATCATCATAATAGTTTGTGATCTTGCGCTTGCGAGTATAAAGTGGTACTTCAGGATTATGTGCAAAGAAGCATTGAATGAAAATTGGTGTCTAAGTCTATATTGAAGCTGAATAAATGTGTCCAGTTTCCTGCCGTAATACTCGGACACTGTTATCAACCTCTGTTCTAGTTCCTTCATTACAACGACACTGTTCAGGCATCACCTGGGGATAACCCAGGGTGCAATTGCCTCTTCCCAAGTGAAGCCTCCATGCACCTCAGCCCCAAGACACCGTGAGGCCAGGAGACTGCTTGCAAAATCTCAGCCCTTCAGAGCCAGGAAAGGAAGTGGTCTGAGCTCTGAACTTGCGGTTGCTGTTGCGGAGATTGCTGTCTTTATGCAGCAGTTGCCCTCACTGGTTGCCACCCATCACCTCTACACAATGGCAGAAATGTACCAGTAAAAGGAAAAATGAGGACAGAGGGCTAGAATTTGATACATAACTAGGAATTAATTTCTTTGTGGCTAGTGGATAAAATAACATGTATTTCCAGGTTCTAACACACAGAGTTGGTGGTTTAGGTCAAGATGAGTTGAATTCAAAGCAATATGAAGTCAATCCATTGAATTCCAGCAGGCTTTGTATCAGACCCATAAAATCCCAGTGAATTCCACAGCAGAAAGACTGGATAAGGACATGTGTTCTGTGGGGAGCCTGTAACGTAGACTAGTGTTCGTAGCCGCCTTCTAAATCTGCATTTATATGCAGTCAAATTCCTAACTGTGTGTGTATATTGCACATATACAATTCGGAGAGGAATTCTTGCAGCATTAGGAAGTATGTTGGTTTTGTTGAACTTACACATCACGTATTTTTCAGCCGCTTAAGAATCTCATAACTTCCCGCTGAAGGAAAACCTTTGCTGGATGAAAAAAACCCACCTTGTTCATTTGTTAATGAGGCTGCCTGGGAATAGTCTTCCAGAAGGTTGGTTTTGCTCTCAATCTGACTCATGAGCCTTCTGTGTCATTCAAAACCTTGGCTATCAATAGAGGTAAAGGCTTTTGTAAACCTCTGTACAAATGTGGGTGCCCAGAGAATTTGGAAAATATTGTTGATTTATTCCATTATGCCAGGGCACAATCCAATTCGATTCAATTCATTGCCACACCCAACCTAGGCTGCTGTGCAAGGACCGGTGCCTGCGTGGCCCGGTGGTTTGGTCTGAGCTTAGCATACGGAAGCTGCGTCTTATTTCAGGCGCTCCCATGTGAAAAGAGCCTCGAACAATCTTACAGATTTAAAATGCAGGAATAGGATCTATGGATAAATTTAAACTTGGCCCAGGCAGTGATAAAGCTATGTGGATAACAGCAAAAGCAGAGTAGCTTTGGGACTCTAAAGGAACACATGGAATGAAAGTGGGAGCTGGCTTCTAATGTAATAAATGTCCATGGTGAAGCTGTCATCGCTGTTCCTCCGCAGGCTCTGAGATCAGGACAATTACAGTCTTTTAATTATGCTCTGGAGTTGTTTCCATATGTCGTGTCTTCATGCCCTTGTGTAAAATGAGATCCCGGTAATCTGCGCTGATAGCTAAGACAAGATACAGAACAGCGACGTGTCAGAGCGTCATCTACCAGTCAGGATCAAAACCAGCTTTGTCCAGCTTCAGCTCTTTTGTTCTAAACATCTGGTTCATCACCAGCAGTCAATCGTCACGGTGAGTTAAATACCCCGAATGACCAGGGAGAGCCACAGGGCTTCCAAAGGGCTACGCAATGGTCAGCATCACTCGCGTGGCGTCACTTCCGTAGCTTGGGAGAGTGAGGCCCAACCCTCCAGTGGTGCACAACGTGTGTCCCAGGGCCATGCTGGCCAGCGCAAAAGGCCGTTGCTGTAGGTGTTCAACATCAGAAGTGTTTGAGAAAAACAACTGCGGGAAATACAGAAAGCTGCACTGATGACGTAATGTGTGGCCGTTGACCTGTGACAAGAGAGGACTTATTTCTCATGAAAGAACTGGCTAAAATCAACTATTTTGGGGTTTTTTTAATATCATTCCCCATTTAGTTCAAACATTACAAAATTGTGATACTATAAACAGTCAGTTTTGAGGTAAATTCTGAACTGGCCACGTACGATTTGCATTTTTTAGGCTTATCCTAGTGAAAAGAAGGAATTTGACACAAATGTGGCTAGGAAGAACCATTTATGAAGTTGTTTCCTGTGTACATGACGATGAATCATTATGATGAATCATTTCGCTCAGATTATATTATTTAACGCAGGATTTGTGCTACCAAGAGAGACTATATCTGGCAGATGCAATTAAAAAACAAAAATGAAATGAAGGGAAGAGCTGGGATGGTTCTAGAAGAACCAGACTTCTGCAGTTCCTGCCCACAGACTGGCTATTTCTATGAACTGTAAATGCAATTAAATGCTTTGCATAGCATTTTGCTTTTCTTTCTAATTAAAGAGAAGACTGCAAATGAACAGTAAAACTTCTAGAGCTGCTTGGTTTGATATTGCTGAAACCTCAGCTCCCTGTGACCAAGCTCTCTTGAGTACCCAGAAAATCTCTTAATCTGTATTTAATGGTTAAAGGTTGGATAATTTCTGCTTATTTCCTACCTGCTCAACTCCTTGGCTCTTGCCAAACCCGTTTCCAGTAAGTAAAATCTGTGGTTGTGCTGGTCCCGTTAACTAACAGTCCCTTCTCTTTCAGTGTCCTGATTGCAGTTAAATGGTGGTAGTATTTCCCACTTCTCCTTCCTTCGGTTGTTATCTGAAAGTCCTAAATATTTGTCTATTTTAGTGTGAGCGGCAGTTCCAGAGAGTTTGGGGAAAAACCAGTGCTCGCAGGTGTGGTCTGAACCAAAATGCCGGCTGAAAATCCGATGCTGCGAAGGAGCTTTCTGTCAAAAGTTGTGAGAATCGGAGTTCCCAACCATTTCCTTCCACCTTCAGTTGTTGCTTGGGGCCATTAACATCCAGGAACCGGTCAGAAATGCTCTGCCGCTCAACTGCAGGTGGACGTTGCTGGAGTGCGGGACTAAAGCAGACTTTTTTTGTAAACATTTGCAGAGAGCAAAACAGGTTCTGTTGACTCTTTCAGGAGCTAACTGTTTGCCTCCAGGCAGAAAGCAAACATGGAGCACTTCAAAACTCCGCAGGAATTTGAGAAAAGTAAGAGCGACTGGGTTAGGAGGGTTGTAATCACGGCTGGGTTTCGGCTCGAGACGTCTATGCGTGGTTATGGGATAGTCTTGCTAACGCGTAAGGATTCCAGTACGCTTTATCCTTGGCATCAAAACCGGGCATGGAGCCAACAGCCAACTGGAAATAAACCTGCAAGAGCTGCTTTCCAGTCAGGTTTGGCGCTGAACCTCGCTGCTGAGCCACGGGTGGAGACGGGGAACCCGAGGCTGGTGGGGACAGAGATGGGCATCGCTCGCTGCCACCGTTGGCTTGTGTGACAAATGTGTCAATAATGTGGAAAACGTGTTGTTTATTATTTAAAGCTGCAGCAAGCTGGGTGACAGCCCAAACCCTTCCGAATGAGCCTCCCCAGGCCTGCCAAGTCGCTGCCATTTGCCTTTTGGGCTTGGGCAAAATGCAGATTCGAGAGGTGCCAGTGTTGGTGTGCGCGATTCACAGTGGGACCGCGATGAGAGCGACGGGAACGGCGGCTGTCTCTGTGAAAACGCCACCACCACAAGTCAGCTGGTGTTTTTCCCAAGCTCTCAGGATGTTCACATTAAACGTCGAGCGATACTTAGCCCGTTTCCAGGCAGAATTACGAATCCCGGTCTTCTGGGAGCGCTGGCTTGTGCACCTATGAAATTGGAGTTTGTGCAGACTTGAAACTAAGCTTGCTCGTAATCCTTCCCATGTTTTCTTTTTCCTGACGTCTAAAGAGAAAGGACCTGCCTGCACGTAAAAATTGCAGTGTCATAAATAATTTGTTCTTTCCCTTTCGAGACTGATTGTAAAAATGGAAGTGTTTGCTCTCAGCCCATTTTGTTTTCTGTTGACTTAATTCGATAGCTGTCCAGATAAAAAATATTAGCTAATATATTTTGACATGTTTACTTAGGCTGTGTGTGACATCAGCTGGCTGTTGCTATCTCAGGAAATGTCAGAGTGATGTCACGCAGCCACTTTATTTTAAATGAATTAAAGATGAAATATGACTCCTCTGTAGGTTGTTACACAGAGCGTAGCGTCCACGAAGCTCTACAGCCAAATTCATTTTATATGAGCTTGTGAGTACTTCAAGTTTTGTTGCAATAGCAGAAATACTGATCTGGTATCTAAAGGATGGGAGAAACAAAGCGCAGCTCAAACCAGGATCTTCTTCAAGATATTTATCATCGCATGCTTTGTAGTTTTAATTTATATTTGCTGCCTGACCTGTTTTTCCATGGTCTTGGCATTGGTGAACACAGCCATCGACTGTTGCTATGACTGATTCATGGCAGAGTATAAATTACCAAATAAATGCCTCTGCATATTTTCTGCACTTAAGCCAACAGCAGGGGAATTGGCGTAGGTGACCTCAGTGCCTTCAAACCTGACGTAAATATAAAACCATGAGAATGATCTCACTCCTCTAGAGATGTGCCCAGTTTGTATCGGGAGTGTGCTCAGCAATCCTCCGGTTGTCCAGCTCTTCATGACCAGCTAACGAAGTTATTCCTTAGCTCAGTAATACTGGCTGGGTCAGAGAGCTCAGGGGGCCATCTAGATACCAACAAACCCAACCAAACATTCCTGCCAAACCGATCATGTTTACGTGTGATCCCCTGTGAATGAGGTCACAGACTGCAAAAGGCTTCAGCCCTAAGTCACAGATAGGCTTCGAAGAATTAAAAATGACCCTTTGGTAACCGATAAGGGTTGTGATTTCTGGTTTGACTGTGTGCTGCTTAGCTTTCTTCTGGCCACTGTCCATGGCCCCAGCTCTGAGGCACACTTCACTACCGTATCCCAGCCTCGGGGCTGCAAGCGTCACACTTATTTGGATAAAATACTCCCAGTTTCATGGACTACAAAGAAATTGGTGATAGCTTGCTCCAGTTTGGTCTTTTTTTTTTTTTCTTTTTTTGTTTTGTTTTTGGTTTTTGTTTCAGCTGATATCCCCTTCACCTACAGCAAACAATGAGTAAAAATTTTACAGAGTAAGGAGTTTCTCATCTAAAAACCGGATTTTGCTGTGAATGTTGTTTTGCTCTTTATAGCCGTCACCCTTCAGTCACTTCGGTTGAATTAGGATGTTCTTACCCACGGTAAGAGACCCATCATTGCTCTTGGGCTTCTGTTCAGGTCAAGCAGAAGGAAGGTCCACCAGTTACACTGGTGCCTGGTCAGGACGTGGCACTGCAGGTGGTGGTCCAAGCCCCCATGTACAGCCCAGGGGCTCCCCAGGCTCCCTGCCTGAACCGCTGTGCTCTGCAGCACCACTGATCTCTGGAGGTTTGCCCTTGGCCTTCAGGTGGCCAGGGCTGGTTGCTCAGTTGTCTCCCTTTGGGGCCTTCCTCTTTGCCACGAGCAGTTAAATTCTGCCTCCGCAGGTACACGTAGGGCTGGCTGCATATTCGTTTGCCTGCATAGCTGCAAATCTTGATCGTTTCAAGACAGGCCAAGTAAAACCAAACAAAGTCTAGCAAAAATGACAAACTCATTTTTTTTCAGCTTCATGAAGATCTGGTAAAAGAAAACTCTTTTGGTGGACACCGCAGGATACCAGCAGGCATGGTATGGAGAACGAGTTCTCAGTAGGATGGGAGAAGAGTTCTCCTCAATTTACTTTGTTATCCCGGGTTAACTGGGGAACAAACTACTTGAGGTTCACTTGAAATAACCGCATAAGGCTGGGGAGTTCTGTATGAATTTTAACTCCAAATTAGACCCTCAATTATTTTTTAAAAATGTGTTTATTTGTACATACTTCCCTGTCACTGGGCTGAACCCAAAGTTTGCGCTCTGTAGGCGTCGCTCAAAGTGGGTGTTTTAGATGCGACCAAGCGAGAAAGCCAGAGGAATGTCTGTATGCCTTCACAAAGACCTCTCAGCCCTCCTGCTTGGAGGAGGAAGACCTCGTCACCTGAGTGTCATGCTGAAGAGAGGTGGAAATGTGTAGGATGAGCGGGACAGATGACAGGTTGCTTGGCTGGTTCTGCTCTGGCTGGGGTAAAGCAGCCGTCTGAGCTCCAGGCGTCCAGAGGTGGCACATGGCCAAGGGATGCTGGTGGATTGGTCCTGGCCCCTGAGATACACCAGAAGAGGGACCTTGATTACTTGCTTCACTCCTTATTTACTCCTGACTCTAGGTCCTTCCAAAACATGTATTTTGAATAATTCTTGCTTTGAATTCACCGGTCACGCAGCTCAAAACTGGGTCTCTCTGGTCACCTGAAGGCAGGAGGAGCTCTTGGCACGTGTGTGCACACCAGCCAGGGCCAGAGGAGCAGAGTCCTGGCCAGCTCCCCACACGGATCCCTGCCAGCCAGGGCACACTGCTCACCCTGCAGCCCAGCCTTTATGCTCAGATATTGATTAGCAAAACAAGCTCATTACAAAATTGAAGAATTTAATTTTGATTAGTTTTATCTTCCCCCCAAGGAGAATCCACAATCTTCTGGGTTTTTTCCCTGAAAGGCAGTATTTTACTTTTCATGTTCTTTATTTTACTAGTGACCATCTGGTACCTTGTAGATACTTTACTGGTGCTGGATATTGATTCCTGTAACGATTCCCATGCAACCTGGCTGTAATGATTGGAAATTTTTTTCCTGTTTTTGAAGTAGATTAGATGCTACATTTTGATGTTGGCTCTGGTCACTTGCTTTTTCCTCCACAATGAAAAGAGAACGTGCTTAAATGTAAATAACTGGGGAATATTTTTTTTTTTTTTTTTTTTTTAGAGGCATCTGATGTGCTTTAGCAAGAACTGTGGCTCTGTAGGTTTCTCAGCTCACCTGATGAGTGAGGATGCGGTGGCCCAGGCTGCGTGGGCCCAGACCCCACCAGAGACACGCATCCACAGGGCATTTTTTTGTTTCTGTGCTCCCAGGCTTTGCCGCGTGTTCTGACGTTGAGGAGAAGGCTGCAGCCCCGGAGCGGTGGCCGGGCACCCCTTGGAGCATCTCTCCAGACTCGCCTGGAGCCAAATAGCAGCAGGGGACCATGAATGCTGTGCGGGAGGTAGGAGCCATCTCAGTTCTTGATGGCTTTCACAAACAGTGCCCAAAAGCCTGATGTTGGCCTCCGGATGTGCCACTTTGTTGCTCTGGACTCATCTATAGCCTGGACCAGCACTTGTGCTGCTGCCCTGCCTGGAGGAACGATTCCAAGAAGCCCTTGGAAAAAACCGTTCTTGTGGAAACATCTCACTGCATCCTCTTAAAATATTTATAGTTCTGTTTTATCCTACCTACATCGAAGTTTAATGTCAATATTGGGATGAAGTGTCTGTAAGGGTTTAGAAAATAAGAATCAGAAAGATCAAATATCTTATTTTTGCGCAGTAAATTTTTAAAGCCTCCCTTGTGTTTTGATCAAAAGTGCGTATTACTGAACAATTTAGTTTCAAAAGTCTTTCTCTGATGTAAGATTTATTTGGTATCTGTGATGATCTGATTGAAACATGTGAAAAGGCAACGATACTCTTACCTGCACCACGGGCAGTGCTTATTCAAAGGTCTCCTCTGTCCTGGGGTTCCTCTGTTAAAAGAAACAATAGTCACAAGCTCTGTGCTGGGGGTGGTGCTCAGATTATCGATGGTATAAATGTTCCCTGGGCTTTTAGAACTACCCCGGGGCTCCTGCCTGCTGCTGCCGTGGTGTCGTGGCTCCAGGTTTTCAGCTTTTTGCAGGGGATCTCATTTCCTTCTTTTACAAACACAGATCAAAACCCTGTAAATAATAATAATAATAATAATGATGATTAATAATAGTAATAACATCCAGACGTGGTTGTAGAGGTCACTGCAAAACAAACTCTGTGAAAAGGACCCGGCATTGCAGATCTTGCGACAGTTATTTAATTGTTGTGTGCCACAAGAGTGCCCGTACATGCGTACATTAATACTGCAATGGAGTTCTGAAATGTTTTCAGACAGGCTTCAGCTCCGTGGGAAATTATTATAGTTATGATACACAGAAGTGGAATGAAACTTTATTCATTTTAATTAATAACGGGCAATTAATACTTCCTAGCTTTTTACTCAGAAGGCAACATTTTCCCTCCTTTTTCTTTGAAATAAAAAGTTCTAAGTAAAAATAGTACTGTGAAAATGTAATTAAACTCCCTTTAGAGGCATATTTGTTGATTCTTAGTAATCTTTCTCAATTTACCGACAAATAAATTTGTCTGCCTGTAATTACTAATTACTGTCAAGTAGCATTCCCTTCACCTCCAGATGCAGGCTTCAACAGGAGCTCTAGGTGCTTATCTTATATACAAATATATTTGTGTGCCCATGTGGTATAAATATAACTCTACAAATTATATCTAAGCCTCTTTTCCTCTTCTATGATACTGCTCGGAGCGTGGCCAGCTATGAAGTTTGTGCTTAAATCACCTGTATGAGGATCCTGTTCTTAATTTAGAGCTGAAGGATAAGTCTCGTCACCGCAGAGAAAAATTATGACTCAGATTCTCTCCACAAAGTGAAGAGCAAGTAGGTGAGTACCAAGCGCCCGCTTCCTGGGGTGGAGCTGCCGTGGTTGGTTGCGTGGGGCAGCGCGGAGCTGGGGCTGACCCCGCAAGTCCCACCATGGAGGTACGAAGAGCTGGGGGTTAGCGGCGCGATTGTCCGTAAGATGTTGTTGCGAAAATGCAGCCCCTTCCAGAAGGGCCCTTCTGTCTGGGTGGCTTCCTGGGGCTTGGTGCTTCGCCGGGCTGCCCGCGTGGGATGAGGGCAGCTTGTGTCTTCGTCTGCTGTTGTCTGGTTTTTACAGGACCAAGCGCATCGTCATCAGTAAATAAATAAACTAATAACAGACTAATTCTGGGCAGGCAGACGCGTATTTGTGGTTCTCCCTGTCCCTTACGACAGCAGCGGGCTCTGCAGTCACATATGACCTTCCCTGAACTGTGTTCACATCACTTTTGCTTTTCATCATAAGTAGCTTGAACTAGCGAGAACAACTCGGTATAATTTTCACCACTTCTCTATGAAAGGCTTTAAAGAGTGACCTGAACATCGCCCCTGTTTTTTTTTTTTCTTTTTTTAACTCAGCAATGATTTTTTTGGCATGGAAAGCATCTGCCAGTTCATTCCTTTGCTCCATCCGACAGCCCCACCGCAGACGTACGGGCTCTAAACAAACCCCCCGCGCCCTTTTCTGCCAAGGTTGTTTATTGGCATATAGAGAAACAGTTTGTGATTAATCAAACTCTTCATTACGGCCGTTGATTTTACACGGGAGCACCACGTAGGTCTTTACTGGAGGTGGTGGTGACCTTGCATGACCAGGATCCCTGTCCGAGGGCGGGAGTGTAATTATGGAGCCGCTCTCATTTGCATCAGGCCAGGATGCTGCCAGCAGATATTAATGGATTCCTTTTTACTCATTTAGCCTGTGTTTTTGAAAGATGCCTGAAAACAAAAAGATCATATCTGGATGTTGTTTTTTAATTTATTTTCACCTTTTTGTCTCCTTTGGAGACCCCTGGTGTATCAGCACTTTGTTTACCCCAAATTAAACCTGAGCTGATTGTTTACCAGACTGAAGACCCTTGTGCATTCCTCCAGCACTTTCCCTTTTTTTTCCTAATCACAACCTGGGATTCATTTGCGAGAGGCCCTAATCTGCATGAGAATTATACAATTAACTTTTGATTAACCGCCTAGTTCTTTTCGAAACCGCAGTGTGTCGGATACTCTGCATTTAAATAATTTCCCTTAAATGGGGAGCAGGCCTTTCATTAAACCGGTGAGTTTGACTAAACAACAACATTTGGAGATAATCAGGGTCAAAACAATAGGCGAGGCTGCAAGGCTAGAATGTCATCTTTAAATATAACAGCCGAGATAAAGGCGCCCAGATTGCGCCTTATCGAAACACAGAAAATCAAAGCTCGCTCTTGTCTGTGGCAAAATACCGGGCCCTGGTGTTTAGGACGACCATTGTTTGGACCTACAAGTGTTGCAGGATTTGCATTCAGAGAGCCGGGTCTGACACACATTACATCACGTAGGGTACTTATCTCGGAGCCTGACAATAATTATCGGGAAGAATATACTCAGAATGACTTTTTTGTGATTTTTATGCATCCCCAACACAAGGAGAGGGAGATAACGGCATTATGAGAAAGGGGAGAGTCTCCAAAGGCTCTCCCTGGAGCTGCGTTCTTCGATTAAATTTGCGGTGCCACTCTGGTGTGCTGAACAAGTGGAAAGAAAGACTGTGAGGCTTTTATAGAGGGTAATAATAGTCCTGAACACAGCCCTTACCAAAAGATAAGATCCATTGTCAAGACAAACAAAAGAAGCGGTATTAAACACCACTTGAAGAATATCTATGAGCAAAGTTTGACATCCTCAGCTCTGCTCGTACCTTGAACCTGGCTCTGTCGCGTGGCCGTGTTCGAGCCAGACACCTTTGCAAGCGCAGAGATTCTCACCACGCCTTTTCCCTTCGTCCTGCACCGGGGAGGGGAGGGGTGGTTGTGGTGGGGTCACTCTGTGGTCCCAGGAAAGACAGAGAAGAGTCTTAAGCCATCACAGCCCAAGTTTGGTGTATGCTCTGGGTTTTTTGACGTATTTGCTGACGATCCAGTGTCTTGTTCCTATAACGTCTTTGCTGAAGGACACTGATAGTTTATTGCTTGTTTTTCACAAGATGTATCTGTTCTCGCCTCAAAGCTCAGCTACAGCTCGCCACAAGACAGCTGAGGGTGATGGACACCTGGGCACCAATGGCTCGACCTGGCAAAGCTTGGACGGCACCATGGTAATCCCCAAGGCCAAGGTAATTCCCAGTGCCACCCTTTGGCACTGGGTCAGTCTCTCCCCAGCTCTAACCGTTCCCAAACTTCTGCTAGCTTTGATTTTGATGGAGGTATGAGTGTCCATTTCTCTCTAACAGACTCAGATTTGACCTGCAGATTAAGCAATCCAAGTTAACTCTTCCCCAAAAGCGTGAGGGTGATGATTGCCATTGCTGTGTAAAGGGAGCGTACGTCAGGTTACACAACTCTTGGGAAAAATCATGGACACGAGGTACAAATCTCTTTTGGTTTTCTCCTACAGTTATGATTATTGGGTTAGAAATAGGCATTTGGCAGCAAGAATGACATATGGCGAAACAAATGTATAGATAAACAGGATGCTAATTAAAGCAGCGCCGAATTTGCCTGTGGAATGTGGCTACCACTGGACATTTAAACTGCTTAAAATAACAACAGGTACATTCTGCATGTTACTTCTAGTTAAGTTTAAAGGCTACTCCTGCATTTCAGTCTTTGAGTTGCTTAAGTTATTTCGCCCCTCTGTCACAAAGCTGTCGGTGTTGCCTTGCTGTCCACCTCACTTCTGCTCACCAGCCAAGGAGAGAGCACAGAGAGGAGCCGCTTGGTCCTACACCTGCTCCCAAACTTCTCCCCATGGAGGTGGGAGGCTGCCAGACCACGCTCAGGCTGTCTGTGATACGGCCAGTGCTGGCAAACCCATCAGAAAACTGAATCAAAGGATTCCCTCCCAACCAGACTCCCCCGGTGAGGAGCCACGGGTGCTTTGCTGCGTGCCGGTGGCTGTTAGCCCAGCAGAAAACTGATACTTGCAATCTTTATGAAGAAAATTGGTAATTATCCAGGGTTAGAGGATACGCTAAGCTAGGATGTGTTCAGGACTGTTTCCAGGGATGAAGAACTTCCTTGTGAGAGTGGTGAAGCACTGGAACAGGTTGCCCGGAGAGGTTACGGGTGCCCCATCCAGGGCACTGTTCCAGGCCAGGTTGGACAGGACTTTGAGCAACCTGCTCTAGTGGAAGGTGTCCCTGCCCATGGCAGGGGGGTTGGGCTAGATGAGCATTAAAGGTCCCTTCAGATCCAAACCATTCTATGATTCAAGCAAACCAGAAAACATGGAAGTTGGGTTATCTAAGAATGACTCCAACCATCAGGGAAACTTGGTAAAGTGATTAAAGACAACCCCCAGCAAAGAGAAAAACACCCAAGGGTGTTTCAGAAAAGAACAGCCTAGATTTGCTATCGCTTTTATCTCTTTACCTGCTCAACAACAGTGTGTTCATCTCTGAAAGTGGTCTGTGCCGTTCAGAAGTGAGACCAATGGAGGAATGTTGCCAGCATCGTGTTAAATGCCCATGAGAACTTCTTTTCATACTGCATCTTTTGCACAAAATATCCCGCAGTCTTTTAGAATAGGGGTGTGTGTATCTAAAATAGTTTTTCTGGAGGAACGACAGCGGCAGTAAGTGCAACGTCTCTTAACTGCGCTGCATCTGCTGAAGCAGAGCGAGCTGAGCAGATTTTAGCTCAGCTGCTGCACCTGCTTTTCCTTCTGCTGCCTCCTCGCTCCCGGTGCTGCCTCCTGCACGGCTCTGCCTCCCAGCCTCGGACCCGCTCCATAGGTCTCTCTAAGCTAACTCCTGGAGACCTGCTAGCAGGAGGGAAGTCGAGTCACAGCTCCCTTACCTGGGGACTGATAATGTTGGTTTGGAGAGCGATCAGCGACAAAGGGCTGGAGAGAAGGAGGGGGGAGCACGGGGACGTGGTTAGAGTCCAGGGAAGTGAATGATTCATTTGGTACCTCAGAAAGGTCGGAAGTTCAATGCTCACGAAGCTTTAGTAGTTCAGATAAGTATCTTTATAAAGGTGTGACCCTTTCAAATCTTTGTTTCAACCTTCTGGGTTTTTTTCATTATTCTCTTTACTCCTTTTCCTGAGCTTTTATTGCTTTCAGGGGACTCCTTTCTTCTCCTAAATTGAATCCAGGTCCTTGCTTCTGCTCCCTTCCTGCTTGTTTTAGCCCTTCTTCCCCTCAGCAGATTATGTACCTTTTTGTTACTGCATTGTTGAGTCACTGTGGTGTTCAGTCCTTTATAATGTGCTACAGGCCAACGATGGAGCGGGTCTCATAATGCACAAGCAACCCCAAGCGTTCAGGAATTCAGGTGAGCCCCCCAGATCATGTCACTTGGCTTAAAAATAAGATTGTAAAAAGAAAAATATCATTGGTGTCCCCGTATTTGGCTTCTGTTTTTCTTAACCTTATGGGTACTTAAATGAAAAAAAAAAAGGAGAAGGAAAGGGAATGCGAGATGTACAAAAGCACAGCTTGGTGAGTAACGCTAAGTACCGTGGGGCTTGTGATTAAATCTGTATATAACATTTGAATGGAGCGAGAGATGAGACTTTATTTCCTAAGTAAATCAAAGTGCTTTGATACGGAATAAACTGCAAGCGTGTATTTATACCCTGCTCTTGTAGAGCATCACACCCGCTCCAAGGCAAACCAGCAGCAGCTCCAATGCCACCAAATGTAACGGGTTCTTTAGCACGCAAAGTAGGTGTCTGATTTGAAGCTTTCAGCTATTAAGAGCCCGATAGCGCTGCCGGATGCTGACAAAGTAAGGCAAAGTAAGTCGCACCTTGGGAGTTGTGGTCTTGCTACAACCAGCATGTTCTTCAGCCCATCCCTCAGCCAGGGCAAAGGGGACGAGGCTTTCAAGGGGAAGCCAAGGCCATGGAGGGACAACAGCTGCTTGTCCTGCACCCCACGTGATGGTAGCATCGACCCATCCTCAATGGGAGAGGAGCCAGGGAGGTGTAAAAGCAAAATCCCGGGCTGAGGTGGAGTCAAGGTGTGAAGCCATTGCTTTTAACACCGATTTCACCAAAAATAGGTGTAAAGAAAGTTGCTGCTAAAAGGCCTCCGGGCAGATCTCACTGGCACTGTGCAGTATTGCCTTGGGGCAGATAGTTCTATCCTTGGTTTTGGGTTGGGTTTTTTGACGATTGACCTAATATTGGTTCTCTAGCTGTTTACTTAGCTGCTTCTTACAAGTGTTAGGAGCGATGCTACAGCTTTTCTGTACACGTATTTCGATTTATGGAAGGGTGACTAACAGGCATTCAGCTGCCTCAACGGTGGCTGTTGCTTTGGTCCGTCTCCAGCAGACTCAAGTGTGGAGGGGCTGAACTCATGAAGGACACTTCTTGCTGCTGACAGCCTCTGCTGCAGGCTGCCCATAGCTAGGGCACTGGATAGGACCTGAATTCTCTTTATTTCTGCGTTATTATTATTTTTTTATATGAATAAGCGGTCACTTTTACAGAAACGCTCAATACTGAGATGCGATAATGATGAGATGATGTTACCAGGACTATGGAAAAGACGTGTGCAATGCTGAAGGCAATACCCGTGTAAGTAAGTCTAACAGGCTATTTTACAGATATTAGCTGGAGGAAATGATGTATTAAAATTGCTTTATTTTATTAGTTTTGCCTCCTTCAACCAGCCTGCCTGGAGATGTTTTGCTGCCTTTTCTTTTTCTGCTGGTAAAGGCTCATCTGCAAGAAAAGCCCAACCTTCCAATTTTGCTAAAACTTCTATGCCTCAGCATGTCTCAATTTCAGGATAAAATTCATGTTGAAGGTAGAAGAGCAGAAAAATAGCAAATTATTCACCTTGGGTACAGGAAATGTCACCGGTACCAGGCAGATCACAGGGACAGACTTGAGTCTCTGCACCCAGGTGAATGTCCTGACCATTTATTTAGCAACAGGCAGTGCTGGGGGATGCCCTCTTCTTGTAAAAAATAGGACAAACCGTGCCTTTGCTTGTGCTGGCAGCACTGCTGGAATCCCAAGCCAGTCTTTGATTGGAAAAGATTGTTCAGCACTACTCTCAGTTTTCCTTTGTGTTCATAGAACCACAGATTGATTTGGGTGGGAAGGGACCTTCCAAGCCCATCCAGTCCAACCCCCTGCAGGGAGCAGGGACATCTGCAACTAGAGCAGGTTGCCCAGAGCCCCAAGGTCCAACCTGACCTGGAATGGTGCCAGGGATGGGGCTTCTACCACCTCTCTGGGCAACCTGGGCCAGGGTCTCACCACCCTCAGCATCAACAATTTCTTCCTTCTGTCTAGTCTGAATCTCCCTCTTTTAGTTTAACCCATCAGCCCTTGTCCTGTCCCAACAGCCCCTGCTGGAAAGTCTGTCCCCATCTTTCTTAGAGGCCCCTTTAAGCACTGAGAGGCTGCACTAAGGTCTCCCCAGAGCCTTCTCTTCTCTAGGCTGAACAATCCCAACTCTCTCAGCCTTTCTTCATAGAAAGAATTATCTAAGAAGACGTACTTTCTTTTTATGGAAGCACCCAGAATCATCCAGAGCTTCGAGATACGTTTGCACTGAGTTAAATGAGCCAGCTCAGGTTCTGTAAGACTTTAGTGTGCCTGATCTGTGTTAAGTATCTTTGCAGGACTGAAACAATCTCTGCTAAGCTGCCATTAGTGATTTCATGCTTGTCATGAACTTTGAACACTCTTCTCTGAACCAAAGTACAACTCAACCAGAACAACTTGAGGTGACGCTCCTCAAACAGCTGCAGGAACTGGCAGACAGCAGTGCGTGCGCTTTCCTGTTTCCAGACAATGCCTTAGTTTGTTACAGAACTTAAATTTTAAAAAAAGAACGAAGTTAGAAAACAACATCTTGCACAGAAACAAGATGCTCACTTATTTTCTGACAGAGTGGAGAAGCCTTTGGGGGATCTTGAAAGCATCTACAGCCAGAAGGCATGTGCAAGGTGCAGGAGGATGACAGTCTTGCAGCAGGAGGAGAAGCTTGTAGCTTCTCCACATGACAGAGTCTGGCGGTCTAAGTCAGTAATTATTATGTTTAAAAAACTGTTATAGCAAGTAGGAAGGGAAGCATAAAGCCTTGGAGATTAAATTAGAGTATCTGTGATTTTGAAAAAAATATATTTAAATGAGACTTTTCAGGAGAATTTCTGCTCTTTGCCCAGCACTGATAGCCAGGACCACATCCGCCGTGGAGTGTGGCAGGACCTCAGAGGCGAGCACCCTTCCTGCAAGCCCTTCCACCAATTTCCTTCTGTGGAAAGAGCTGCATTTTGGTCTCGTATTGTCTGATATTCCCTCTCCCGCACTTCGCTGATATATTAGTTTTTCTTTTCCCTCTCTCTGTCTGACAACACACATGGGCACGGATCAGGGAACAACACGCCGACCGCTGAGCTCCTGCGGTGCGTGAACAGATGCTCTGTCGATCGATGCGGCGCTGAGCTGTCCAGTAAGGTCCGTGCCGGAGCTGTAGTCATACTGCTCCCTGCAAACCAGTATAACCAGGCAGGACCTGGTTAAAGGTATTTGTGTGAATTTAATATAGTGGAAGCATATATGTGACCTTCATCAGGTCCCTGTTGCCATCGAGTGTATAAATTGACAGAAATTGTTGCCCATAATACAGCGTGGAACTTATTTCCTCTGTAAGACCCGACTGGGGCTGGGAAAGTGTTAGATTCATCTAGGTATTGTGAATGCCTGGACTTTCTGAAAGTCCAGACCTAACGTACAAACTTTTATATTTCACCTTATAAACCATCCATTAACGCCCTCTCCTAATTATCAATTATCTTTAATTAAAGGTAGGATGTTATCACTGATGTCTACTTCATCTACAGTCCTGAATGAGGGGAGAGATGAGAGTGTTGACAGGGCTGACAGTGAGTTCATGAAGGAAGGTGTCTGAAGTTGAAAGAGCAGGAATCCGGTTTTAGTGACTTTAGAATTTGCATGGAGATGTTCAGGAATGGATGTTAACAGAGAGAGTGAAAGGTAAGGCTGAGTGAACAGAGACAAATTGTGACTGGAGAGGTAGATCTGAGAGTCATTCGTATAAAAATGGACATTAAACTATCTGGATGAGCTGCTCAGCCGTTGACCTCATTGTCAGAAGCAGGAGGTCCGTTATAGGATGTTCAGAAGAAGATGAAGAGGGAAAGAGGGAAGTGATAACCGATATGAGAAGGCTCATGAGTCCTGGGGATTTGGTCAGAGAATGAGTAGGGGCTGTTGAAACAAAGATGAATATCATTGACAGAATTAGAGAACTGGTCTTCATTTCCCTGCAAAAGGAGGTTTTCTCGGTGGTGTGCTGCAGGTTTGGCCTGTCTTGAGCCGTTCTGGGCTGTATTCCAGGTGAACTAACGGGCAAATGTATTGTGCGGTTTTATACTGGGGAAAAAAGCTTCAAACTGTTGCTCTGGGTGGATTAAACAACCTCCAGAGATCCCTTCCAACCTCAGTTATATTGCATGACTCTTACAGACACCAGGAATGGAAGTACATGGCAAAGCTCTTTGAAAAACTCAGCAGCTTCTCAGCCCTCTTCATACAGATCTTTCTTTGTTGTTTACTTTTTTAAGAAAAACTGTCTTTCATTGCAGGAGCGGGGTCTATCTGTGTTATATCTTACCAAAGGAGGTTCGGAAAGGCTCTTTAATGTACTACCAGAAGATAATCTGTGTTGCCCATCACAGCACAAAGGTGAGAGGTAAGGAATTATTATTGTCCTAATTGAGCAGGTAAGGAAATGGGATGAAGAAAGTGAGAAGCTCAAGGTCGCTTTGGAAGTCTGTGACAGAGCTAGAAACAGAATCTAGGCTCTTTACTCCAATCAATACATTAATAACGTCAATGACCGTGTCGCTTACCTCATTTTCCCTTGCACATTACCTCAGCGAGGAATTTGCTGCTTCGTTTAAAAGCTCATGAGATTAATCGATGCCGCTGAAAACATAGTGGCAGTCGCCAGCAGCACCATTTCGCAATCACAGTTTAATTCTCTCGAAAATTTAGGGTGATGAGTTGTGTCAATGGCATGAAGAAGATGCTCCGTGCTCTCTCACCTCCAAACTGTCTTACCCGTCCCTAGGAAAGTCAGCAGAGAGCAGGTGAGGTATGTCTGGTTGCTGCATTTTAGATTTGCAAAATAACTCCTAAAGCCCGTTTGGAATTGTTACAGGACCATCACTGACACTGGAGACGCTGCCAGCGCGAACGAGCAGTAGCAATATGATAGTAACTGGTTTTAAAGGATCTGTTTTGCGTGGCTGCCAATGGAACGAGAGAAAACCAAATGAGTCGGCAGATCTGCTCACCAAAAGTAATTGGTAAGTAGTTGAATTCACAGCACTCATTTCTTCTTACATCAGTCTCATTTTTGACTTCCCAAGTCAGAAGAGCCTCATTCTCTCGCTGGCACCGAGTGGAAACTCTACAGTTACACACACTAGCGATGTTAGAGTGGGGCTTCTCATGCGTTATCGCATTGTTTTTGCTATCGGTTCAAGGAAATGGACACTTGATTCATCTTCTCGCATATATTGATTCAACCCTCCTTTTATTTTAGCGCTGGAGAAGGCTATTAGCCTCCATTCACATTTACAATAAGATAATATAACCTGATAGCTGTTCTCCCAATCCATTATGGAAGAGGGATAAAATAGTTTTGTTTCTGTATGTAAGGAGCTATTGACTTATTCTCCTCAGCCGCAGTTGCTGTCCTCAGGACTGTATGTCTTAATAGCGTTTCACTCGGTGGAGTATTGATGAAAGCTCCCTCTGACGAGCAGAGATAAAGGCATGGGTAATGCCTTTCGCTCTGAAAAAGAATCCAGCCTTTCCCCTTGAACCTCTATTAACTGTATTAAGGACTACGCAAAACAACCACCATCTCTATCACCATTAATCGTTCTTTTACAATTCTCAAACTGCAAAGCGGAGTAAGTCTTCTCTTGGCAGCATCCCTCACTCCATCAGCATCGCTCGAGGCCCCTCTAGACTGGCCTTCACCCACATCCAAGCTCCGGCACAGCTCACTGTCTGCACTGTGGATACTTGATCAGACCATCCAGGCTGACTCGACTTGCGAACTGCTCATTTATTTCATGTATTACTCTAAGCCTGTCTTGTCTCACCCCAGCACACAGCCATTGCCTTAGGCTGCTCCAGCTCAGGCATGCTTCCTCCATGCCCCAGATCTGTTCCTGGCCTCATTACTCACAGATTAGTCACACCAAGACCTTTACAGAAGCAATTCCTAGGCGCGTCCTCAAGAACCCCTTTCTTTCGTTCTGAAACCGGTGATTTTCTTGTAATTCTTAGTTTGGGATGCTCTTTTAAAGAGGTGACACCGTGCCCTGCTGCTACAGCAGCAAGCTCTGATGGGGTAGAGAGGTAGTTTCACTGCTATTTAAAAGCAGGAGGGAGGGACAGAGGGGTAACTCTCAGAGGTTTTCCTAAAAGAGTGTCAAACCCAAGTGTATTCTGCCACGCTACGTGCAGAAGCATTGGTTGCCCCTCCATTTCAGCCTGTGTGGAAGCCCTGTGGGGTGGCCAGGAGTAGGAGTATTCTGCAAGAGAAAAGCTAGTGCACGGGGTTGGAACTTTAACATACTGCTGACTCTTTGTTCGCCCTTTTATGCTCAATTACCAAAAATACACAACAGCCAGTAGCAAGCATTACATCCATCTGTACCCTGCTATGCCTACCTGTAAACCAATAATTAACTTGCAAAGTGGAAGATGAGATATACGCAGTGGATCTTTTTTTTTAAAGTATTGCCCCAGACCTGCCTTTACTCGCAATAGTGTCAGTGATCCATTTCCTACTTATCGCCGTTTATATTTCCCGTACAGAATAAAGTATATCAAAGAGGAGTAGAATTTTTTTATGTTACTAGGAAGAAAAGTTTTTTGTTTTGAGTAATAATGCAATTTTTCTTTAGAAAAAATTATAATGTGTTACAAATCATGATTCTAATTGTTCTTGCCATGGAAAAGGTACGACTGAATTAAATTAATCCATAGGAGACTTGTTTCGTTCTGCAGTAACTATGACTGTTCTTTGAAAGGCCGTTCTTTTTTCTGAGTTCCTTATCTGAAAAGGTTTACCATGTCTTCATGCAAGGAGTTGTCATGCTTTAGAAAAATCACAAGCAGCAAAAAGTCAGAATTGTCAGTTCAGAAGACACTGCTTGTTCCACTGGGTAAAACAGAGAAAGCAACGCTGGCAAACAATCTTTAGGAAAGAAAAAAACCCTGCAACCTGATGGAAACAGCAGCGGAATGAAGATGAAAAGGATTGCAGGCTTTATTCTCATTGAAGGTTGGCAACGGGAAATCTGCTGGAGTAGAAGAAGAATATCTGATAGGTCATCTGTTGTGTAATGAAGAATAGAAGTCAGGAGACAAGCTAGGAGAAGCAAGGTGATTCCAAACCTCGGAGGAATGTAAGATCTTAGGAGAGAAACATGAAAGCAATACCTTTATAAACTGACCAAATTTAATTTACTATCAACGAGCCTTCTAAGACTGCGAGCTGACAAAATCCATTTGTGATGTTATGGGTAAGGCTGAAGTCACGCATTTTTCTCCTGTGGAATCATTTTATTATGTATTCATTTCTTTTTTTTTTTTTTTTTGTGCAGGTTTTCTGATTAAAAATTACCGCTAAGATGTCCAATATTTCCTTGTCCTCTGATATCTGGGCTTAGTTACCCGATAACTTATTCTGCCCATCCATCTTCTTCAGTCACAATAAAGCGTGTTTTCAAAGGACGAACCGAAGCAGGTAAATATGCTATCATTTAATATGCACGGGTTTCTGCAAAATGTCCGTCCTGATGGGCTCTGTATGTTCCATGAGAGACGCTGCAGTTGTCAGTATGTTTTGTTGATCAATGATCAATAAGCATCATAGCAAACGCCTTTGTGGTTTCAAGTAGAAAGTCAGGAAACACTCTGCATGAGGTCGTGGTGGCTTTTCTTTTAATTTGTGACAACTTGAGTGATTCCCAAACTGGATTTTTTTCAGTGGGAAAATGTTTGAATGGGATGTGGTAAGAGTGGATTGGCATCGCGTTATGGGAATGCTTTGGGTACCAAAGACGCCAGGCCAGGCTGTACCATCCCTGGCTGTGTGGAGAAAGAGCAAATGGTTTCTAAACTGATTTTCAAATTCAATGGTAGCCATTAAGCGACTCACTCATGTCAGTATATTTCTGAGGTCATTTTTACAGACCCGGTAGAAATCATCACTTCACGAATGGAGATGTTCACCCTGGGAGCAGACCCCAAGTTTTGTGGTTATGAAGTTCAGGGGGAGGGAAAATGATGGAGTCCCACCAGCTCCTGAGCTTTGTAGATGTCAGCAGGACTTCCCTCTGATCTTCCACACAGTGGAAAGGAGTTGCAGTTGGAGTGCTTCATGCTTCCATGGATCTCAGTGTTTCTCATCAGGCTCAAAATGGGTCAATAAAGCAGAGGAGCGGGGAAAGCTTCCTGTTACAGACAGCTACAGGCTTTGGAGAACTGTGTCTTGCTTTAACCCTGACTTAAAGGGGCAGATCTGCAGTAGGAGAAGTCCCTCCTCCTCGATCATGGTAAAACCAGCTAAAAAACATAGGATTAGTTTTAGAGAGGGGGTAAGCTCAGCAGGAGAGTGTCCACAGCACTACTGGAGGGCTGATCTCCCTTAGCACCATAGGGTGAGCCCACTGCAGAGCCTCACCTGCCCCATGGGAGACACTGCAGCGAAACGCAGATCAACTTCTATGGGATGGAATGTGGAAAAACGTCAGTGTTGCGACGTCATAGCGGCGTAGTAAACCGAAAAGTAAGAATGAGTTAAAACTGAGCACTGTAACCCTGTCGTACAATTACAATTCTTTGCCAGAATCATTTCTCAGCCCATTGTGAGATGAATCTCCATGCGTGGACACACTAGTTTTATTTCATCTTGGTTTAGAAATCTAATAGAAAAATGAGCTAAATGAGGCTAAACCACTCGATTCTGCTCTGCGCTTTAAAATGCCGTAAAGTAAGAAGATTATGTTACCCCCTTCCCCATAAATCAGGATTAAACTTGCATTTTCAGGTTTTTGTGCCAACAAAATCCCCAATTTGCTGAGCTCAAATTCTCTAATCTCAAACCAGGGGCTAGAAGTAGCGACGCACTTCAGGAACCGCAGTGGCCATAGTACGCATGTGAAAGTTTTTCTAAACTATCAGTGCACCGTTTCCCCTCCTGTCATGCAAAGAACAAGTTTCTTATCCCTAGAAGCATTGTGATTTCTCAGTGTGGTCCATGTCACCTTGTTTCTCGCATGGTTGGAGTTGGAAGATGTCACCTGCAGCATAGGGTGTACCTGTTAAAATCTGTGCCAACGCTCTCATTTTTAAGAGAATGTATGTTTTTCTTCATAAAATTCCAGTGGGCAATGAATTAAAAATGACAACTCTATATCCAGTGAAAACAAGAAAATAAAATATACAAAACATTGCTAATGATCAGTTCTTGAAAAATTTACCAGACACATACTACCCAGGGAGCTAAACTCATTAGCAGAGACTGATACGAAAGCTGAGATACTCTGGGATGAGGCTTAGACACGACATATTCAAATGAAATCTCTTTAGCAAAATGGTTTTGTTTCCTTCACGGAAATATTTGGCAACAGCATGTCTTCCTTTAAAAAAGAAAAAAAACTATCTGGCAGGTTACAGCATCTCATTAATCAGCTGTCCCGTTGTTTACGTGTTCAGGAGCTCTTCCCTCCTTGGGGAAGGCAGAGGAGTTCCTAATGATGGGCCGGAGATTTTCCCTCTTTTATCAGGTGGGTCCTGGTGCCGTTGCGCTCGGCCGCATCCCGGCCCCGCGTCCCCCCGGGTGATCCTGCACATCGCCTTCGCTCCCGGCAGAGCCAAAGGGGAGTTAGACCCGGGGCGTGCTGCGACGTGACCCAGGCCGTCCATACCGTGCCCAGCACACTGTCAGCACTCAATAAATTGTAATTATTAATAGTATCTGGATGACCTCACTCGCTGACTGCGTGACATCGGGTATATTGGATGACAGCGTACGCCAATCCATTAACTTAACCGAGCCGCGTACGTCTGTGTGGCACTGGAATGCTGACACCTTCTAGAAACAGACAATTGTTTCACACCTCATTTGCAAACTAAAGGAGATATGAAATGAATTAAACTTCCTGCAAACACTCAGGAGGTTTACGAGGAGTCCTATCTCTAAGTCTACTGTACTATTTGCATAAAAAGAATTCGGTATCAATGTAATTATTAATGATAATTCTAAAGTAGTTGTGCTGCTTCAGGATTTTTCAGATTAAGAACGTAATGAATTAGTAATAAAATCCTAACACAAATTTATTCCTAAATACAATTTCCTTTCTGCTCGTGAATCTCCTTGTATTTATTATGAAAGAGCTACTTGGTGAAGTATCTTTTCTCCAGCGGCGTGGTTCAGAGCTCAGTCTGCGACAAAGTCAGGTTTCTATTAGCAAACCGCTTCAGAAAAAATCTGCCTTTTCCTTAAGCACAAAGAGGGTTTGATTGATGGGTCCTCGTATGCCATAAACACCCGCCTCACCCGCAGCCTTCCCCTCCGTGCAGTGGGAAAGGGAGAAGACTTTGGGAACTTGAGCTGCTCCTCTCCCTAACGCAGCCCATCAGCCTGCAGCAGGACCCAGCCTAATAACTGGGCTGAAGTGAGATGGTCTTGGTTGTGTCTCTTCCCTGGCTGCCTTTGATTCCCAATGTAAATCCTCCACCTTCTGAACCGCCTGCTCGTTAACACGTACCTTTTTATGCGTTCCCTTTTCACGCCGTTAAGTCTGCGTGACACCGCGCGTCTGCACCTTGGCAGGCCTTTGCTGCCGACCAGTGAGGCATTAGGAGAGATAAGACGGGTCCAAGATGTCGAAGGACCATGGAGGCACTTTGTGCATTACAACTGGGCTGAATAAAAGCCAGTTTTAATGTTTATTGGGCACCACGAGGTAAGCAAGTTCATTTAGTTATGTGGAGGTGGTGACACCTTTTAATTTCTTTTCCTTTTTCAAAGCTCATCTCTTGAAATTATTTTCTCTTGAAGTAATTTTCAACTGGTGAAGGCTGAAGCTTATCCTCAAAGTAAGAAAACCTTCCATTTTCTCCTCTCATCTTTTCTTCTCTCCAAGAGGCGGCACTTGCGCGCAGGACACCAGTACAAAAGCTGGTACAAATTAGCACTTGCCCAGTGAAAGATGTGGTTTTCCTAGGAAATTATGAGGCTTTGTCATCAGCTCTAGAGCAGGTTACAGTTTTGTTCTGGTAATTTAGATTGTTTTTTGTCTGTTCTGATGTTCTGTTAAAATTAGAAAAGGACATCTGGTTGGTGCAGTAAAATCTGGATGTTGATTTCACTCAAAACAGACATCTGCTTCCTTATTTAATATCCAGGTGGGGATATACCTTACTGGTTTGAAGGTGGCTCTGAGCCTTGGTTTCCCATCTTTCCAGTAGATGTGGTCCCGCCATACCCACCAGTCCTCCGCAGGAACCGACCACCAAGCCCCATCCTTCCAGGGTAGCTGATGCAGCTGAAGTTTTCTGAAATCTAAAGAAAAATCCAGTTCTATATCCAGTTTTGGCACCCCACCCTGTGCCAGCTCCTGGTGACAAAGTAAAAGTTGAAGCCCATGTCCCCATCGCAGTGACCCACCAGGTGATGAGAACCCACCCTGGAAACGCCACAGATGAACATGTTCTCATCTCCCTGCTGCGGCAAGACCCGCACTTAAATGGGTGAAACATTGCTGAAATATTGATTCTTTGGCACGATAAAAATCCCAGAGCAGAAAGTCCTTTTGTCCTGGAACACTCCCAGAGAAATTTTGCACTGACAGGGTTGTTTAATGATATTACCATGAAAAAGAATTGATGTTTGCTGAAAATGAAGATATGCTCTTATTCCATTCTCAACTTTGGCCTCCAGAGAACTAATTTACCAAGACATACTTTTCCTTGTATTTAAGACCGCTGGAGCACACACTTTGCATTAGACATCCCGACCTGTGTTAATGATGGCTCTGGAACAATTTTCCGAGGTGAATGTATTTTTCCTAGTGATCCAATTTTCTGTTCAGATTACATTAGCATATTTAATGCGAATAGTAGCGGATTCCTATTGGTTTCAAGCTATGGGAAAAGTGGACTTGTAAGTTATCTCCAGAAGCGAGGAGGTTCTACTTCTACTGGATGTGGTATGTCCTAAGCTCAGACACAAGAGCTTGCTCTAACGCAGTGCTGTATTTCAGTCTGATAAGTGAAA
The DNA here is from genome assembly GCA_009769605.1 of Bucorvus abyssinicus. Taxonomy (NCBI): domain Eukaryota; kingdom Metazoa; phylum Chordata; class Aves; order Bucerotiformes; family Bucorvidae; genus Bucorvus; species Bucorvus abyssinicus. Next base: position 4,209,431 of record CM020032.1, read on the forward strand.
GGTTAATTGTCTTTAAAATCGTTTGCACGTGGGCAGAGCTGCAGGTCCACGTGCGTGGTTTACTTTCCTTTCAGGCTGAAGTGTGTGGAGAATCAAAATGTCCAAATCGTTTGTTTCAGGTCCGAGGCTGCAATGGCTTGTTCCTATGACCAGTCTTTCTTGGAGGAAACAGAGCTTTGATTTACACCACAGAGTGTGGAAAAGCAAGATTAAGTGGCTAATTTTATCCTGGCCATACATACCTGTTTGGAACTCTTTCGAAAGACTGTTTTTAAAAACAGCAACAAAAAAATCCTGCTTTTTCCTGAGGAGTGGGATCCTCACTGGCAGCAGCCCCAGGACATCTGGGCATAGGTCTGCACCCATCATGAACCTTCAGGTCCCAGTTAGACCTAGCAGACTTGGAAAGGCTTGAGAGTTCAGACTTAAAGTGTGTGAATGTTTTAGGTCTGGAAAAAGAAGTTATTTGTTGTAGGAACAAGTAAGTTTTGTAAGTTCCCTGAATTTTGCTTCATTAAAATGTAGAAAATATTAAGGTAATCTCAGAATCCCAGACTGGTGGGGGTTGGAAGGGACCTCTGGAGGTCACCCAGGACCTGGCCTCCAGGACTGCTGCTCCTAACTTGGGGTCATTTGCTAAGTCGTTAGTTGTGTTGAGTTGTGGGAAACTATGAAGGAGGAAGTGATGTATAAATTTGTGATTTAGTGTGTATTTTCTCAACTAGCAACTCTTCAAAATTCTCACTGTGAAAAGTTCTACAAGTTCAGGATTTGAAAATACTCTTTTTTAAAATGTTGAATTGTTTGGATTGTGGAAAACAGTTTCCAGCCTGCCCTGGCTGCCTGCCGTATCAAGGCGTTTTGGTCCCACACTGATCTCACGAGCTTCCATGGTAATCTCCAGCCACTGAATCCAGCGATGCTTCAGCAGGGTTGCGGGTAGGGCTGATTTAGGAACTGATGCCGTGATGTGCTGAGCACTCCTGCATGTTCCTGAACATGCTTTTCCCTGTTCTCTTGCATCTGTTCAGTACCTCCTTGGATCAGGCACTGTGTGGCTCATCCACACTTGCTGTGTTTTGGAATTGAGTCATGACCCTACAAATATTAAATCACCATGTTCTGTAAGAACGATGTGAAACGCTGGACTTCATCTGCATTGTGATTGTTTGCAGATGCTGGGGTTGTCCTGAAGAAACAGCTTTGACTCGTCCTAAAAAATGTTCAACATCTGTGCAAGCGCTTGAAAATGTGATATATCTCAGGTAATTAGCACCACTTGCCTCCTCCCTCCTGTTCGTGTTTATTGATTTATTTCTTTTTGCTTGCTAGGAGAGCATAAGAGCGAGGCTGGTTAGTGTCTGAAATTTGCTGTTTTTTCAGCCGGTGTAACACAACCCTTCTGCCAGTCACGAGGCTTCTCTGTTGATCACGGTGTTGTTTCACCTTTGGTTCCGAGCAGTTGTTCCGCTCACGAAATAGCTCCATTATGTTTGCCTGTTTGCTGTAATGAAGACAACTGGGTTCGTAACAGTCTATTAAATAATGGTCTTGCTGGAGGGACCCTGCTAATGCTGTATGGAGTGGCAGGGCAATAATTCTGCGCTTCAGGTGTTGCATGGATTTCCTTTCTATTACAGCTGTTTAAAACGTTTTCTTGAGAGTTTTCATAAATCTTTTTACTTCTCGGCTGGCCTGCAGCCAGGATGGATCCACTTGTTTTACTAGAACCTGAGATACTCAGCAGGCAGGGCAAGTTCTTCACTGTTGGAACTGTTAGTCCATTAGGTTTAAGGACTTCTGCCATGCAAGACGCAGAAAATAGGCTGGCTGGACTGGCTGCCTGGCCGAAACTAAAATCATGGGTTTGATGACAAGAAATACAAATTTGGAGCAAAGGTGTGTATGTACTTTTCTGGCTGTGATAGTAGACTGGTCTAATGGTCTACTGACCATGATCTGTGAACATCTACGAGCAGCTAGTATTTATATTGTAGTTTCATAATTGGATCTTCATATATTGGGTGCCTTAAAAGCCTGCTGAGAGACCATCTCAGCACTCCTAAGGTTTTCTCTTCAAACGCAGAAGCGATGCACTGTTCTAGAAGGTGTTAATTGAGGCACAGGCTGTGGAAGCAACTTGTCCAGGACACCAAAGACTCCTGTGTCGAAGTAGAGCCTGGAAAGTATGCTTCTTGACTCATATTTGAAGATCAAGACTTAATTCCCCTTCAAGAATTTGATCCCAAAGGTATGCGAAGGGTCATATTGAGGTTATGGTTTAAGTATCTTTTTGGCACTGGGGATGAATTCACTCCCTCACCATTTATGGAGGTGCCAGTTATATGATTTAAAATTTGTACTCTGCTAAAATTTGTTCTTTCTGTTTTCTACAGAGAATAGTTTTCCCTTTTCCTCTGTTCTTCAGGTTTTCTCCTCCACCACAGAAATACTGCATTTACATTCTGATTTATGCACTATTACGCCCAACCTTCATCATGATGTAACGCCCCAGGAAGCCTGTGCCATGAAGCATTTTGCTGGGACAAGTTCTCGTTCTTCCCTAGAAGATGGACTTTTACTCCGACATGATCGACAGTGAACGGTGTCAAATCCCACCTCTCCTTCTCGTTCCTGTTCCACTGAAGTACATGTAATCGTGGTGCATTAAAAACACTTCAAATGAAATGACAGCAACCATGAAGGCGACTGTGTAAAGTGTTTGTGCTGGCACGAGTTTTTATTGGGGTGACTGTGCTTTATATCACTAACAGCCAATTATTTTGTTCTCTGCCCTTTGAACCGAGCAGGAGAGAGCGTTTCTGCTTTGGTCAAAGTTTGATTCATTTAAAGCTTGACTGGATACTTTCTGTCTTACGGTCTTTCTGGACTCAGAGCTGCTCAGAAGCCCACTGCACTCCCAGGGTAAGAACTTGCTGTCCCAATTTTGATTTGCTGTGAGCGACTCTGTCCTCTGTGTGGGAAGGGAATGACAGCGGTTTTCCATGGTTGCGTGGTTTGATAGCGTTGTCCCTTTGGCCATCGGGTTTTATTCTGTCCTCTTACCTTCCAGAGATAAGTTGATTCCAGAACAGACATGACTTCTCCTTTCTAGATGAACCACCTGTCAGTGTTTGTACTCATCGGTCTCGTTTCTCTGGTATTCCTTGCCCAGGGACTCTGGTGGTGTTGGGCTACTGGAACAGCTGAGACCTTGTGGATGACCATCTTCCACCCTCTACATTTTTTTTATAGTCTTGATTCCTTTGTTCATCACAATTTTTCTTGTTATCTGAAAATCAGATTATGTTCTAAAATTATGTTGCTTTCTTCCTCTCTCACTTGCCCTAAGAAATTACTGGATTTTTTTGAACACTATGTTTTTTGTTTACTCTTTGCAGTGCCGTTTCAACACACAATTTGCTTTAGTGCTTTTGCAGTGGCACCTCAGCATATTCCATTTATTGTGCAGGATCCATGCTTTCAGTGAGTTCAAAACATCCTGATGGACTGAAGATTCGAACTACTGCTGACTCTGGGGATCAGAGACCTTTGCAAGCATTGCAGTTCTGTCCTGTCCTGGGAGTGCACTCCGTTGCTAGTGGAGATGTACCCTGACAGCACGGGAGCTCCACCTGCAATCATCCTCTGGATGTGAACCGCTGTTGCTCTGGTTTCTTCCCAAGGCTCACTGGCTATCTGTGAATGAGTTATTTGCAGTTTTGGTGCAGCTGGTGCAGCTATCAGAAAGGGCAGCTTTGGAAAGACTATTCAAGGTGGTTTGGATAAATTCAAAGCTTGAGAGTTTTTATTTGCTTTCCATTAAAACAGTCTAAACTGGAAGACTGTTTGTATGTTCTAGGAGGAATTTCTTTACCCTGTTGAGAGATGGCCGGTGGAGAAAAAGGAATCTTACGTTTCAGTGGTACCCGGCATGTTGTATGTTAATGTCCTGCTTCCCATCTTCCACAAATATCTAAATTTAGAGATGAGACAGAGGTAAGATGACAATCTTTGCCGTGATCTGCATTGGTGGTTGCGTTCCGTTCCTCTGTATGGGTGACTACATTTCCCAGACTCCTCTGCACATCTTCACCACTCATTGTTCCTGCCAGTTTGGAGACATAGGTGAAGTGTTTGGCTTCCCATTTTGCTCTTCTGTGGCACATTGTGTTTCTGGTCACTGTTTTGAGCCAGTGGTCTGCTGTTGGTGTCAGGGTGCTCCTGTCTCCTTCAGTGCGGTGTTTGGAGATGTTTTCTGGGGAGTATGCCCCTCTTTGACTGCAGCAGAAGCTGCTTATAGTTGCGGTAAGGTTTTCTCAACCAGCCACTATTGAGGACAAAGGCAGTGGACAAGCCAAACATAACAGATGTTCTTGTTGCTTTTGCTGACATTCAAAATCTGCCTTTTCTGATGTAACAGATAATTTTTGTGTCAGCTGAAGAGATGAGATCCTCGTTTCCCTGAACGTCTCAAATGGATATGAAAGCAGTGTTTTGCTTTGTCTGATTTACGGGTATGCCTTGCTATTGCCAGTAGATTATCTGGGCTGATAACAGATTTTTACTTGACGTTGCGGAGACTTGTTACAGATGTATGTTTCTTCCTCTTATCTTCCTCCAGAAGATTTGTACGTTCTGGCAGACACGACAAGCTTTCATTTTGGGTTGGGAAGAGAACAGAAAGGGTTTATGCTACTGTTTGCGTGAGCCACCAGAAGTCTATCAGCTTTCCTTGGGCTTGCCACTTGTTTAGGATTTGCTTCTCTCCTCCAGATCTGCTGTTGTAGATGACACTGGATCACTCGCTCCCAGACCAGTTTGCCTTGCTTGCATTGCTGGCATTTAGTAAAGCTCTACGTATGTCTGCAAGTTTTGTGAGCTCACTTTTACACCATGTTTGCCATCAAACACTGGCTAAGAGACACCCTGTGGTTTGTTTTCATTTATTTCTTTGTGCCAGCAGATTTTCAGTTGCCTCCGAAGTCGGCGCGGGAGTACTCACCAAGGGAGAGGACCCTGGCCAAGCTACAGCTCTCTCCCATCCCCACCCCACAGTTGGGTTCCTGCACCTCTTTCCACTTCTGGGAATTTCCAAAGCAGTGAAATATGGTAGGTTTATCTTCTACAGTTGCTTTTTATGTAACACCATGTGACAGGAGCTGGTGATTCACTTCATGCATGTGCCAGCAGGATCTGACCATTTGTGGTTAAACCCCCATGTGTGGGGTCACCCTGTGCTGTACGGGCACCTGAACCTGGTCTTGTGTTAATGGGGGATTAGAGGGGCTCAGGAGACCCAGGAGAAATCCCAGTGATCGGCTTTGCCACGTGCTTTAAGGTCTGTTCAAAGTAGACCTGGTTGCAAGACATTGTCACGTATTCGCCAAAGGTTCAGGCAGGACCTCATCCTGGGGATGCCTTGGCAGCTAGATGCAACCCCAGGACCACAGAAATGACCCGAGGGCTGGAACCCCTCTCCTGTGAGGCCAGGCTGAGAGAGGTGGGCTTGTTCAGCCTGGAGAAGAAAAGGCTCTGGGGAGACCTTGGTGTGGCCTTTCAGTGCTTAAAGGGGGCCTATGAGAAAGATGAGAAGGACTTCTGAGCAGGGTCTGTTGCAACAGGACAAGGGTTGATGGGTTAAACTAAAAGAGAATTAGACTGGATAGAAGGAAGGTTTTTTTTACAATGAGGGTGGTGGTACCCTGGCCCAGGTTGCCCAGAGAGGTGGGAGAAGCCCCATCCCTGGCACCATTCCAGGTCAGGTTGGACCTTGGGGCTCTGGGCAACCTGCTCTAGTTGCAGATGTCCCTGCTCGTTGCAGGGGGTTGGACTGGGTGAGCTTTGAAGGTCCCTTCAACCCAAACCCTTCTGTGGTTCTATGACATTGTTATTTGGGTGGGCAAATAGATTCAGTTGGGGAAGGTCTCAATGGAGATGTCCCCACTCGCAGGGGTAGGGCGGTGGTCACACGGCTGGACTTGGGAGGTGGTGGTCCTTGCAGCAGCCCGCTCGTGGGAGCATGCAGCTTTCCGAGCCATCCACCCGATGGCAGCACAGCAATGGCTGTCCCAGCCCTGCCGCTGCCAGGACCTTGCTCGCCAGCTGGGGAGCGGTGGGTTTTCCACAGTCCAAAAATAACTCCATGTATTTATTTTTTTTTGCCATCATGTTGTCCAAGGCTTTTGTTTGGATCCCTTGTTAAGACCTGTATTTAGTCAGTAATTCCCATAGTTAAGGTTTGCAGGAAAACGCTGCAGCGCGCATAAAAGCGACCTAAGAAATTCTCGGCATGTGGTCAAAATATCCATTTTCTGAGTGGATGAAACTGGGTTTTAGAGTTTATACTTGTGCCATTGCAACTAAATTAAGTCATGAAAGAGGATAATACAATGTACCATCATTTTAAAGTAATTTAATCATGAAAACTAAAAATTTGGAAGCAAACAGATATTTTACTTAATAGAAACCATCTGCACTGTACAGTAGGCAAATTGTATAAAAATGAATAAAACTGTCTCTGGAGGAAAATGACTCAGGCACCAGCTTATATAATGAAGATGTATATGTGCCTTTTAGCATTTGCATTGTCTATTAGACTAGGTAAATCGCAGCACTCGTGTAAGTGAAACAGTTACAAATTTTATTACCATCGTATGACTGATGACAAAGGCAGTAATCGAAGTAATGCCCGTTAGAGAGGGCTCCTTCCAGACCCTAAATAGCTTTGTGCTTCGCACTGGTCGCCGCAGCTAAAGCTTTATTGGTGGAGGGGAGGTCACTGGGACGTTTGGGGCTGCTTTTCCCGGGGAAGCCTTTTCCCTTGCTTCAGCTTTTCCCTGCTTGATTCAGGTCTGACGTGGGGGGAGACTCGTTTAGGTTCGTCCAGGAGGATTTTCTACGGGACTTTTAGTCGGATGATCTTTAAACTGGTCCTTCATCCCTTGACACAGGGATGCTTTCCTTCCTCGCTGCTTTCCCCTGTTGTTGAAGGACAGATTTCATTACTTTTCAAAATATTTATCCGTTCGCATTCAGCAGCTCTCCTAAATGATCGCAAATAATATGAATTATTCAATTTCAGGGCTGTAATAGCCTGCGTCTAGTCTGCTTTTAAAACAAAGTTTATCAGCGCCACTTTTAGTTGCTGAGATTTAACACTCGAAATAAATATGCCCCGCACTAAAAGCTTTGTACTATTTTCTCCCAAATCCACCGAAGCAGGAATTTTCTGACACAACACGTTTGACAACAAAGGAAAATCCCACCCTCCCAGTGACATTTGTGCTCCTGCTTTCTCAGCTGGCATTTTAGAGGGTAGGTGCATAAGGGAGACCTGGCTGATGCAAAAGCAGATTTATTTTTGGTTTAGGAGGAGTAAGGAGGCGAGAGCAGGATCGGTTCCCACTTGCATATTAAGCTTATTTGGCAACGAGAACATTTCGCATTAACAAATATGTAAAGTAAAAATACGTCCCAAAAGATTAAGACTTCTGTGAATTTAAAACAAATTAGATGCAATTTTCTACCCTGATATTCTCACTTTCTGCTTTGCTTGATGTGCGGGTAATGCACCGCTCCACGTGCCTCACCTGCCCTGGCGGGGAGCCGTGGAGCTGCTGTTTCAAACTCAGGAGCATTTTTGGGAAAATGCTGCTTTTTTTTTTTTTTTTTTTTTCCCCCCTGAGTATGGCTTTGGGTGTTTTGGTAAGAGCATCAACCCCCCCCCCGCCCCGTGGTGTTTGAATTCAGAATGTCTTCAAAAAAGAAGCAGATCCTCGGCATCCGCAGGCTGCTCTTTAGCAGAGCATAACGGTTTCGAGGCAGGCGGGTCAAACTTGGGGCCTGAATTGTTTAATAATGGATATATAAGGACAAGACGTTCTCCAGGGGCTTGATGCCACCCTCGTCAAGGCAATGTGAGTCATTCCATTGACTTCCATGGACCTGGATTAAAAACTCTCTGACAGAAACCCCCCAGATATTTAGCCCAGACCTACTGCACTGAGAAGGGTTTAGGCCATCAAGTTCAGAGAAGGATCAATCCCAGGCCTTTAAATAGCTCATTAACAATATTTTATTAATTAATATCAGTTACTTTAATGGAAAGGAAAATGTCTTTGCCCATGACCATGCAAATATGAAGAAAAAAAAATTCCTTACCTGCTGTTTTTTTCTGAAAATGGAGCCCGCTTTAGGAAATCTCAGTTGTTTCCACTTTTTACCAAAAGACATGTGGAATTTAAAAGCTGACAGAGTTTTTATATTAGAAATACCATCTTTCGCACACTACTAAACCCTGGGCGCAAATAGCAGTGTATCTTTTTATTGTTTCATTTGATTATTAACATCAAGTAAAACGGGAAACTCCGAGATGCGAATAGCCTCGCAGCCCAAAAGCACGGAGGAAGCGGCTTCAGAGTGAAGGTATTTGTTTTCTTCTTGCTCCTCTGTAACGTGGTTTATTTAGTTTCGTGTGATTTGTGCCAGGACAAAGTGTGTTCTATAAACAAAAAAGGGAAACGGTTAAACCAGTAATGAAGTGCAGTGATAATAAAATATAACGATGATAAAAAGGAATGATTAAAAGGAAAAAAGGAGGGTGAAGAGTATTGCAAAGTGGGGAGGTCAGCGGGACCCCAGCATAGAGTCATTAGGAAATTAAATATTTTCACCGGGGGAAGAAGAGGCTTCAGAACCATTTCTGTGCTGACCGGCTTTTTGGAAGCCGCTGCGATTTGTGCTCACAAATCCCTTGGGCGTTTCAGGGCATTTATCCCCAGCTCTGGCTGTTGCCGTTTGGCCCTTGGTCAGGTTTGTACCTGCTACCAAATCCCAGCGTCCCCGAGATGCGGGATTCTGTGTGGGAGTGCTGAGAAAGCCGCCTGGTCTTTTTCACAAGCACAGCGTCCCCCTGTTGGGGTGACCGGGGCTGGAATCTCTCACCCGGGGCTTTTTGGGGATGGTGCCCTGCGACATGGGGTTTGGCAACCCATGGAATGGGGCTGTGGGGGCAACCCCGATCCCGCTCCATCCCAGCCCCCCGGAGCAGGGACACCAAGTCCCTTATCCACACGATGGCACTCTTAAGCTTTCAAACAATCTCATCTAACTCGGCATTTAATGTGAAACCTATTTTTTCCCCCTGCCAAAAGCAAAGGAGGAGTTGGTGGGGGATGTGGGACGGAGAACGGAGGACAGACACAGCACACGCAACCTGGAGTCCCCCTTGAAATCTGAATGTCCCGGGTTGTCCCCAGCCCACCCCACGCTGTGACCTTGCGGGCTGCACCCCAAGAGCCACCGCCACCACCACGGCAATGACCAGGGCACCCACCACGCTCCCCGTTTTGTAGGAAGAGAAAGTGCTCAGTCCCTTGAGTGGCTGAACAACAAGAGAGAGCAGCTGGAAATACTATTCTAGATGCACCAAAACTCTGTTTAAAAAAGCCCTTCTGCACGGCCAGAAGGCCACAAACACCGCAGCCCAAGAGCAAGCTCGTGTTTGGACATTTATGAGGGAAAAAGGTCATATTTTTTGTTTTGTAGTTCATTCTGCACAGCCGAAACCGTGCAAAAGTCAGGAGTGTGGGCTGTTTCTTGAACAGTTTTAGCTATTAAGTGTGTTTTAAGAACAAGAATCCTTTGCTATCCATCTGGCAACTTCTAGGAGCACTAAATTTACTCCATATTAAAGTGGGTGTGGGATGGGAAGAGGTGGGGGGAAGATCCTGCCTTTCTCCACGCAGTTATTCTGGTGGCTGTATCGCCCTGTCTGGGAGGTATGTGTGTGCCTGTCGGAAAAGTCAGCAAATCACGGCACACCAGCACAGCCGTGGAAGCAATTTCTGCTCCCTTCTCCCCGCCTGTCAGGTGGGTTTGGGTATTGTGGTCAAGGGTCTGGAAGGATTTTCTGGGTCTGCAGCCTCATGGTGCATGGTGGTTGCACAGGCAGCAGCTTGCCCTGGATTTGTGTACAGGTCTCTGACCTGATGTGTTTTCTCGGCAGGCGAAAAACAAGACCTTGCTCCTTTGTTCCTTTCTTCACCTGAAGGTATCATCTACCTATCGGAGGCAGAGCTTCACTCTTCTCCATCAGGTCTTGACCACCAGCACTTCACGCCACCTCTCCTGCTGGGAGCCAACCAACCCATTTTTCAGGGGAAGAGAGTTTCACATCACCATTTCACTGATGTAAAAAGGGCCGTATCATCACCAGGCAGGGCAGCAGCTGAAGCAGGAGTGAAGCTCTGAGGGCCTTCAGCATAGCCCCCGTGTCAGCCGTCCCCACATCAACCAGCCCGTGCTGCTGGAGTCAGATTTAATCTTGCAAAACTCTGCGCAACCCCTTATTAAAAACTAAGTAGCAATGGGTCACTGCACCGCAATATCAAGAGCAGCCACCGTGCATGTGGCAAAAAAGGACAAATGAGCCCTCTGGGGGGATGCTTCCCAGGTGCCAGTGCAACACATGTCCTAAAGGTACCAGCATAACGCACATCCTAAAGATACCAAAGTAATCCACATCCTAAAGGTGGCAGGATAGGGGCTGGTGCTGGGTTGGGATCTCTGTAGACAGAAGTCCTCCTCTGCTGTTGTTGGGGTGTCTGGTATAATGGCAAATACTGGGGTAGTAGGGGCAGCCAGGCTGGGGGTGGGAAGCAAGGTGGTCTGGGGCAGGGCAGGAGCTGGGAGCAGTGGTTCCCTACCTGCCCTTGGCTTCTCATTGACTGTTCCTGCTGCTTTCTGGGTGTTTGTGGGCTGCGGGAGTCCATCGCCCAGCACCCATGGGGGCACTTTGGAGGGTGGTTGGGGACAGAGAGGTTTCAGAGCTGTGCTGGATTACATCTGTTGAAAATTGCCAAGCTGGGGTTAGAGGACATTCTCAAGGGATTGTCCAAAATCAACACGATTAACTTGATTATTAATATTTGCATTGGCAGAACTACTGTAGATTTGCGTGGAGAAGCGCAGGCCCTCTACCACTTACTGCCGCGCGTCTGCGGAGCCTGTTGAGCAGGAGCTAATCCATCTACGTGGTGGATGATCTTACATTTTTTGCTTTTTCATGAATGTCAGGGTAGTTCAACGTGCAATCTGTATTAGCAGCTGGCTGACAGCTCCTCTTTCAGGTCAAATCCTGACATTCACCCCAAAAGGAGATACGGTGAGCCCAGTGCAGATAGCCTGCAAAAATCAGATCTTCAGAGGGCAAGGACGACCTGTATTTTAGATGGCTGTGGGGAATTCGTGCATATTTGGCCCACGCTCCCAGCTATCATAGGCAGCTCAATTCTCTGTCTTCTCCATCTAAAACCAGTCAGTTTTTGCTGAAATTTAGTCCTCAGTTGTTTCTTTAGAAGCTCCCCAGACCTTCACAAAATATTCCCTGGCATGCCAGAGTTTAAAAATAATTTGCTGATCGAATTCTTTAGCGCTGAATTAGACAAGAGATTATTTGTACAAACCAGGAAACAATCTTTTGGGCAGAGTTCACTTGTTCTGCCTCATTTTTACTAAAGAAATTCTTTTGTTATGATTTTGGAGCATGAGCAGGTCACGTGTCTTCCCTGGCTCTGGGGTTTTTTAAGTGTTATAGTGCGTTTAATAGAAATATGATGGCAAGGCCTATGCTGAGGTGTTGCTACAGATGTTTATTTCTACTGATGTGCAAATAGTGGGTTAAGTCCGTTACTCATAAAACTCCACTTTTTTCATCGCTCAATACAACCTTACTATATTTTCTTGTTAGTTGATGTAAGAAATTGGGCTTTTTTGTAAATATGTGGTAGATTGGCTCTAACTTATCGCAAGAAACAATAGATATGTGCATAAAAAGTTGGTGTTGTATCAGTATCAAGTTATTTACAGCGTTTCCCTTTCCACGTTCGCTGGAAAGGGGAATGCGGCAGGGACTCTTCACTGCAATTACAACAGATCTCTGGAGGTCACCTGCCTTTTCGGTTACATGTATTGCAAAGGGAGCATAATTTATTCCAGTTAATTTTGGATTTGAGGAGCACAAATGCCCAGGCTATTAATCCGGCGAGCGTTTGGTGCGTGTGTTAGTGTTTGCAACGCTTTCCTCTGCTCCGCGCAGCTTGGTTGAAGAGGGCAGTTCCTCAGTTGGTTTGGGGGGCAGAACTGATCTTTCCCTTATAAAATGTAGAAAGCTCAATGAATGGCAAAAGTGCTTTTAAAAGGGGCTCGTGGAACACTTTGAAAATATTAATTAGTGTGTTGAAGCATTCTGCATAGCATATCATAGTAAAACTGCTCCAGGGGGTTGCTTGGAATGAATTATTAATATGAATCCCTCTCTCCCTTATGCTTCACACCCTGATTTTATGGGACTTGGCGTGGGTTGGGGTGTCTATTAGATTCACTTATTGCCTGTTTAGTGGGAGTACTTCGTAGACTGCATCAAAAGGTCACTTTTTTTTTTTTTCAGAATCCCAAATTTTAATCAGTATAAAGACTAGATTCCCCCAAATGTGAAAGGCAAGTTGTTGAAAAAATAAAGCAGCGAACTCGACACAAAGCCATGATTAAAATCATATCATCGTTATGCAGTAGAGAAGGGGAACGTATCCAGACTGCTCAGTCCCTGCGGCGCTGGACCCAAGCTCTTTTAGGATCATCGCCACTGGGTTGTACTGGGCTGTATGGCACAGCCACATGCAAATCTCACCTACCCGCTTGTCCAGATGACTCCGGGAAGAGCATTTGCACTAAAACAGCATTGTAACATGTTCACGCTTCTTTCACATGCGTTCGATGCCTTGTACCACAAGTAGCAAATTCATTAAATTCACAGAGTACAGTTGCTTTTCCCCTTTTGACTTTACAATAGCACAAAGTCGAACCTGTTAACCTCACGCTGCAAGAGAAAAGCTGTGGTGAAGAAAAAAATTGGTTTTCAGCTCGTGAGGTCTGTTTTGATGAAGTCTCTTGTGTAGAAACATAAATCCATAAAGTAATTTGACTTTTAATTCATACTCGGATTATGGAAGTATTTATATTTTCAGGGCTGCTAGACTGAGTTACAGAGGGTTTGGAGGGTCCAGTTTTCATTCTTATGAGCAAAAGAAATATGAAAATGATGGTTTACAAAATACTTCTAGGATTTTCAAAGAACTAAGTATTGTGCCAAACCCCAATTTGTTATCTCTAGTCCACGAAGGCAGAGGGAGACGGAACTTTGGGCTTGACCTGCTCTCCCCACACATTCAGAGTTCCCAGTGTCTGCAAACAACAGCAAATGAGGTGGCTGGGAGTGCTGAGGATGAAGGGAACGTAATATCAGGCATTTTCCCCATAATAGTAAAAAATAAAACAAGGACACGGATAAGGAGTTTATTTCTGCATCTGAAAATAGATGCTTAAAAATAGCTCAGTGTGTCGTGTTTGCAAGGCTAAGAAGATGGTGCGTGGAGGCTTTCTCGGCAAGAAGCGAAAGGCAAGAAGAAAGGGAGCGCTGCTCACAAACAGCACTGACATTCTGGAGGCATAAAGGTTTTCGTTTATTTATGGTGGTAAAAACTTCAGCTGGAGTCATCGTTTTCAAAAGCAAATCACAGAGTGGTAAATGCCAAGGAGGTTATTAATAATAGCTTTGTTTTGTTAATAATAAAAAAAAAAAGGTGAAAGACAGCGTGTTATATTGGAGTCTAATAGAGAGCATAAATCTGCACCATCTGCAGAAGTTTGACGGGGAAGGTTTGACTCTTTTGCTGTACTTCCCAAGAGCTCTGCCAGCGCGGGGTCTGCGCCGCGGTTCCTGGTTGATGACAGCTTGCTGCAATTATGACAGGAACTAATCACTCGCATCAGCCGTTTCTTCCTTCGAAGAAAGAGAACAGCTATTTCATTTGTTTGAGACGGCAAACCCGAGAACGAACTCTGGTTTCGGAGTGAAACTGGTGATGGATTTTTTCTGAGGAAAGGATCATCTTACGGTTTCTCAAGTTGTGAGTGTTATTGGCTCTATATAACGTGTCTTTTTTTTTTTTTTTTCCCTGCTCCAGAGGAGAAAGGTTGCCAACTGATTAATATTTTAAACATGTAGACAACCTGCAGACCTTGCTCTCAGACTCAGATTTCTCCCTTATCCCTCCCGAAATATGGTTTCATTGCTTGAAACCTCATTGTTCGAATTTCATGCTCCCAGGTGAAACATCATTATTTATTCACTTTATTTCACCCAAATTACGGGCAAATAATAAGAGAAAGAGTTCAGCAAAGAGTTAAAACAATATCACATGTAATCTCAGTGGAGTTTGGTTAAGATTTCAGCTTCTTGCTTAAAATTATGTGGGTCAACCTGATGATGTGGGCAATGAATAGGAAAATATGCTACATTTCAGGAGCTGAATTTTATATGTTTTTAACGAAAATGCCGGCAACGCTCGGTGCCACAAAGTGTAGGATGCCAGTTGAAGCGTTTGTACGTGCTCAAGGTACTGCAAAGCAAGTTGCAGTGTGCTGTTATAGGCTCCTCTGGATAATTTATGGGGATTTGGTTTTATTTATTATTCAGATGAGGATTTAAATATTCCACATTCTCATTCAAAAGTGTAAGCTGAGAAACTGAAAGTTTGCTGTGAGATAAGAGAGATAAAGGAGCTGAGAAAGGAGCTTTCGATGGCCCCTCTGTCCTGGCCAAGCCCCAAACCCACGATGGCTTTTTGTCAGCCTCAAACCAAGGTGTGATTTGGACCGTGTGAGGAGCTGGTTGCGGCCGCTCTGAGGGCTGGTGCGATGGTGTAGGCTGACGTTATGTCCCAGGGCTGCCTCCCTGAATGTCACGAACCAGATTTAGCACCTGCTTATGTCGGTACAAATCCAGAGTGCTCCATCAACACCAGAAGAGCCACTCCAAAACTGCACCAGCAAAACTGGGAATGCTGAAAAAAACATCTTGATACAGTTTTGCTCTGATACATTCCGCGTTATTACTCTCCACAGGGCCCACTTCTCCTCCCATCACGTTTATTTTTTCACTGGGGCTCCTTGTGATTTAGATCTACGTGACCATTGCACAAAACTTTGGACTACTCTACAAAGCGCTGAAACCAGCCTTCAGTTTTGATCGTTCGTTGTTATTTTCATCTCCTCCCTCTCATCCCAGGTTTCTTCTGGATTGTGGGTTATACTCTGCTCTTGTATCTGTGAAGTGCTTATAGGAAATAACGTACAGAGTACAACAGGCATGGCAGGTATGGACACCCATTCATGTCCATGGCAGCAGAATAAATTCTCATTTACCATTCAGAAGGAAATAGAGATTTCTGCGTGTTCAGAGTCCTGCCAAAGAGCCAATTGCACAAAACATGTGTGAGAAACCTACAGAAAAATGTTTCCAGTGTATGCTAAGGAGACCTCTGGTTCAGAAAAAGCAGGACAAAGGATGCTCTTAGAGATAAAGAGCAGCACCCAAACACATTAGAAGGTATCCAGCTCTCTCGGAACACATTTGTGGAAAAACTAGTTCAGCACGGTAGATGTTCTCCATTTCTTTTGGCTTCTTGTGACTCCAATTCTGCCTTTTCCTCCTGGTCCCTGGTGATATTCTGTATCTCGTTATCAACTTGCTGCTTCTGCTGAGATCAGGGACTCATTTAGGTGCAGTCAACCTGGGCCTACCTGTAATTTCCATCTGTATGCAAGCTGGGTATGGGTTCCTTTTAGCGGCAAAATCTGCATCTTAAATATTTGCAGAGATACGCACATCTGTTGTAAAACCACAGATGTCTGTCTCTGCAGATATATATACTTCAATGTGATATATTATGGTTTATAATTAAAATTTTATTGAATTTTAATATAAAAACAAATTCATACATTAAAAATTAAGTAGAGAACAAACATGTGTCGTATCAGGAGGATACAAGCTGTGGTACAGTAGGACAACAACATCTGACCCATAAAAAGCACCCCACTTCAGTTATGAAATACCTTTGTGGCTGAGAGATTAGCATGATATATTACTGAGGTTCCAATATTTGGAAAAATAATACCATTTTGTCACTTCCGTTCATGAGTAAAGAAACAGCTTTTGAAGTCCCTTTATTAAACATTCGAAAGCAAATGGATTTAGACAGAGCAAGTGTGGTCTCCCAACAAGCAGTGAGTATTATTTATGCTGCGTGGTTAACGGGTTTGAGCAGACCGAATGGTTTCTCACATTGCCCAAGAGAGCGCGTTCCTTTGGATGCTGGAGTCACGTGAGCTTGAATTGAGAAATAATGCAGCCTTTGCTCCCAACCTTACCTGGTCGCATCCCTCAAGAGCATCGAGGTAAGTGCTGATGGTACCTAGAGTAACTTACTCTTCTTAGGATGTGTGGGAAGTATCCTACAGT
Source organism: Bucorvus abyssinicus (assembly GCA_009769605.1). Lineage (NCBI taxonomy): Eukaryota > Metazoa > Chordata > Aves > Bucerotiformes > Bucorvidae > Bucorvus > Bucorvus abyssinicus. The sequence goes on from CM020032.1 coordinate 4,225,794, forward strand.
GCCCAAGATGAGAGGGGTCCAAAGTGCTTTACCAACAAGATTTAATCTTCGTATCGTTGTCACCTTCAGGGCAGAATTGCGGTATGGAGAAAATGGATGACCCACCCTAGGTCAACAACAGTGATAACCAGATGACGTCTCTTCAGAAAGTCCAACTCATGGGCGTCATGTTAAGCTTCTTTCATTGAAACCGTTTTGCTCATGCAGCACCACCGATAAAAAGCAAACCGCGGCATAGGCTGTATGCAAATACAGGAGAGAAAATAGTACTGGAATATTTGAATGCTGTTACATAAAGGGGTGATGTGCCTTTGCCTTGAACGCTGTATTCATTTCCATTTCAAAAAAGGTACAGCTGAAGTATAAAAAGTTCATAGACGGTTGATGGAAATGATTAGACGGAGGGCTAGATTCGTGCGTGACAAGAGCCTGTCAAGATTGGAAGATGAATTTTGTGGCTAACAAGAATGAAAATGGTAAAGAGGTATCAAATAATGAGTAGCGCTCAGGAAATTGTTGAGGACACCTTTTCCCCTCCTTTCTGCTGATACAAGAATGCAGAAACGGCCAAAGAACGTGGCAGGGACCACATTTCAGGCTGATGACAAGAGACGGACCTTTTGCAGATGGGGTTCTGTGCTACAAGAGTGCAAGAAGTTTGGAGGGTCATGGGTTTAAAAACCGAGCAGTTAGAGATTTGGACAGCAATATTTGCACTAATCTCATTCTCCGTTAGCTGCTGGGACTGAGGAGGGTGTTTCCTAGGGTCGCATCATCTGTTTGTGGTGTCTCTTGAATCTTTTCCAAGGCTTTTGGAAGTTCTTGCCGGAGCTGGATGTTCTCTCCACCACCAGCCATCTCCAGCACCACCATCCCCAAAGGAGATAACTGGCCCAGCTCTGTTTACAAGTTAAAATTTAACTTTTAAATCAGTTCCATAACCCCCTCTGCACCGTCATTTTCCCCCTTTTATTTGAGAAAGCTCTGCACATCAGGGCACAGCAATATTTGGGAGCCTCAGTGATGAACAGAGACAAGACTGCAGACTCCAGGAATTCGGGGCAAGGCTTTCCTAAGGACCGCATACAAGCTCCCGTGCGCACACACGCACCCTGAACTTCGGGTGACTCCGCGCCTTCGACTTCGAACACACTTCCCCAATTAAGCTATTGAGGACTCGCACTTAAATAGCTGTCCACAGCTACTGCCAATTGATTTATCCCCTGCTGACAGTCCGAGCTGCTGACCAAACTGCTGCGGAGGAAAAGTTCTTTAATTTAGGTGTTGTTTTCTTTCTCTTTTCCAAGTCACACAGACTTTAACTTGCTGTTGCTTTATGAGTCATTCTAGATTACAAGTTCAGGGTGTATCGCAGTAGCTCAGCTCCGTTTGGCATAAATAATATTTGTTTTCCTGTTTCTTAAATGGGTGAATTAAAATAGGATTTTGTTGAAGCAGATTAACCTTTTTTTTAATATATAAAAAAGAAGGATTTTTAAAAGAGGACTGATAAAATACAGTTTTTTTTTTAAAGACATCTTGTTATTTGTGCTCTGAGGGTTTACTGAAAAGGTGATTTTCTGAATGGACATGGCATGTTTATTCAGGATGTAGAAAGATGATGGCTTCTACCTGGTGAAAAGGAGAGATTTTCCTCTACTCTTGCACTTACTTTGTTAACGTGCACGCTCTTATGGGTTAGACAAAACGTTGCAGCCCACCCAACAAAAACCTGCGATGAAGGATTGTGTTATGCACAGATAATCTATAGCGCTGTCGAATGACAACTGGATGATTGTGCAGGCAAAGGACATGCTCCTTGCTTATTTTTGGACTGGAGAAAAAAAAAAATCCTTCAAAAATTATTAATAGTAAGTGTCAGTAATTTGTTTTGGGGAGGGATTTTCTTTGTGTTATCACATGTCCCATTAACGCCGGGAGGAGGGTATCGATTATGCACAAACTAACTGTACTTGCAATTATTTCACTGGGAAGGATCAACAAAAATAAAGTGAAAACCTCAAGTTTCAGATGTAGAGATTTATGGATATCTTTCTTGTGAGCCTGTGGCAAAATAATACATAGATAAAACAGAAACAATGACATTTCAGTGCTAATTCCATTAGCTATTGTTTGGGTACAGCATGTATTTAACATTTTTCCACTAGCAAACTGTGCAAAGAAAAACAAAAGTTCTGTGAACTCGCAGTAATCTTCACAGCTGCATGCTGGTATTTGTAGAAGATACTAATAAAACGTATTTTATTACGTTTTTTTCAGGGTACTCCAGTGCTGAAATCTGGACGCTCTCACTCTGGGCATGCAGCTCCTTCCTCCAGCGGCTGCGGCAGGCAGGTCCGGCTACGCGTGTCCATCATCTTGGAACAGGGAAAGGGGAAATCATCACCCTTGCTATGCCAATGCTGCTCTTCTGACCTGGTGTTTCGCTCGACTTTCAGGAAAATTCACCTCTCTGGCTCGATCTCAGCTCCGACTGGTTTAAGTCAGGCCGGAGAAAAAGCCTGCTGAGCTGTCTGAGCGCCTTAAAGAGAAACCTTATCGTTAATAGAAAATAACAACATTTACACAGCGCTTTTTACACCAGACTGTAAAATTTAATCGAGGGTTTTATCTCACTGCAGAAATTTGTTTTTTATAAAATTCCCAGGTAACATTATCATGTCTGTTCCATTCTTTTAAGGACAGTCTGCAGGAATTGGCTCTATTTCTGTTTAGGAGCTTTCAGGAGCTGCACCCGTTAAACGCCACAGGACTCCTCCAAGGGCAAACGTGATCCCTCAAGGGGTTTGGAAAAATCTCAGTGCTCCTCATGATCTTAAAGACTTTTCTCACATGTAACCTAAAAGTATCTTTAGGAAAAAAAAAATTAATTCTATTTTATGGGTACTTGGTGAGGAACAGAGCCTCTGCCACTCCCTGACCTAAGGGGGACGGGGAGCTGCACCCTAGATGGCCACTTTTGGGGAATGAACCTGTGGGGTCGAGCTGTCTCCTTCAGCATCAGAAGGGTAGCAGGAGCCGGCTGGAATAATCCCAGGGGATGGCCTAAACGCTCGTGTGTTTTGCAACACTTTGAGGCTTTTTTGATGCTTCTAAGAAGGAATGCAATTAGCTTTTCAATGATAAATGAATTAAAGATAGTTGATTTTCCCTTTCACACATTTGTTTTCTTTGCTTTCATAAGGGACTGCAGCTTGTTTACGATTTTCTTAGAAGTTTGAGAGACTTGCTCTCGCTTAGTGACAAATTCTCCCCTCTAGGCAGCATAAGAATGAAAAAAAAAAAGAAGGAGAAAAGCAAGGATAGTGGGAACCTGAAAATGGACAGTGTGTCTGCAGGGAAGGGAAACCCCTCAGGACTCCCAGAGGTTTGGTTTGGTTCCTGGCTGTTTATTTACGTAATTAGAGCATGTAATTCCACAACAACACGAAGAGAAATAAAAAGCAGCAACAAAGGAAAACAAGAAAAATCACAGAAAACCACAGCCAAATAGGTTGGTTATGAGTAAGAGAATAAGGCTGTGATGGATCTTCAAGGCTGCAAGCTCAGGATGGCTTCGCTTCAGCAGCTGGTGGTCACCCTCTGGTCGCCGGCATGGATGGGATTTGCCATCTCCTGCTCAGGTATTCGAATCCTGTGTGGAGATTTCCTCCACCACCACATGCAGCTGAGAGAGAAGCTCCTGACCAGCCTGAGAGACCATGGAGGACTGTGCTTTAGAGGGTGTCATCCAGAGGTTTGCAGTATAAGACTTGATAGTTGAGTTTATTTTGAACTTGGGAATTACTTAATACTTTACAGATTGAAGTTCATACCGATATAAGCAAAGCCCTCCTCTTGTTTCAGAGATTCAAGTGATTCTAAGAGGTGAGTTGAAGAAGGAAGGGTGATGCTGCCATCAGCTTGGAGATGCTACAGGATAGAATTGTCATTTTTGGAGAAAGCCTTTTGCTTTGGGATGGAAACTTATCTGAAGAAAAACTGCTTAAAGAAGCAAGAGTGAGGCCTGGAGTTTGTACAAAAGAAAGAAAAAAATACTTGTAAAAAGCAAAATCCAAGTTAAAAAAAAAATACTCTGCATAGTCGAATTAATAGTGAGCTTAATAAGGTCAAGGAGAAGTTTTGGTTTGAGAACTATCCAGCTGAGGAGTGTAAAAAAAAAAAAAAAAGGAAAATTTTCTGCAGAAGGTCAGTCATCAGGAACTGATCCGGAATGATAGAGGTAGGTCCATGCCATGGCTGTACAAAATAATTTCAGTAACATTATATATGACCAGTGGGTCTCTGTGCGTATTTCTATTATGCCCATTCCTGCTGTATCTGGTGTGTGAGATCGAATCAAGTGCATTGCATTAAAGCAAGGAAATAGGGTGAGCGATAGCCCAGACAATCAGAGCAGCCCAGCTGCCCTCAACTGAGACTTGATAAACTGCAAGAATTGGAGAAATGTCATTTTTTCCTTCCTAGGTAAAGCCTCTATCTGTGTGTGTGGGTGAGGCCACACAGCATCGAGCAGGTGGGGAAAGGGAGGGCAGCCAGAGCTGTTCCACCCACCCAGCACAAGATGAACCATCTGCTCTGAAAAACCACCCATCATCTCGCAGCGGGGTCTGCAAAAGGACCATGTGGTGGAGTTAATGTCTCCTCCGAACACACTGCTGTGAACTGGGCAGCAAAGAAGGTAAAAACCAAGAGGGACTACGAAGAGATGTAGTTAAAAATCACTTCCAAACTGTGATTCTCCCTCTCTGAGAGGTTTGGGGGGCTGGTTGGGCTGGGTTCTGTGGGAAAAAGTGTTTCAAAGGTCATGGAGAAGTGTCTTATAGATGATGGTATGGAAAGTAAGTAAGGTGGAACATAAATTGGAGTTGTCTAGCATTGAACGGTCAGAAGTAGTTGGAGTAGCAGGAACAAGATGACAGGTAACTGCAGAGATTTGGACATCTGCTGATGCTGCCTACCAAGGAAAAAAAAAAGAAAAAATATTTAAACAAAGCAAAGTATATGATTCTCATTGTCAAAGTGAAACGTGCTTAATTCAGGCTTCAAGTCTCCTGACCCATCATGAGAGCGGAGGAAGGAGCCGCCCAAGTCGTTTGAGAGATGCAGAACAGGACCATGGGCAGTGCGTGAGTACGGGACCTGCGTCTGTTTGTCAGGCCTGTAGTGAGCACCTTGCCTGACATTAAGCAGAGACAATAAGTTTGTAATGACCTAAATTCATTTAAAAAAGAGAATTACTGATGTATATATTCAGGTCAATAGCGCTTTCCCCAGGTTTCAATAATCGGATCAATTATCTGAATCCAATAAAATCTTATTAAAGAAATTGAGAATTATCTTTAAAATAACTGGCCTTGTAGTCCCTGAGTAGGTTACAAAAACTGCTATGAAGAATTACTGTGACCTACTTTCTGGGCGGAACAGATATCATTATCATATCAGAGGTGCAGTCTGATAAGGCTGCATGACTTCCATTGCTTATTGAAGATAGTTCGGCAAAAAAACCAGCACGTAACTTTAATCTAGGTCCCCAAATTAATTTTTTTCATAAATATCAGCTGAAATTAAAAAAGTCAGAGTGTTGCATGTGAAGAAGCGCTTATTTAATGAGTCGCTCAAGTTCTAGCCAGCAATGTGATGAACGTTTTAAAGCATGGGGGGTGGACATGAGTTGTTAGTGTTGTTGCTGATCACAAATGCTCGTTCAGCCCCTGTAAGACAGAGCCATGCTGACTGAGGGGCACGTCGAATCGCAAGGCAGAGGAGGAGCAGGGCTGTTGTATTACAGGAGCTAATGGGAAACCTTTCAGCCTTGTCTCTGCCAGGTGAGCTATCTGGTTGTCCTAGTGCTTCTGAGAGAAGAGCTTTGCTAAAATGTGGTTAGAAACTCTTCCTCATATTAGTAAGCTGGTCTCTGACACAGCAGCACGTGCAGATCCAGGGTGGGAATCGAGGCTGTGCTGGGTGGGACCGTCCCAAAGGGACTTGGCTCTGCAAGAGCAGCTCTTTTGGTGTCTTTGATACCTCAGAAGTAAACTTGACCTCCATGCTGGGCGCATTTTAAAGCAGCGTTTTCTTACGAAATAGCCTTAGCTGCACCGGGGCTAAGAGTTGGAGCTGTGAAAGACAGCGACTGTGATTGCAGCAGAGCCAGGATGATCTCTGCACCGGCATGTTTCTGACACAACAGCCCTCTCTCAGGCAGAAGGACCCCTAAGAAGAGCAGTAGCAGGTACCCAGATGGCTGGTTTTACCTCCTTTCTGCCTCTCCTGGCTCTTGCCGCTGGCTGGCCCAGCTATAGCTCATCTGCGAAGATGCTGCACTCCTGAGAAAAGCGCCACCGTTCCCATCACAAATGTCGAAGAGCTCCTCCAAGCTGCGCAAACATAGAATCCCCTTTTTCCCACGAGCAATGCATGAGGTCATGGCAAGAGAGGTGATACCGGCACATGAGGCCGGGACCACCTCATGCCGCAGGGGAACTGGTGGAGACGTCATCGACAGCACGGTTGGATACATTTGCATCACCTCCTGTGCCGCTCAGCCGACTGTCACCCTCCTTGGTAAAACTGGGCAGCCCTCACCCCTCCAGCCATCGCTTTGGGGATGAACACGGCCCCACTGGGGAGATGAAAAGCGGGGAGCGGCTGCGCGATGGCCGGGGGACCCCTCCACCTCCGGAGCCAGCTGGGGCAGCGTGGGGGGACAGAGCACTTTTACCCGTTAATTAGTAAGCCAAGGCGGTGGGAGCCCGCGCCGTCGGGCTGCTATCCCTGCTTTGAGAGCGCGCTGCAATAGCTGTCCCAGCTGCCGTCCGCCGGCCCCGCTCGCGCGGACCAGCAGCAGAGCCAGGCCCTCCTCCCTTCAAACCGGCTGGCTTTGATCTCGCCCGTATCAAACCAGTTACAGCCTCAGTAGGGTGGTGGGAGGCAGCAGGCGCCGCGGTAGTTAGTGGTGGCATGTGGCTCAGGGCAGGCACCTTATCTCCGCGCAGTGCCGTCAGCCTCCGATCTGCGGCGTGACATCAAGGCAGGTCCGACCGACTGGCGCTTTAATTAGGAGGCTGAAATTATAATATTATGTTAAAGAACAAAGAGTCTCCAAAGAAAAATATGTGCCGCATATCTGACAAAGATAAATTGGATTATTCAAAATATTCCTGATGAAATGTTACATTTTGCAACTAATTATCAATCTGTTTTATCTCCGGACCAGCTGGGCATTTTTGTGCATGCAAGACCTGCCTTAGCAATGATCTTAAGATGTCACTGTAGCGTTTACATCTTTTATTTCAAGATTTAAATAACTAGGAAGTAGCTAATGTAATTCACTGCTGAGAAGAAAGGCTAGTTAGTTGAATGCTTTCCAAAGTGATCTTCTCCTAATGAACTTCTTTGGACTGTGAGTAATGAGGCTTTATTCAAATAATGTTTAAGAAAGAATTTTTATAGTGTAATTTTTGAAGAGAGAACAATATTTAATACATTTAAAATATCTTTATTAATCCTAGGCTGCCTCATGTAGCATTAAAGCATTGTGAAAACTTGGTATTGTTCTTTCCGAAGGCTACTTCGGAGATTAACGGCTTCTGGTTCCAACGGAGCTGTAGAAATCAGGCACTTATCTCCTAAATGCTCAGTGATATCTTACAAATTACAGTCTGACGTGATTACGGTGCCGTTTTGCGGTAAAAGCATGTGTTGTTTCAGTGGGTTTATGTATCAGGGTAGTACCTAACACCCCGGCGCCTCGTCAGACGCTGCACCTACCTGCAAGCAGCGCGCTCCGCTACCTCTGTTAGGGCTTGTCACCTGGGACATCTCCGCCTAGATTAATCTGCTGGAGGTGTTGTTGAAATTTTCTTTTGTGGGTGGTTTTGTGGTATTTTTCAACTGGAACAAGAGAAAACACCTGATAGGTTCCTTTCGACAGCAGGTTGCGGCAGGGGTTTGCCACCTTGGTGACGTTACGAAGTTCTGCTGGAGGTGTTCTGGCAAGTATTGCTTTTGGGGGACTGAACCGGCAGGGCAGCCAAGAAAAATAAAAAATTAAACAAATTTTTGACAAGAGGTTTTCTTGGCCAGTTGCTAGGAAGGGACAACAATAAAGGTATTTGAGCAATCCCCCCACTTTCTTTATTAACTAATGAAGTGTAATCACTGGGCACGGGCTGACCTCGTCCTGCAGAAAGATTGACTCCCACTGCACATGGGAACCTGCAACACGGTGTAACTACACAGTTCTGAAGCTTGCTTTACCTACAGCAGAGGGTCAGCTCAAAAAGGGCTACTTAATCATAGAACTTTAATTTTTTTTGCTTGTGTTTCCCAATGGTTGAATTTTGAACTCTCTATTCAGCTTGTCAGAGTTTTCCCAAAGTAGGAACTGAATAAGAAAGCAGGGTTTGATCTCTTGGGAAGTCTGTTTTTTTTTTTCCTCCAGATAATTCTTTCTGGTTATTGAAGCAGGGGAAAATCCTGGCGGTCTTACTCATGTAAATAGTCCCTGCTCACATGGCGTGGGGAGTGGGGAGCAGATTTCTGCCCGTGTAAGATAGGCCAGCAAGATCTATCTGTTCCTCTGGGCTGCTTGGCTGCAAAGTAGGCTGGTGGCATCAGAGGACGTGAGCTTCTGCTTCCAGTTGACTTAGGCTGGAATACAACTTGTTTCCTGGAGCCAGGTCAAAAAATGTGGGGAGTTCAGCCTGTGGCGTGTGGAATAGAACCAAATCGGTTTGTTCAGCTCATCATTTTTAATTCCCGTTTCTACAGAGTAAATTCTGTCCCAACTACGAACCATGTCAACTGATCCTAACAGCTTCCGCTCCGTTATATAAACAAATGATTCCTGCCCTTTTAACCAGGGTCTTCCTGAAGCTGCTCGCTACGCCCTCTCCCTTTCCACGTGCTATCAAGGTCTGATCCTGCAGAGAGCCCTGCATCTCCTCAGAGGTGCTTGGCACACGCGCTTTCTCCCATAACTCCTGCGAGCTGCGACTGGTCAGCATCTGGCAGGATTTGGCCTTCGCTTTGCACAAAAAATCTCTTTCGGTTTGAATGTTCCGTAATGTATGTTTAAATAGTCGCAGCTAGCAAAGAACTTTGATGAGGCAAAGGGGTAATTGGATTTTCTTGTTCTATAATTAAAAAGGTATATATTACATCCACATTAATACCGAAAGAGTTCATCATGATCAATGTTATTACAATGAATACCAAAGGATTTAACAGTGATTGGCCACTTAGTTTAAAGGGTACCTGAAATCATTAAACTGTTTGCTGGAGGGCTTAGGAAGGCCTATTGGATCGCTTGCGACTAAAATTTTTTTTACTCCTGGCCTACAACGTACGGTTTACTCTTACAAAGTAGGAGCAACAGGGTGATCATTTTCCTTTATTATTCCCTTATTGACTTCCAGTTAATTTTAATCTTTGCATTAGCTGACCTCTATTAAACATGCCATGTATCTGATTACACTGCCAAGGTTGAGACCGGAGAACGACCTATTGCACCACGTCAATTGTCCTTCACAGAAGCCTTTACTGTTAATCAAGAGAGGAAGATTAAAGGAGATCAGAACCACCAGCCTGAAGTGTGTGTTGCATTTGACTTCACCTTTCTACCGGTGCGTGTGTATTGTCCTAGAAAAAAAAACGCAGGGAAACGCAAACTGTTAGGAGCAGCTTCTGCTCAAATCTCCGCAGAGAGACGTTCTCAAGGTAAGGTTACGTGTGCAACCTTAGCTCCAGCCTTATATGTTTTAATATCACTGTAAAATCCAAAATTAAGCTATCAGAGAATGACAGACTGGTGGGGGTTGGAAGGGACCTCTGGGGATCATCCAGTCCAACCCCCTGCTAGAGCAGGGTCACCAGAGCAGGGTGCCCAGGATGGTGTCCAGGCGGGTTTGGGATCTCTCCAGACAAGGAGACTCCACAGCCTCTCTGGGCAGCCTGGGCCAGGGCTCCTTCACCATCAGAGCAAAGAAGTTTCTCCTCATGTTCAGGTGGAACTTCCCATGTTCCAGTTTGTGCCCGTTGCCCCTTGTCCTGTCGCTGGGCACCACTGGGAAGAGTCTGGCCCCATCCTCCTGACACTCATCTTTTAGATATTTACGAGCTCATACCTGTGAGTTATCTCATGCTGGTTTTGGACAAACCCAACGTATATATTTTTCCTCAATGTTAAAATACTCATGTTTAATATTGCTCAGTTCTACGTAGGTGTAAATGAGTTTGTGTTTCTCCTAATGTGACTTGCTCGCCTTAGGTCTTTGGAGAGGTTGAAGTTGACTCTTCATTGGCACATTAGTGTTTGTCCAGACTTTGGGTTAGCTCCTCAGGTGGTGTTGGGCTTTGAACAGGGTTTGGGTTTGTAGAATTCTTAGTGTTAAAGCAACGACACAGATTTTTATCTATTTGTGCATTTAAAACAGGCTTTAGCAGGCACGTAAGTGGAACTCAGGGTATAAGAACGAGTTCAGCATTCAGGATGTGTGATTTTTTAAAGATGTGACCTTGTTGCAATCAAACCCGGTTTTTGTCACAGTGTTCAGTAACACGTTGTTTGGCTCAGTGTTATTTTTCTGCCATATTTCACCATACTACTCCCAACTATTGCAGTGTTGGAGAGTTTCCAGAGGAACTTTTCTTACTGTCATGAAGAAAACGCACACTATGACCAATGAAAGCCATGTTGCTACCTCAGCTCATTGTGGTCACGCTCATATTAATAACCCTAAGTGAAACTTTGTAAACTTTTCATTTTTAAACAACATTCTGCTTCTAAATGGACAGTTAACTTCCTCTGTTTCATGGCTTAGCTCACTCCCAGTCCTCTTCCAAAAATATCTTTGCAACGTGAAAGAATTTTACCAAAGAAATTCACAGCTGCAAATAGATCGAAGAATTCATGAAAATGTCTTTCTGTCAGTTCTAATATCTTCTCCACGTGAATCATGATATCAAAAAATTGTCAGGTTCTCAGCAGCAAGGTGATCTATCAATAACCAGAGAACCTTCAGCTGGTTGTGTGCCCAAGCATTGCTGCCTTCTGCTGGAACAGAACAGCTGGCTTTGCGGGTAGCTTGTGACTGCTAATACTTTCTTGACCTGGAGTTATTGTTTTGAGGGCTTTAAAAAAACCTTCTTAAGCTTATACAAAAATCTGTGCTTTTAACTCTTCTGAGAGGTTTCTGCATTCACAATAATATTACTCTTCAGCCTTTCAGAAACTCTTTCTAGATCACAAGGCACAGGTAGGTGTTTTTGTTGCCCCTGCTGCAGGTGAGCGCGCGAACATTTTTCTGGGAGGAACTGGAAACCATGACCGAGCATTAGAACCCAGAGGGATGATAAATAGACATGTCAGTATTTAACACTAACCAAAAGCATTTGAGACCAGATTGAACTAATTTTACTAGTAGTTAGTGTAATTAAATGTTTTCACCAGGATGGAAAATCATGGTTTGATTTTGAAGTAATTTGCTTGACAAATATCAGATGTTAAAATAATTAAAGCTTAGCCATTTATATTTAATCTCAAGTGGATCCATGAAAACAAGCCTCTAAATTATATCAGATTCATATATTAATTGACTCATGGATTTTAAGACCAACAGGGACTATTATGGTCATCCAGTCTGGCCTTCTGCAGAAGCGGTCATGGAATTCCACCAAGTAATTCATGCATTTCAGCGCTATTTTTAGAAGAAATCCATACAAGCTGAAAAGCTGACAGCGACTTCGTAGCCTTTGTAATCTTATTACATGGAAAATCTGCAGAAAAAGAGAAGCTCTAGGTGAGCATGGAAGGATCAGGTTTGTACAAGCACAACTGTGCTGGAGTTGTTCCCCAGACTTCTGCAGTCCTGGTGAAGAGATTTTGAATACTGCTAAAAGTGAAAGCATCAAATTGTCTTTCCTGTTAGAGTCAAAATAAGGCTCTTTGTGCAACTCTGGCAAAGTTATAGAAATGAGCGTGGTTTCCAGTGCACACTCTGTTCTGCTCGTTCACCCAGTGTGGTGGTAGCTCTGTTGTATTGTTTTTACGGTATGTCATTCGATCCTAGAACAGCTGTGACTTGAAATAGAGGTTTGACTTTGTTCTTTGTCAGGCACCTCTGTTGCAAAATAGGGTAAATAATTTTAAATTCAAATTGGCAGTTATAAAACGCGGTAGCGTTCATGTATTCTTTTCCTCCGTGTGGTAAATCCCAGTGGCTCCGACTGGTTAAACCCTAAATTTCTTTGTACAGGTGGAATTTTGGTAAAAACTTTATTTGATTGTAATTGATCTTCTCAGTATATTTTGAAACTTTACAAAATGAAAATTCTGAAATTATTAGTGACAAAAATTCTGAAATTATTGTTGAATGCTACCTACTTATTCTGTCTAGAAAAGATACATATGAATGCACATTAAAAAAAAGTATTGATTTCTCCCTGACTCTAATTATGTTATTAGACATGATGTTACTAGAGTTACAAATTTCACCTATTCTAACAATCTCGTGTAGATGACTTTACCTTTGATGATCTACAGATCTACAGATGGAGAAACCAGTGTACTTGAAATTAAAGAAGCTAAGTTGGTGTTAGTAGGGTCAGCTGATTGCTGAGTCAACTGCCGCAATCTAGAATGTTCTGAACTGGCTCTGAATATATCAAATCAATAAATATATTGGTAAGAAAAAAAATATGAAAAATAAATATGATTTTTACCTTATTTCTAGGTAAGGAATCCAGCAGATGCTTTAAGAAGTGAGAAGATCTTTTTGGAAGACCTACTTCAAAATCTTAGAATCATCTCTTCCTCTTTTTTTTTTTTTTTTTCCCCTGTTTCCCCAGCCTGAACAAAACTCAACAAGCTTGGACAGTTTGTTTAGCTTTCTTAGGAGCTTGTTGAGCTTAATTTCAGTGTAGGGGATCCCTAGAGCATTTAGCTTTTATAATCAATTCTACATGTACCACCTTATTCTTAATATAAAAATGACTGGCTGGCACATAATAATGTCAGTTTATTGGGATTCAGGTCAATAGTAGTATTTGCTCTCTAGACTGAAGAGTCACCTCCAAACCACTATGACATCCATTAATTTGATCACTGTGCTTCCTGCACAGAGGCTTAACAAAACGGGACTAACCCAACTCGGCAATGCTTCCGCTGCGTGGTTAAGTTCTGCTCTGAAAAACAGTTTTATCATATGAAGGCTGCTATCGATTTCGATTAGACAGAAAAGTTGCACAGCTCTTCAGACCTTTAAGGGAAATTGAGAATGATTTTTTAGAAATATGTGTTTATGCGTCTTTATGACTTAAATCACAGCGTATGTATTTATATCTTTTAAGGCACTGAGCATCTGTTCTTCCTCTCCCAAGCTGTGTAAACAAGCATGCCTTGGCTCTCCATAAAATATACCTTATTTTTACAAGTCTAACAGATGCACTGTGGTCAATTACAAGGCATCTTTAAGGCAGTCAGCTCTGCTTGTTCTAATCAACTTGCTGTATGAACTGGATCACCAAGGGATTGGCGAGAGTCGGGAACAGCATTTAGCACTTTACTGACCTTGAGTCCACCTTTTCAAAACTCCTCTGGAAGTAAGATTTTTTCCAGCCATTTTCAAGTGATTTCTTCCACTTTCTCCTGAGACTGAAACACTTGATTGACCCATGATGTTAAGCGAAATTCTTTCACTGGAAAAGAAAAATCGTTGGTAGTCCTAGACATGAAAATATTCATGAACTTTTTTTTTTTCAGTGGCTAGACTTAAAATCTTCCAAAAGTTTTCAACATATCTAATGTACTTAACAACAGGTATTTTGGAATTTTTTCATGGTGAAAGAAGATACAGAAGCAAACATGCGAGTATGTCTATAAATACTTAGTTATTGGATTTTAAAAGTATGATTTTTAGCTGTGTTTTAGGCTTGCTTTATATATTATATATATGGGATAGCACTTTGTCTCATCTGAGAGTTGCTAATAACTGGGAAATGGTTACTAAGAACTTCTGAAGTACAGCAAGTAGAAAATTAAGGGGTGTGAGAAGACTTTTTAAAGAAATAAATAATATAGCTGAGATCATAATAAATTATTCCTCAGCATTCCTTTGAAAGAATAATGAAGCTGAGGTTTGTACCATGTGTGTACTGTTACTTGATAAATCTCTGGCTAAAGGTCCCTACATGAAAACATGATTCCCCAAAGAGCTGTGATGACCGTGTGCTAAATTAACACAGGGAAAGGTTTGGGGTTTTCCTTTCTGAGAAATCACCATTATGTTTTATATTCTTGCTCACACTTGGTAAACTTTGTGTGGCATCAGAAAAGCAGTGGTCTCTCTGCTTTAAATTTAGAACTAGTCCATGCTGAATAAACTAAGTGGTAAAAATGACTCTCATGATTGACCTGTTTTCTAATGGTGAAATTACAGTGACCAATTGCCGTAAAGGAAAACCAAGAAAAAGGGAAAAAAATCTTTTTTCAAAGTATTCAGAAGTATTTTTCAAATATTCCGAGGTTAACGTTATATCGAGGCATTTACTCATTAATTATTTTCCACATGACATCATAGATCAATACAGAAGACATAAACCACAGAAGAAATTCTACAACAGTCATTTTTTTTGCAGTTTCACTGTGGCTAACCACGGTTCACATTACCCTGCTAATTTACTCTCTCAATTCATTAGACAGGGAGTTTTACTGTTGAAATGTATCAGTCTAACATCCAAAAATGCAACTTATTCTCAGTGAATCATGATTTGTAATCCTGTTTTCTGAAATCCTGGATCTTGCAAGGTTAAACTTGCTCTGTAAATTTCTTCTTATTTCTCTTTAAACGTAGTCTCCCGGCACAGAATTAGCTGTTGCTTATTTTTCTGTGGAAAAAAAAAAAAAAAGGACCAAACACTGAACTAATCAAAGTTTAATATGGAGACTTGGGGAGAAGATATGTAGGGCTTCTCATTTCTTTTAAAACTTGTCTTTGGGACTCATCCTGGTTTCTCTGGGACAGACTCCCAGGCCAGCCATGGGCCGTTAGCAGTTTGGAGTCAGCCAGGGCAGCTGCCCCGAGCTGGATTGCAGGTGGATTCCATAAACATCACGCTCAGAATAAAAGGGGAAGTTTGCTGAGGATGGAGGCTCTTCCTCTTCCACCTCTTCTATTCCTGGAGGGGCTTGCTCATCATCCTGCTCCTGAGGAACTGCCTTCCTGTTCACTGTGACCACCGAACGTTGAGTATACAGAGTTAATGGCACTAAGTACCGTTAATATATACAGTTTCATTGGCGCGATTAATATTAGTTTGGCCGTTTCATTCAACCTGTTTTCATTCCAACTGGTGGGTCTCCTCTCCTTTTCCCGATCCCCCTTCTCTGCTGGTGAGGGGTCATCGGGTGGTAGAGCAACTGCCATAGTTTAGCCCCAGATACAGGCTAAACGTAAACAGGACTATTTGTTTACTCTGAATAGTTATCTTGGCTGGATGAATTATTGGTTGCTGAGTATTCATCCCTCAAAACACCTAAAACCTATGGGTTGCCATTGGCCTCTGGGTGCTAGTGAACTACAGCGTTAATTTTATTGGTCATAGGGATTTCCTCCTTCTGGTCACTTTTCCGATGAAATAAACAGCGTAGCACCTAGGACCCAGTTCAGAGCTCAGCTGCACTGACAAGATCTCTTCTGCGGCACATAAAATGGGGTATGGCATGTACAGTGTATGTAATTTAATTTTACAGGCTGAACAGTTATTCTCTAATCCCCCCGCTCTGCTGTGTCAGAAAGCAGGACTTGATGGTTTGTCTGGGTTTTTTGTATTACAGAGGTGATACTGGGTCAGTAAAACATACAAACAGATGAAAAAAGGAAGCTATAAAGTTGCAGAATAGTTGTACGCTACAGGCAGGTTCATTGTGGCTGAGAGAAAGATGAGTTTTATAGCTTCGGAGAAAATCCTGTGTGCATCCCAGCAACGGAAAAGGATTCCAGTTTATGAACATGTAGTACAAAAATTTGTGTAGCCTTTGGCATGTTTTTTAATCTGGCTGCTCATCTATAAAACGAGATTATTGATTCTTATTGCTCACCCTCTCCTCTGAGGTTTTTAAGAGTATATATAATGCACCTATAGACCAGGATACTCTACAGAGATACTTTAGAAGTGAAAAGTCCTTTTAAATGGTGCAGATATCTACTATGACGGTTCGTGTTTGAGGGTTAATTCACCTAACGAGACTCCAGTTTTTATGGAGAGAATGCTTGGGAGCTTCAACACTGCCTTGCAATGGAGCTGGCAGCGTCTGCTCAAAAACAGGGCTGGAAAAGTCAATTCGGCTGTTGCTCAGGTTAAAGTGAAGATTGCATTGTTATAGCTTTAGCTGTAATTCTGAGGAACACTCCGGCTGAATGCAGGCTGTATTAACTTGCATCAGTTATCCATACGCTGAGTCAGTCAATGACTACATTGATTCAGTCCGGTGTTTTCTTTCAGAGGATGCCTCGATGAGGCAATAGAAATCATTAGGACTTGTGATATTGAAATCCTCCTGGTGCTGGCAGACATAGAGCTCACATTTCACATGCCGCTGCAGCATCACAAGAGCAGTCACGTCTAGAATTTTGAGTAAGTTTTTGGTTATATTTTTATTGAGTAAATCTACGCTGTTTTGTTCCATTTTTTGTACTTAGGTTATTTCACTGAGATCATATCATGCCTGCATGACACGTCATCCAATTTTTTATGGGTTGAATGTGATCTTGGGTATGATGTCATACTATTTTCTGGCTTTGATACTTGATTTCTACATATTGGTCCCATTGACACGAGTCTTAAAGACCATTATTCTCTCTAGAGATTGAAAGTGCTGTGACAGATTAGTGTTTGTAAACTTGATTACAGGGTATGTGCTTGAGCATACCTGAGAAAAACTGGACCTTGCTGGTGAACCCAGAAGCTGCCTCTGAGGGACTGATACAGCTCCTCCAAAAACTTATGACATCAAGGTTATACCATTTCTTCCAAGAATTTTTCCAAGAAGCTTTTGCAAATGGCAAAGTGTCTGGACCCTTAATAGGCTTCCAGAGTTGATATCTTGTTCATTAATAGTAGTAATTTGGTCGTTACAAAAGACCAAATGAGTCCTTCTAAGAGGTCAGTGCAGAGGCACAGAGCAGAAAACAGTTCTTGTTTTCAGCTGGGAGCAGTTCTTGTTCCAATCTAAGCATAAAGAGTCTATTACAAGTAGAAAATACACAGAAAAGATGTGACACTTGCTGGTTAACATTATACAGAGCGGTTCCAGCTGTCTGCAGCCTCATTATTGTCAAGTTCTTTAGTATATTCATAAAGGGAGAAGGTGAATAATGAAATGAAGAGTTGGAAGCATGAATCAAACAATATTAAAAAAGCTGCAAGTTTCATTTGGAGGATATGGCTAAGGAAGAAAGGGCAGAAGTGAAAACAGGAGAAATCTGAAGCAGACAACTCTCACCCAGACACCCAAGGAACTAAATACACTGCAGCATCATGCTAATAAATCTGTGTGCAGGAAGGTGAGTTGTCAACAGGTCGTTCAAATTTTCAAATAAGGTTTGTCCTTGCAGGGTTTCTTCACACCTCTCCTGATGGCTGCAGGATTAAAACTATAAAAAAACCTAAGTCATAGAAACAAATTGAAAAATGCCAACCCTCCCTCCAGCTTCAAGTTTCCTTTTGAAAAATTGCTACCAAAAAAAAAAAAAAAAAATCTCCTAAGAAGAATTTTGCTGACTCGAGGGGTGGAAGAACTAGAGAGCAGAAGCTTTAGGAAATGTGTCAGGCTATTGGTAGGTTGTGGAGCTGATTCAGCTCATCTGGATCTATTAGGTGACAGTCTCTAGTCTACCCTGCCTGAAAATGGGAAAAATTCCTTTCATTTCCTGCGGTGGACCTGAAGATGTCTTACAAGTTGGCTTTTTGTAGATGATCCTGAGATAAAGAGAAACTTCATGAGAAAAGTTGTTCTTCACAGCGACTCCACTGCCAAACCAAGGACTTTTGGATAAAGTTTGGTTAACACGCTGTAAAGGAGCGAAATGTTATTGAAGGTGTTGTCGTTCAGGTGAAACACTAACCCAAAGTCTTGACCGTTTGTTACCATTAAAAAACCCCTGGCACTTTTCACGAGAGCAGAGGTGTGAGCCCTGGTGTCCTGGCCGAATTCCAGCTTGGGTAATTAAATTCTGCCTCCCTAAAATCCCCCCTGTAGTTTCAGCTGAGTACAGTATTCTTCATTTCCTCTCCGAAACTGCTGTACAGAATTGCTTTGTGCTGGTAAACAGCTGCCACATCTCACCCCCGAGGAATTGCTGCATTTCGGTACTGAAGCTCGCTCTTTCTCTCTCACACACACGTATGACACGGTATTGCCCTGGAGCACCCGCGAGCATCCCTTCTCGCTGGCAGGAGGTGTGCAAGGCACAGCAAGCCAAGCTCTGGCTCTGTGAAGCAGCCCTGGACCACGTTCCCCTCTCTTATTGCCATATCAGCAAGCTTTGCTCGATTTTAGGACTTGACTGGAAATACCTTGCTGTTTCTAAAGAGCCAGGGAGCTGAAGTGCTGTTGGTGCTGCTACCCTTGATTTCTAGATATTGGTCATACCTGGTAAATGGTTTAATTTTCTTTGCTGAGGAAGAAATCTCGAGTCCACTTCTACTGGGGCTTGTTAAGCTGTTGCCTTGGGGGCCAGTTGATCAGTTGTTAAGTAGTAAGCGGCTTTGGCAGTCAACGCGCGTAGGATCCCCTGCAGCTACTCCAGCCTGCCCGTCCCATCACTCTTTATAGAGGTAGCAGAGTATTGTCTTAGAAGTGCAATAATGATAAAATACGAACAGATATTGTTCATTCGATTTTGCATGTGCTGGTGCTTTAGAAAAGCGTGTGGCATCAGTATGGATGTACGTACGTACGTGTGTTTACCGGTCAATCGTGGCTATGAAAGTCCTGCTGAGAATTATTCACAGAATTTTTTTTGCTGATAGATCAGGAACTCTAAGTGAAAAGACAACAGCCAGAGAATTGCCTGAGCTGTACCTGGCTGCTCCTCGGCTGCTCGTCCTGGCTGTTATCAGTCAGCTTCAATTCACCAGGAAAAACTATGAGAAAATGTGACAGGGATCCTGAGGTTTTTTCTAGGCACTCCAGCAAAAATCACGGCCGGGCCGTAGAGAGCCCAGCTTGGTGCAGGGCAAACCTGACACGCTTTTATCTGACAGCAAGGAAGTTCTTCAGCTGTAGTGTCTTCTCTGAATTGTCATATCGAATAGTGTGTTCTTATTTACTCTCTAAATTGTTGTGACATACTTGCATGAGAGGTGTGATATGTTGTAAGTATGGGGAAGAAAAAGCCGGCTTTGTCATTTCTCTCTCTCAAAAACCGTTTCAGTGGTTGCAGAAATATCTCTTTTCTAATCCATGTGCACACTGAGAAATTTTGTCCACCTGATTTTTACTCAGCTAAATACACCGGGAATGAGTCAAAGCAAGCTCGACAGATTTCTACTTTTCACGTGCCAGTAGGGTTTTTTAAAATGTATTTTATGCTGGGCTTATTTAGTTTGGTTTTTTGGTTGACTGAATTACCTATATTCCTTGAAATGGTGTTTAGTAATTCTCAGCGACTGCAGAGATGCCTACTGGGAAGTGGACAACTGATCACAACAAACCCCACTGACTCGGGGCTCTCCTACTGCTTTAACTCAATTGCACTTTCTTACCCAAAGCCACATCTCTTAGGAAAATCCCCGAAACGCTGTTTGCTGTGAAGCATGGCTTTAATATTATCACGGCTATTTGAAAAGACAAAAGATTAGAAAGACTATTTGGTACTGAAGGAAGAAGGAGTTTCAAGGGATGGATTTACCGAAAACAAGACTTGCATTTGCCGCTGATGTTTACTTCATAGTCTATCTTCAGCTAAAACATTTCCCCCTTGATGCTGAATGTAACTCCTATGGATAGGAAAGTGGATGTCCATTCCTCAACTGTGTTTTGATCTCCTACAGTCTGAAAATAATTACGGGCAAAATGGAAGCTTGGGAATTCTTTTTTTTTTTTTTTTTCATTTTTGTCCTATGTTGATAATAGATTGTTGGGATTCGAAGCTGGTTAAGAAGTCAGATGGGGAAGTTTGAACATGATTAAAACCCGCCTGCCTTTTAATTAAGAAAGCTGGATGTTGAAATCAAAGCCCATAGAGCTGATCCATAACAAAAGCACTTGCATCCTCAGGAAGGACTATGACCCTAGTTTTGGTTTTGCAGTGAGAGATACGATAGAAGGCGGCTATTGAGTCTGACCAGCTGGTATTTGTCACATGTCATGACATGGGATGACAAAAATATTGTTACCATAGCTGTGGAAAAGAGATCAGGCAAGATTTTCAGAAGCAGCTAATAATCACCACAGTCCAGTTTCTGCATGCCCAATGTGAAGTCCACGGGAATGATGGGTTGAGCTCAATTCATTCCCCTCGGGAAAGGACAGCGTTTCAATGAGTGCCACCTCCTGCAGGGTGCTACATGCCAGAGGCTTCTGGGCGTCCACCCACTTGTGCATATTTGCTGTTGGTTCCTCTGAAAGTGACCTCTCCTCCTCCTCAGCCAGCTTCTCTACAAAAGCCCTGGTATCAGGAGGATCGGAAGGAACTGCTGGTAGAAGATAGAAATACTTTAATGAGAAGAATCTCAAATTAAAATAGTTAATGGCGCTTTATAGGCGGAGACCTTAATTTCTAAATTAGGATTGTTCTTTGCAGCTTTCTGCCTTCCTCTGTAGTGACTTTCTTCTGGAGCTGATTCATTATTAGTGGAACCACCGCAGCAGTTTGCTCCTCGCCCCTAGGAGACCTCCAGCAAATCTATTATTACTCTGCAGCCAAACCATTCAGTTGCCTTGTCTTAGGAGAGCACCTCCTTTCTTTGTTTTGATTTTTTTTTTTTTACTCCCTTTGAAAGAAACCTTTCTTTTTCATTTTTAACACAAAAATAAGCAAACAAGATTCCCTGATCCTGTGCCTTTAGCCCTACCGGTGGCAGGAATCGCAGTCCAGAAAGCAGCATCCTCCGTCTGTTGGATCTTCGATACTTCAAAAGCCAAGTTGGCATTGTTTTGAGAGGGTTAACTAAGATTAATGAGGAAAGAAACATGAAGCCATGGAGGATCAACATTACAAATCAATGGCTGAATAAATTTAATGTGTATTCCAGCTGTACTTTACCTGGCATGAGACTGATTCTTAAGAGCGAATCTTTTATGCTTCTAAATAACCCACTAAGACAGGAACACTGCTTCCCCTTTAATAATGCTTTATTTAAGGTTTATACAGTAGTCAATGTATTGATTTAGAAGGAATTTGTGGAATAAAAAAAGCAGGCTTAATAAGGTACAGATAAACTCCCCCAGCTTTCTCCATTCCCCATCCTTAACGTTCGCAAAGTGTAACTTCAATATTTCAATTCTGGAAAAACAAAGAAAATAAAGCCAGACTTGCGGGTAGTCAACGTTAGTTTGAACCTTAGACTTTGCATGGATGGAGTAACTTCCTTGAATGGTGAACTCTTTAAATTGTGCAGCTTTCTCTTGCACCGCTCAGTAACTTTTGTAGCAGCAGATGAAAAGCAAATGCATATTTTATTTATTTATACCTAATTATTGCTTAGAGCTAGGAAACGTGACCTGTGTCTTTGCGGATTAGATCCTTTGTCGTTAAACTTCGCAATGGAGACGTCTTGCTTTGTTCCTGTAATCAAAACGCTATTACCCTTAAATTGCCTCTTAAAATTGCCATTTGTCTGGCAAATCTGACGAAGTCGCTTACCTCCCGATAATTACACGTATAAAGGCAGCGACAAAAGGAGACCTTTTACATGTCTGAACGGTTTCGCCGTCCAGCCTCATAATCAGATTCCAGAAATTGAACTTGCAGAAAGTTTGTGCTAGCCTTGTGGATTTTCATTTCAGATGTTGTCAACTCAAGGGCATTTGGACCAATCAATATCTGTCTGTCTTCTTGCACAGAGAAAGTTGGCTATTAGAAAAGAGAGGCTTACAGCAGGCTCAGCCAATACCATTAGCCCTAGCCTAAGGGCAGTTGTGTCCATGTGCCGGGGTAGGCACCTGCCCCCTCCCCTCCCCCACCATTAAGAAGGCCACTGGGGATGTCATTTGGACATAGCGGGCAAAGAGCACTTCTTTATTCTTTCTCTTTTTTACACCCAGACTTCACCAAAAATCAATAAATCTGTTCTTTGCTTATTTTCAGAACTTTACTTCAATATAAGCAAGGACTTTCCTTCCAGCTACAAACTCCAGTAGCACCAAGTCAGGGATTTTTTTTGTGTGTGTGTGTGTATTTTTTATTTTCCTTTCTCTGTTCCAATTTGAGAAATAATTGGAAATAATATCCACTGTTTCTTCTTTTCCCTGCTAAAGATTTTTTAGAAGACAGACCTTGATCTGCTGACTCTTTTCATGATTCAGCACTTGATTTTTCTCTCCATACTGTCCTTTTACTGCTAATTTTATATGATCAGGTAATGAAATTATATATTTGGTTTTTCAATCCACAAAGTTTTCTCTATATTGAATCAGACTTTGCTGTTTTCTGTGTCAAGGCACAATTAGTGACACTGCTGTTGAAAATTCTTTAAATATGAAACCACCACCCTTCAATTTTAGACAGAGCAGTATTTCTGTATTGGGGAACCAGGTATGTGTTCTGGGAAGGCGACAAGCCCATGTTTGAATGTTGTGAGATTATTTTTTGAAAGAGAATTTTTTTAAATCTACTGTTTCTCTGGAATAAGGTAAAAAAAAAAAAGATAAATTGAGGGATGATTGAACTTGGTAACCCCATGACCAAACCAGGTGGCAGTGGGCATAAATATGGAACCTGGGTGTTAAAAAACCCACCAGAAATGCAGTAAATTATCACTGGAGGGTTATTCACTGAGAAGATGATGACAGAGGGCAAAAGCAGAAATGGAATTGATGTGGGTGGAGGCAAAAGCACTGTAGAGATGGTTCACCAAAAAAAGGGAAGGAACTGGAAGGAAAAATTTAGGAATAGATCTTGAAGACAGAAGCTGCTGGTTGAAACTGGTGGAGGGAGCTAGTTGTAGTAGTTTCATTAACAGATCTATTAACAGAGGTCATCACAGCGAGCTTTCATAGGTATGTTAAACCCCGTCCTTTCAACTGAGAAGTCAGAATGGAAAACAGGAATATCTCATGCTCTGCCCCAAATGTCTGCTCACATAATGCAGTTCATTGAAAGCTCAAGTCCTGCAAGCCTCAGAGCTGAGATGACGTTTAATAGTTTGATCTCTAAGTAAATGAGTAGTCAGACAAGTTCATCTTTTCTACTGTGTGATTATATTGTCCTCAATCAACTTAGGAGCTTTGTTTCATTAAGAGGTCTAAGATTTGTCTCAAGTAATCTGGTGAAGCTCTGTTAAAGTCAGAGAAGCTGCTCTGGTTGAGACCCATGACAGACCTGGCCTGAAACCATCAGTGGGTGTGGACAACTCAGCCAGGAAAGATCTTGCTCAGTTCCTGTAAATATATTTGGGTACTGAGGAAATAGCACAGTATGAAGATTCCTCTTCTGTGTTGAGGTGGGCTTGAACTACAGAGACTGAAAGATGCACGGAATTGAGAAGAAAGAGGAGAGAGTTTTTTAAACCCCATAAAGCCAAGAGGTAGAAAGTGGTGGTTGGGTTGCGCTTGTCTGAGTCAATTCAACGGTTTTTGGCTACTTCACTCTAATAGCAAGCATAGAATGTTATTATTAAATACTCTTCAAATTACCTGTGAGAACTTTCTAAGGTGCAAAGCTTTCCATCACCCCAAGATCTCACAGTTAACCTTGTGACAGAGCAAATATGCTGAATGTTCAGCCAAGCTCCTCTTGCAGTAAGTGGCAGAGCTGCTTTGCTGAGAAGCTGTGGCCAGTTGTGCTGGTCTGAGTTTGAATGGCTTAGT
The DNA here is from genome assembly GCA_009769605.1 of Bucorvus abyssinicus. Classification (NCBI taxonomy): domain Eukaryota; kingdom Metazoa; phylum Chordata; class Aves; order Bucerotiformes; family Bucorvidae; genus Bucorvus; species Bucorvus abyssinicus. Next base: position 4,249,852 of record CM020032.1, read on the forward strand.
TGGCATTTTACCTGTTTGAAATCATCAGTGAGATGCTCCACACAGGAGGGTTAGAACCAGGAAGCTTTCACACCCCACCATGGCTAACGTGGCTTACGGATGTGTTTCCATAAGGGAAGTGTTTGGGAGGATCCTTGCGGCTGGATTCCTCAGGAGGTGTTAGGAAGGTGGTGTGGAGAGCAGAGCCAATGCTGTCTGAGAGGTCAGGAAGTAGGAAAGGGGCTGGTTTTTCATTAGGGGATTTCCATGTGATTTGTAGATATGAAACACACTTTATGATCATATAGATTAATTTCTAAAGTGGCTTTAAATTAGCACAATTTTTAGTTTTAGAGTGTTTTTCTCTTTTTGTTTTTCTCTAAAAGGTTCAAGTTTTGGGTTTCTCTTACCACCCAGCAAGACTCATGAATTTTCAAGTGCTCATGCTGCAGTACTTGCTGCTTCATTGAAAATAATAGTGCTGTGCTAAACAGCATCATCTTGGGATCACTTATGGGATTTAGTGGTGTGTAAGGGGTGAAGGCTGGGATACCGTAAAGCAAAAACCTCCAGTGCAAAGAAAATAAGGCGCATTTCCTATAAACCCCTGAAATAGCTGCCCTTCGTTTAAGTGCTTGAAATCCACGTGGGGAAAAAAAAATACTTGCAAAATTTTATTTACTGCCTGGATTATAATGACTTAGTGGGATATTTTGAGACAGATGGGTAAAGGGGTAGATTTTGTGGCTACTTAATCTCCAGAGCTGAAAATATTTCTTCATTTGATTGAGGAAACTTGTTATGCCACCAGTGGTTTATTCATTGCATGGATTATTGTTTTGAGCTGGAGCAAGATCTTTTATTTTTGATATTTAAATGGAAAGAAAAAATAAATAGCATGTCCTTTTCAAAGCAAACATTTCAAAATGACCAGTCAATACCAGCTATTAAAAAAAAAAAAAAAAAGGTCCCTTAGCTGGACTTCTACATCATTAAACTCTGAGGGAGTTTTGTTGCAGATGTTGTGGAGCAAGATCCTGCCCTTATACACCTGTCACAGCAGAAGATCTGAGTAAACCCATCACTTCTAAAACTGCTGTCTAAATGTCATTATGATCACTGAGGTATTTGTTCTAGCTTGTTGGTAACAGAGTTTGTGCTCCTTTACATTTTTGTATTTGCTTTGGAGGGGGCGTTTTGGACTAATTAGATTTTGGAGTTAACATCCATGATATCGGTCAATATAGCAGGGTCCCAAGTAAGCCCAGTACGGACCCGTTGTCCTGCCAGTGCTGCAGCTCACATTTCTGCTTCATTCTTCTGCAGGCTTTGAGGGACCCCCTAATGCACGCACGGTACTTACCTCAGACCTAAGAGATACAGCTGTGGAAAGAGAAATATCAAATGATTCAACACCACGTGTTTCTTACCTGGACGTTACTCACCAGTTCACCTAAACCGATAGAAGCTGCTTTCAGATCCCAGACATTCATCTGACAAAGGTACAGTACGTTGAACAAAAGGTGTGAAATAAATTAAAGAATGCATTACAAAACTGTGAAGTCTCCTTAAGTCATCATGGAACTGTTCTTGTCCTGTTATCCACGTTTCATCAAAATGTTTCACTTAGGTGCGTAGAGATCTTTTTTATTTTAAATATATTTTCAAACTGGTTCTTCTGTCCTAGGGAGTTTGCTACTAGATAGGCAGGAATTTGTGACTTCTGTCATTAGGAGAATAAAGGCATCTGAAAGTTTATCTACGACCTTCTTAAGATCAAGTAAGTCCAAAACTATAATTCGGTAACAAGGAATGTAGAAGTGGTTTAGAGTATTCGAAGAGCCCATGAATGACAATGTCCTCTAAAGTTAGACAGACAACAAGGTCCCGCTTCTCAAACTTGAACAGTCTTTTGTGTTTCTGGGTGCCCAAATCTACATGGACTGAAATATGAGCAGGAGGAAAACCACATACTTAAATATTGGACATAAAAAACCTTTGAAGAGGATGAGCACTCACTTGAAACACGCTTTCTAGCTCCTTGCTTCATCTTGAGCTGGGAATCTTGTTTTTCCTCTGAAGCTTCTAAACCCAGCCTTGGCCTTGTCGATAAGTCAGTATTACAGTAACATTTCTGCAGGCTCAGCACAGACACGGTCATCTTCTGCTCGCGTTGCACACCTTACAACAACAGAGCATTTCTGACTGGAAGAAATCTCAAGAACTGTATAAATTAGAAGCCCCCGCAAGCTGCTTTTGAACTCTAGTCTGTGGAAAATAAATGTCATGAATTTGCCACGTAGCCGGCTCATAGGTTCATAGCGTAAAGAAACAGAGTGGTGTTGCTTAAACCCAGCATGAATTTGAACTACGGTAGGAAATGCATAAATACTTCTCAGGGTGTACTTCAAAAAATAACGTGGGGTTTTTTTTTTTCTAGGATATTTGGAAATTTCAGCATTAACAAGGTATGAGGATGGGGACAGATGAAGCAGCGGGGATGCAAACCCCCTCACTCTGTTTTGCCAGACTGGTTCACTTTTTGACTGTGCCTCCAACCACAGGTACGAACATATTTTTCATGGGTTCCCCAGTGTCAGCAGCTGAGCACATTAGTGTCACTTGTGGCTGCAGCATCCCCGGAGTGGGCGCCTGTCTAATGGACAGTGGTGGGAGCCGGCAGACACAAAACCCCTGAGCTGGAGCCCATCAGGCAGCGAGTGTCGGATGTGTCAGCTCCTGCTTCTTTGCAGAAAATGTTTCTTGCCGTCTCCAGCCCCATTGCTCCCTCTGAGTGTGCGTGCCAGCTTTAGTGCCTGCTCCACTTCTTTCAGGTATTTTTGTGTTCACATCCCGATAACATTCTAAAGCCTCATCTTTTTGCTGACAGTGGTAGGAAATATTCTTCACCTTTGACCAAATCCTGACTTGCTTTATCCTTGTTCAGGCAAAACTCTCGTTGGAAAATCCCTGACTGGAACAAAGAATGCTTGATTCAGCCTTATTGCATATTAACACTGCAAAAAAATTAGAACTGTGAAGATTTTTTTAATAATCTGACCCATCATTGGTCTCTAAGGAACAAGAGGAATCCATGTCTTAGAATTTTTAAAGACCTAATAAATAATTTGCCATAACCACAGGGTACCATGGCATAATGGAGCTAAGGTAATATTTAATTTGCTTATTTACAGCATTAAGTCAAATATTCTGTTTCTTTCTCTCTCTCTCTCTATATATATATTAGTATTTATTGTGATAAATATTTCAAGTATCAGTGCTCGGCTCTCCACAGATCTTCTTGGTGTGTTTTGGAGCCTCACACCGTTAAAATTATTCCATTATGCTATTAAAGCCTCGAATGTGCAACATGCCATACACCTCAAGGCATTTCTCAGTTCATTTTTATCTTTTTGAATACCTGTAGCTTCCTTTCTGCACTAACATTTTACTGCAAGCATTCTCTCGTATCTGCCAGTTAACTTTCCCTTGAAGCCCAGTGGCCTCCTCTGCTCTGGTGGTCACTCATCTTGCCCCTCTCAGATCTCAGAAGGGGGTGGCAAGCAACACAGTGAATGAAATATCAAGCAAATTCACATCAAATGGCAGTGTAACCCCCCCGGGTAGTAAACAGGCATCAGGTGTAGATATATTCTGCCCCGTAACTCGCCATTCTCCTTGGCGTTCGCGAGAGCCCTTTGCACTGATTGTGCCAAGGTGCCTACTTCGTCCGTGCGCATATTCGAGCCTGACTAATGCGGAGCAGCTCCGTGCGGTCCCTTACCGGATCGCTGGTGTTATGATTCTTAATTAGAAATGCAACACTGGGTAGAGGGTGGTGGGGCGGAAAAGCAAGGGGAAGAAACAAACGGCAGAGAGGAACTGTTTTGTTGATGCCTGTAGTCTCGGCTAAAATACAGCTCCTGCTGCATTTCTTCCAGCAGCACAAGCTGAATCTTTCCCCTCATTTGATACAGTGACCTCTCAAGTGCATCATTGCCCTGAGGGCTGAGGGCAGTCCAGCAACTGTTAAACCCCTTGGGTTGATAATCTTCTCCCACATTTGCCCTTAACACCAGACATACCACCATTAGCTACAGCTCCACTGGTGCTCATTAGAGCCGATCAATATAGACTAACATAAAGAATGCTGCTGCGCCTTCTGTTATTTTTCAGTTACTGCAAATTTACAGACTCTCCCCTACAATACAAGGCTTTGCTGCTGTACTATGTAAAAAAGAGGATTTGAGACAAAAAAAAAAAAAAACCCAAACCAACAAACCCAGACAATTTTTATTAGATGCCTAAATGTAATTTATCTTGCTGCTCAAAACACCTTGTTACTAGAAAGCGTACAGAAGATGTTCTTACAGAATTCACTTTGGATTAAGTTACCGTAAAATTGCAAGTTGGGCAAATCACAGCGAACGCACTGATGAACAAAATCAGGCACATTTTCGTACGGAAGAGTGTTTGAGCCTGTAAAGTCTATGCAAATACTTCCATGAGCTTAGCCTGATATTTTTAAGCCCGCTGGCTGAGTCAGTGCACTTTGCAGTTGGGTAGCGATCGTGCGGCCAGTTGAAGGTCTATATGTCGAAGGCATATATGTAGAGTGGCTTCAGCACTGCATGCTACCACCAGCAGGTGTTGCCAAAGATCATAGCAAGAGCAGCAACAACAATTAACAAATATATCATTCTCTTTCCACATTTTATCCCAAAGAGTCTTTCAAACGATTCGCGTACCACTGATCACCATAGAAAACAACCAACAAACTACATGAAAAGGTACAAAAATTACCTAGCTCGTATGAGGTATTTTGCAAGGAATGACACACAAGTATGCAATTAGGTGGGAAGACTAAAATTTTTTACTTTTCATTTGCATTTGAAGAGAAGGTAAGTCAAGAAACCTCACGGGATTTACCGAAGGCCAATGCAAAGTGAATATAAAAGTTGGGATTTCTCGTGCTTTGTTCTTTAGCCACTTTGGCCATTCAGATTTTATGTTACTGCTTAGGACGTAAAGCAAGGAAAATGCAGCATCCAGCCAACCTCAGGAGAATTGTGATGAGATAGACAATAAACATTTTATTCAGTATAAAGACAGATATTACTTATCATGGATAAACCCGGCGACCCCAGGATGGTTAAATGGGTATATGGAACATTAAAAATATTGGCAGCATGTTGAGTTCCAATGAATCAAGAGTAAAGAAAACCTCATCTACACCACGTCTTTCCATATTACCGAGACTTAAAGCCTCCTGTATGTTACTCAAAATGGTGGCTTTAAGAGTTCAGTGTCACTTGCTGAATGAAAAGGAATTTTGGACTATTTGAGCTAAAGAAGTAGCTAATGGTAAATTTTACCTGTTTTCATCAGGTACATCATTCAACAGTTTCACTTTTCTCATCGTTCTCCAGTGCTATAGGCAATTAAATACTTCTGTGGAATCGCTTATTTATTCAAGACCTTTCTGAAGAGCTGAAAGGGTATGAGAATTTCATTTGTGAAACGAGGCATTTCTCAAAGTCCATTAAAGCACCTTTACTTATAGAACGACACAACTTCTCCAGATGCGTCCTTTGCTTTAGTGGACCTATTTGCATCTTAGGTATTACTTAGCGTGAGTAATATGGTAGGACTGAGCCCTTGATGATAGGCTGATTAATGAAATCCGTTCTGCTGGGTGAACATAATGGAAAATGTGATTCTGTTGGCTTCTAAAGTCTGAAATTCATCTCCATGCAAACGACACACATTTTATGTATGTCATAAGCCTTCTACTATCCTTCTGCTTAGATGGGGATTTCATCCGGTGAATGGAAGGGTAGTTGTTACATCCATTAATGTCGTTAAAATGTACCCAGTAAACCCATTGCTTATGACATTGCCTCAAGTTTGAATCTTCCCTTCAAGAAGAACTTGGATAAGCTTGAGGAAAAATAATCAGTGAATGAGACCTAAAAAAACCTTTTTGAAATAGCACAATTTTTAGGGCGGGGGGGAGTGTGGGGAAATCTATTTGGTGTTAAGACTTTTGGTGAAAGAAAGTGGCAAAATCACTTGGTGTATTACTGACTGAGTTAAAAAATGGCAGCTGCTTTCTAATTTGTACCTTTCTCCCTCAGCTTGCTGTTGTCAGTCGTCCTTATTCATAGTCTCCTAAATTAATGGGCTGTATGACCTGAGCTCCCCTCTTTAATTCCATGTAACTGTGAACCTCACCCTTACGTTTCTGGCCGGTTGGGTATGAGTTCCTTACTTCTCCCATGATGAGGACAGAAAAGAGCCATATTTTCCGGACCGTGCTTCATTTCTGTAGTTCTTTTCTGAATTGCCTCCAACTTTTCCAGCATTTTCAAGCGTAGGATCCAAGAGGGAGCACATATCTCAGCGATGGGTTCGCAAATCTTGCTGACAGCAGTAATAATTCCTCACCACGCCCCCTCGATAGTCCGTAATTTTCAACAATGCCGCAATATGGAGCTAACAGTGACTGTCCAATTGAGAGTAATACGTTGTGCGTTTTGATCAACAGGGAAAGGTTTTTAGGAACTTTCTCTTGTCAAAGCCTGATCTATATTCCAAGCCCTAATTATTGACCAAGTTGGCACTTTGTGCAACAATGTCTTTGGTTGTAAATTAGCTGGTTTTAATGGTCTGCAGCAACGCTTGCGATATCCTCTTTAGTGCCAAGTTTGAATGATGGAACTTGCTATGTGTGCTGACACTTTTTATTCTTAAACACCTGACGTGCAATATGTTCCCGTGAGTTTTAAAGGGTAAGATAAAATGTCAAAATTGTTCAAAAGTATCATGTATATTTTTTACTCGGAAAGTTACATACTCAAAACTCTAATCAGTCCACCTGGATTTATGAAATCCCTTGTTATCGTAGCGGTGTGAAAACTGGACTACAGATAAAGAAAATGGTATTTTTATAGAATGCTCCTTTGAGATGGGGCTGCTCCTCTGTTGTCAATGTAGGCCGAAGTGCCAGTGGGAAGTGCAGTACATGACCTTAGTCAATTAGCAGGGTCTCCTTAATCTCCTGGGATTACTTTGATCTGCAATATCAAGTCTAACACCTTAATGAAATTTTACAGATAGTCACAGAAGACATCCATGTAGCGAAAAAACAATTTCATTTTATACCGAAACTCCTAACACATGCTTAATAAATCCCCAGAAGGGAAATAATAACTATAACCATATTCAACATAAATTTCTCTCTCTTTTTTTTTTTTTTTTTCGCCCCCCCACTGTGTTTATGGCTGAGAAAAACAAGATTATAATAGACAGGTCTTTGCTTGTGAAAATTGGGAAGAGCTCAAGCTGCTGATTCGCATTTTCCTTGTGGAAAACATGTTATTTGTGGCCGTTACATTTTAAATCTCCTGAAGTAAGGGTGGTGTGCCAAATCTTAATGGTATTGGTTGTGAGAATCTATTTCTGATACATGAAAATTCCATGTACCACTGTCCTGATTTGTGTATTCAACCCTGCTCGGTTTTAGACTTGATGCTCACTCAAATCTTTTTTGTCACTCTGGTCTGATCAGTTTTGGTGAAGTTATTTGGCCCATTTCTGATAGATTTACTAAGTGACAAGTGTCAAAAAATTTTTGATCATGTGTGGACTTTGCTTGCTGTTATCTTCTCTGCTTATTCAGACAGTTTCACCTGAAGGGTTTGCAGGCTCCAGCTTGCAGAACTGCAGAAACTTTTTACTGGGAATTCTTTTTTTTTTTTTCTGGGAAAAGGCTCCAGGATTCCCTGCCCAGAAGTGAAAATGCTGCACGGATTTATGCTGTCTTGAGAAGAAGGAAGGGAGCAAAGGATGGGGTTTAATTAGGCCACAGCTTTACTAACTCAGTTTATGTGGGAATTACGCAGGGATAATACACATGGTGGGTGCTGTATCCCAAGGTTTGCCCTCCTCCTTTCTGCAGCTTCTTGCCTCCTCTAGCTTCATCAGCAGTGGAGATCCAGCAGGATCCGGCTTCACTGTCCCCCATCAGAGCACCCTGCAGTCAGCCTAGGGAGAAGGTCCTGCCTCTGCCCTGATCTCCAGCTTCATTGCAAAATCCGTAACAGTTTCCAGGTGGGAATCAAATGATCATTTTGGATTCCTGGTGTTGAAAGATCAGAGAAGAAACCGCTCCAGCCACTGCGGGACTCTCCGACTGTGATTTGGAGAGGTACCCAGTGGCACTCGGGAGGATCTGCTGCCCTGTGCAGTAGTGGCGATGGTGGTGGTGGTGGCTTCTCTTGGCCCTTTGCAGGGCCAACCTGTGTAGGAAAGGGCTCAGGCTGACGAGGGAGGGTTTCTACACTCTCCACGGGTGTGCAGAGGCGGTAGCCACTTTGAAGCTAATTGGATGGCTTCTGTGAGTAAAATAAACTGGATGTGGTCCTTTCTGCTGCAGCCACCAAACCACCACGTGAGAAGTACAGCATTTTATTCTCTGCTGCTGTTGCTTGCAGGGCAATCCCTCTGCTTATCTAAGGCATTTCACCAAAATCTCTTCTTCTTGGGGTCTGACCTGCAGTCCTGAGGCTTTAAAGGTGGAATTTTGCCTGAGTGACGACTCCGGCATTCACCACCGCAGCTCAAGAACACGCAATGTCTCTCCTGAAGCTCTACATACCCAACATATCTATCCATAATTAGATATGATTAGAGGAACCAGAGACGTTCAAGAGCTCTATTTTATAAATTGCTTTCTGCAGTCAAATTAAGGTTTATTGCCAAGCGTCTTGTGGTTTACGCCAACTCCGATTTGCACAGTTTTATACCGTTGTTTTGCTTGTTGTACTCATATGGCTATATAGCAAAACTAAATCAGCTCTCCCCGTAGGCTCAACCAGTGAGCTTTCCAGTGTGCAGAACTCAATGGACAATCCCCATAACGTTTTCTGGTTTTTAATGTATTCAGTAACTGTAAAAACCTCTTAAAATTGAACAAGGTTATAAAACTTGGCTCTATACAGATTCCCCTAATTAGCATATGACAGATACATGCAGTCATTCCACTGTGCTCTCCTCCGGTAACTGCTTAACATAACTATAAAACGGCTTCCACGAGGTAGGGCAGGCACCGGCTTTGTCTTCACGCGCATCTGTTGCATTTTTTAAAGGAAAAATAAAGTTTTAATTTTTAAAATCTCAATTTTAATAATGCATGAAAAAATGGAAAAAATTCTACTTTATTTTCATCCAGGTCTCATCTTACATCTTTTTCAGCATTGCCAAATGGTCCCAAAGTACTTTCTGTCCGCTGTATCATTCCAACTGTGGTGATGTGCTCCTGGTGACCAAGGGGAGCGTTGTTGAATTCTGCCACCGATGTGTCAGCTCCGGCCTCAGTTTACAGCAGCATCGGAATTTCTGTAAGTGCATGCGTTTGTGGGATGTGGGTCTGGCTGGGAAGTTGTTTCTGGGGGTTAGTAGAAGAATATGGTGTATCTCCGTATTGTGGATATGCGTATCTCATTATCGAGGCAGTCTGTCTCTTCTCCCCAGGAACAAGCGACAGGATGAGAGGAAACAGCCTCAGGTTGTTCCAGGGGAGGTTGAGGTTGGCCCTGAGGAACAATTTCTTCCCCGTTGGGGTTGTCCAAGGCTGGCCCAGGCTGCCCAGGGCAGTGGTGGAGTCCCCATCCCTGGAGGGGTTTCCCAGCCGTGTCGAGGTGGTGCTGAGGGACAGGGGTCAGTGGGGACCTGGCAGTGCTGGGAGAACGGTTGGACTCGAGGAGCTTAAAAGTCTTTTCCAAGCAAAGTGATTCTATGATTCTGTGACCTCTCTTAAATGCTTGACCTGTTGGGCAAAACTCACAAAATCAGATATTTATGTCAATAGGAACTCCTCAAACGCAAAATTGCAAAAATACCAAAATCACAGAAGTCACGCACATATTTGAGTGAATTACCTGAGTTAGGATTGCCAATGCAATTCTTAATTTTTTAGCTAAGCAAACAAGCCTTTCATTAACTATTTATAAACTACTGGGTTTTCAGTTAATGATCTCTATCTGAGATATGTTAGGTAAAGTATTTTTCACAAATATTCATAGGTCTTTTGAAATAAATTAATTTTTAACCTTTTTGGTCTTCGTTTTCCACAAGTAACCCTGCAAGCAAAGCTCTAAGATGCGTGAAAAAGTAAATAGTGAATAGTGAATATCTAAGCAAGAATTTTGTTATTTTTAGCTAGTTTAACTATTACAGTTTAATAATTAGATTTATTTTAAGCGGTCAATTAAAAAAAAAAATTCAAGTGCATCATAAATCAATCTTGCCAATATTGTGTTTCTAGGCTTCAAATGCGTATTTGGCCATGTGAGGGCTCACAAACAGAGAGACTGTGGACGTTCTTCCTCTGGATTTTTATATTTGAACGGGCAGTTTAGGGAAAGGGAGGAAATAACACCATCCCCCTTTTACCGACAGAGATTTGAGTGTTTTAAACATTAAGTAGTTTATGCCAAAGAAATTTAACCCAGATTTTTGAATCCCCGTTCCATGTTTTAACTTTAAGATCACACTTCAGCAGTCATTTGGCTGATAGCGTCCTTAAATCACGTTATGAAGAAATACAGTATTTGCTCTAGAACTTGCTATTTTGTTCCATGGAAAACAGCACCCTGCACTGTACAGCAGTAACATCGGATTTCTGGGTGTTGTAGCCCTCAGGAAAGTGCAGGAAGGAGTTTATTTGCGGTGAACACTGTGGCCAACGCCCATGAACTGGAGATGTGAAAAGAAACCTAAATAGCTGAGAAGTCGTACAGGAGACAGTGAGTGGGTGAGTCCAAGCCGAGCAAACTCAAGCTCAGAGGAGTCGCACAGAGCAGTAAAATAGGAATATGTCTCTCCCCCCGCCCAGAGCGATGCTGCCAAGGCACGGAGCATTATTTCCCCTTGCACTTTGCAGGGTCGTGTGCGATACGTGAGGCAGTGATGAGACCCAGATGGGAGATAGCAAAGCTCTCCTTAATGACTGCTGATGGTTTCCTGCGCGTAGCCTAATAGAAGCAGACAGCAAAGATTCTTATCTTGCCACGGGAAGCCTGACAGCACAGTATTTTTCTTGATACCGGGATTATTTTGTTATAGACTCTATAAACACACTCCAAAAATTACTCAGGTTCCTATGGTGTTTGCTTATGCCTGTGTGCGAGAACATTTTGGTTGCACAGGTAAGTCCCGTACGCATTTTTAATTTAAAACAATCTCCTATAACAATAAGAAAGCTTTCCCATCTAAATATGAGAAATCTCTGCATATCGGATTAAAAAATCTATATTCATTGTGGGGGGAAAAAAAAGAAAAGATTACAAAAGACCAAAAGCTCTAGGGTTCAAGCTAATTTTTCATCTTTTCCATGGGGAACAACACTGGTAAATGTTAAGAAACACCCTTCAAGAACCTTTAATTTGTTTTTCACTCTCCAAGATATAGATTTTCTCCTTCCCATTTAAGTAAAAAAAAAATTTCCTGTGGGTTTGTAGAGTCATTTGAGAAAATATATATACATTTGTATATTATTAGATGCTTTCTAACATAGCTTTGATTATGCTGTCAGATCAGCCTAGGCAGAATTTGACTTGTAGCCAGGTCCACTAAGTTTCATTATCTTCTCAGGAGATATTTGTTCCTGTAGATCACACAAATCAACTGCAGGATCAGGTCCTTGTTCCAAAATCTCGGTTTCATTGCGGTCAGCAGAAAAATCCCTATTGACCCATCATGGGGCAGGATGTTGCCGTGAACAGCCAGTCTTTTGAAGTTACTGGGAGCAGGATTAGGTCATTTTATTTCTGTTCTAGCCTGTGATGTTGCAGTTCTACAATTGGTTTTGCTGCTGACCTGCCGTTGAATTTAAGAAGATACAGACGGATCCAGCCTTGTTTAAAAGCAAAATGCAGAAAAAGAATTAGAACTAGTGCTTAACCCTATGTTTTAGTGTCATCTTAGATTAACAGAGGTGTGCATGTGCTTTTAGAGGTGCATGTACACTTATATAATGTGTAAAAACACACATAAATTTGTGTGTGTATGTAAGCACCCTGTAATGAGGAATTTTGTTCAAAATACCGAGGATTTAAGTAGATGTATAATACCTTGCATTTTCTAAAATGATCATTTTATGCTCATTAATAAGTTTCCATCCACGGCATTCTGTGAACACCTGGTCAGAAAGGTAAGTCTTCTAGCCTCCATTTTACAGATGGGAAAACTGGGGCAAATTGACACAAGAGGGTGATGACAGCGGGTTGTTGCCACCTTTAAAGACAAGAAATTGCCCGTGGAACTGGCAGTGGTGAAATGGGGAGTTTGAATGCTTCTGTGCTCATCAATCACTGCTCAGTGCTGGTGTCTCAAAGTACTCTGCTACAACTGGCTGTGTTTTATATTCAGGCAGAAATTGCCATTCTTGGAGAATTCAGCTGTAAAGCTTCAGTTGTTGTAGCAAGGGTGAAACTGCATAGAAGTTATGGTGGACTTAAATAATAACAGCATTTGCCTCCTGCCCCTGAGTTTACAGGTATGTGTATGTGGACAGGCCTGTTTATCCTTGCAAATTGCCATCACCTACTTCCGTGCTACAGGAGGGTTTGGATATGCATGCAGAATGCTGTGGAGATTAAAATGGTGTGTATTTCAATATCTAAGATCGAACCTCATTAAAAGAACTTCCTATATCATTTATCAAAGCAAGTCAGAAGGGGAGGTTCAGGGCAGACCACAGTAGCCAATGACCTCCAATCTTAATTTCGTAACGTGAGTTAATGTAGTTTGTGTTATGCTATGTGCAATTTCTTTTTAGCTCCACATGTCTTAAACACATGTGAAATGAAAATAAAATATTGTTTCCATTAAGTAAGGTGCTTTTCTTTCAATTTACATACCATCGACGAAGTCTTGGCCTCCGCATTAATGAGTTCCACTTGGATATTTGGAAGTTGTCTCTAACTTGGCTTTGTTCTCCAGAACTTATCCACGCAAGTATTTGCAGGTGTGTGAGAAAATAAGCTTTACGTTTAATGAGTCGTACGCTACATTTATTATTCTCATCTGTCCATGTCCATATCTGGAAAGACATTCACCCCATAAATGCTGTTGTGGCTGGGACGTTGAGTGGGAATTACACCAGGTGACAGTGGTCCTACGCATGGGGCCAGCAAAAGGTCCCCTGGCCACTTCAGTGCGTAGTGTGGGGCATAAGCAGGATTTAAGCAGGACAAAAGGCTTGTGCTGGCACCCTGTCCAATTGCTCGAGTTGGCTAGAGCTGGCCGGGGAGGCAAGACACACTTTAATTTGCAGTAGAATAATCTTACAGCATGACTATTCATATCACACATCGTCAATAGCGGCTAAAAACACTGAAGAATGCAAAGTACAGCAGAGTGTTGCAACAGTTCACTAGGTGATTTGAAAAACCACGCTAGGAAATTTGAGCGTGAGATGACAAAGTCAGGGCTGGATATTTTTTTCCATTCATTTTCTTTGATGCATTTTTTGGATAGCTGGTTGGTTTTTGAGTTGGGAATGTCTTTTATATGAATGCGCAGTATAGTTTTATGTAGAGATTTTTGGGAGGGGTTTTAAAAGCACAGCTGAAACAAGAAAATAAACTTTAAGCAAGAACTTAGTCTTCATGCCTGAAATTATGCCATCAGTGAAGTCAGTGGCAAAACTATGGACTTCAAGATCTGTAGGATTTGACCTCTGGGCTTTGGAGCTGTGTTGGCAAGAAAGAATAAATAAATCCTGCAAAATGATATATGAACTTCATAACTACTGCCTCGCTTCTTAGACAGGCTATACAATAAAATATCCTAAAGATCTGGTACTGGCTTTCCCTATCGAGCTAATTTGTAGTCGAGCAGCTTGGAGCATGTTCTTAAACATGCTGAATAAGCTGAGGAAGAGAGAACTAAGAGCAGTGTGTATATGAAGGGCTTGGAGCAAAAGTTTTCAATGTCAAAGTGCATTGGATCAAACGCTAATATTAGCTGATCAGCTAGAAATCCGGTTTCCTCAAAATCTGACCTTGCTTTACTCTTTGCGGGACGTTTGCTGCAACGCCAAATTTTTTACCTTCCAGAGCACTGGTTTTGCAGAACTAAAAAGTTGCTTTTGTTATCAGAAAATAGCTTGAAAAGATTATTTTCTTGCTCTCTGTGCCTGCAGAAAGATTAACAGCTTTTTTTCTGATTAAAACTGAAGGCAAATGTGGAAAAATTTAGGCTAAATTGGCTTGGTTGAAAAAATACGACTGACAAGGTGGTGATAATACCCTAAATCATCTCAAACTATTCCTGGAACCTCCCCTATAAATAGTTTTCCTAAAATTGATTCTTTCCATCCAAGACAGCTTGTGGCAAGCATTTTCCCAAGCAACCTTTTCATCTGCTTGTTTACCCAGAGCCTCCCCATCCATAAGTGCTCTCTGGAAGGTCGGCCCCCGGGGCTTCTCCTACATTTAATTCCTTACCGACGGGTATCAGAAACTTGTCTGTCTTCACCATGCTCACAAATTTTGTGTATGGCAGTCGGAGGAGCTGCCAGACGAGAGGCCGACCTCCTCCTTTTAGTCTCCTGGTGTTGTCTGCTAATGGGGAAGCAAGGAACCAAACGCAGCCAAGTTGCATGGGGTCGTTGTGCTATCGCTGGATTACACCAGCGTTCCCAAGAAAGTCGCCATGAAAGAAACTGGCCTTCCGGGGCAGAACATGGACGAAAGGTTGGATCTGGCTTAGAAAAATGAATTGGTGGTAAAAGAAAGCAAATGCTGGTGTTAGGTTTACTCCCCAAATCACTGGTGCAGGTGGAAAAATGCCCAAAGCTGCATCACCTGGACATTGAAGATAGGATGTGCTGGAGGGTTGTTAACCCGACACGGGCATGCTGTGGGGATGGGATTGGGGAATGACTTCTCCACCTCAAAACGCGTCCTGTGTGGCAGAGACAGAAGAACTCGGGAGCTCTGAGAGGAGCTCAGTCCAGTTCCCCCACGGGGAAGCGCGCGTGGGTCCTGCCCTTGCACAGCCAGCCCCAGCCCCCAGAAGGAAGGCTCGGGCCATTTCCTCTCGCAAGCTATAAATGTTTCATGCATTGTGCTAAAGCTACATATGTTTCTAGGACAGATTCACTTCTCGGAGACAGGCGGATGGCATATGTGCTCGTGGGTTGTTCTTGTTTTACAACTACATATTTATGTTGGAAATCTGAGGATATGTTACCTTCTCCTTCATCCGTATTCAATTTATAACTCAGCCAGCCGGTGTACGAAGGACAAGGAAGTAAATATAGTAATATGACATATTTATTTTTATTTGTTTTATTTGTTTGTGATACTGCAATGTTTTATGTACTTTTCTATATCTGTTTTCTATTTTCCCCAGTGTTTCACAGCACATTTGATAAGTTTGGAAAATCATATATCTTTCTGGACTTTGAAAATTACTGATTTTACTCTTGTTTGAGCTGTAACACTCCTAGCTTCTGTGTTAGTGGTGCCTTTTCCTACCTTTTCATGATATTATTTTTAAACTATTAGATATATTTTGCCTTATTTTTTTCCTTAATGCACTTTGCACTACCAGACTTCAGATTTTACTTGTATTCCATGTTCATCCCATAGCTGCTTCTTGTCCTTTTGCACATTATTTCTGTCTGTTATATTCAGACTTTTGCTGCTGTGGTTGCAGGAACCCGTCAGGCCACTCATCAACTTCCAGCTGCACGCAGGAGAGCAGTTACTCCAAAGGCAATATACGGAGGCTCAGCTGCCAAGCCTGGGAGTCCAGGGGCTTTTGCAGCACCTCCAAGTGCTGGAAACCTTCAAGGCAAAAGAAGCTCTGGGTCATCACTGGAGACCGGGGCATGGGAATTGCTGCCCGCGAGGCAATGGGAGCAGCCTTTAAATGTGCCACAGTCTTTAGCACACGTGAGCCATGAACAGGTCAATACAAGACTTATCATCCTGGGAAGATTTTGCTCGTAACTAGTTTTTTGAGAGATGCCGTAATTCAGACGGGCACTGGTTCAGCAAAACTCTTGACCTTTGGTGCTCACGGGGTCAGACCTGATGATCATTGCAGCTCTTCCTGGCCTTAAATCCTGTGAAACAGCATCTCCCACTGGAAAATCCTGGTTTAGGAAGTGTGCGACACTTTTTCCTCATGCAAGAATGTTCCTCCTTCCCCTCGGACCACACAGCAGATCCCACATCCCAAGCAGCGTGACTTGGTAAGAAGATCTGCAGGTGCACCTTGCTGAAACACTGAGACAGAATTTAAATGTGAGAATGGAAATGGATTTTTTTGGCAGCCAACCTGCTCATACAGAACGACTTAGGATGGCGCTTGAGGCACATGGTGTAGCGGGAGGTGATTGCAGGTAAGGTCAGTAAGTATGCCAGGACCAGCATTCCCCTATTAGTTGCCCAATTTAAATGCTCCAGACCAACCAGCTGACAAAACACTTGCTCTGGAGTAGTGTCCCAGTGCTGCCGTGTGACAACCGAAGATTTCCTGGTGTTTGTCTTTTTTGTTCAGTTGGCCACTTTTTTTTTTTTTCCCCTAGAAGCAAAACTAGTCCCCAGAAAAATCTGTTGCAAGGTACATTACAAAGCCAGGAACATTAAAAGGAGCAAAAGGAAAGCCAAATTTCTTGCGTAAATGAATATAGTTTGGGGTTTTTTGTACTGTGGGAAGGCAGAGCTCTCCCTGCTGCAATTCTTGGTTTAAGGACAAACAGTGCAAACATTGCCAGAAATTAGGGTTGTGGGCAGAAATTATTATTTTATTCTTGTTTTTTTAAACAGTGCTAATTGTAAAAGCTGCATTGCTGGAAGGTGGAGAAAGGCTTCCAAAGTTCACTGACTTACCAACCCTGACAGCGATTCTCCTGACAATGGCACAGCAGGTCCACAGTGGCAAAGCCTAATTGACAAAGATCAAAATCTAATTTGGATAACACCAGGAGCCGAGGGGGTCATGCTCCAAATAGTGCTTGAGCCACAACCAGCCGTGTTTGTCATTTCACGGGGAAAATGCAAAAAAGATCATTTCAGGTCCCCAAATGAGGAAGATGCCAATGATATTGAAAAGCACACGCAGGAAGAAGCCTTGCTCCTGAGGGTGCAATTACCGCGGCTGTGATGTGAAATGATAAAATATATTAAGTAGGTTTTAATGTTGTAACAAAGGGTGGCCCTGCACTGGGCATAAAGAGGAAAAGAAGATCCTTTGGGCACCTAGATGGAAAACAATACGACCATAGCTATTAGCGGAGCCTTTCATGGTAGCATCTATCCTGTGCGTCACTGGGATGAGTATTTCCATACCTGGAATATAGGTCACTTCTCCTTGTAAGACCCAGGCATCTCACTGTTATTGTTATCTATTAATTCCTTGAAAGGAACCAGCCTAACCTATCCATGGCTTGAAATTAAAACACAAAATATGCTGATGGTCATCGTACCCTCATTTCCCCCTCTTTTCTCGGGTAATGGACCATGGGCAGTGTGTTTCACAGATCCAGTCTGACTCTGACAAACCATGACGGAGGACACGAAAGGCTGATATTCCTGGTCTTTTAATGTGCATTCCAAGGGCTTTCCCAAACAAAAGAAGTCTGAATATGATAACAGAATATCCTAAACGATTCCTTTCTATACTCAGTGTCATTTGCTGGCAATAAAAAGAAGTTTTAAGTAAATCTGGGAGCCCTCTTTACCTTTTGAAGGGGAGAATGCTGTGTTTGACTTGTCCATCTACCCTCTTGAAGATTCCATGAGATTTTACTCGCTCCTCGCCTCTGTCTGTAAGTTGGATCTCGCTTCCCCATTTATAATTTGCAAATCACAGTAGCAGATAAATAATTTCAAGACCTTCCCCTGTGTCAGTCCTGAATTCATATAAGCGGTGCAACTCATTGAAGGTAACAGAGTGATAAGAAAATTTTATGGAAGAGGTTTTCATGAAAATAAAGGAAAATTATTTCATAATGGACAGCAAGAAGAAGGGCATTTGGAGGCAAATCCGGACTGAGCTGCAAGGTCACCTGGGCTCGGGGGTGGTGACCCGTTTGTTTGCCATTTTGACGCTGTGAAAGGATTTAGTGAGATTTTCAAAGGGAGTTAGGAGCATGAGGTCCATTGACTCAGCTTTTCAAACATGGAAATCAGTCCAAAGCATAAACCCTGGTGCATTTGTGCTCCTAAGCAACTTCAGGTTCAGAAAACACAGCCCCGTTCTAACGCTTTATAGAAAAAATAAATACTAATAACGTAAATGAAAGCAAAGAGGTGCACGAGCCTACTTTGGCAGCTTGAAATTATTTAGAGGATGAATAAAAGGATAGTAATGAAACAAATCCTGCCGCTGGCCGGCACTCTCGGTTTTGGTAATACTTCAGTTTTGCAGCAATTTGGCAAACCTCTTGTAAACGGTCCAAGGACGCTTCAGCGGAGCCTTTAGAGAGCAGCAATCTGTACAGCACATTAATTTGGCACGTTGAGCAGCCCAGGTCTAGCTCAACACAGAGGTAGCATAAAGACTTCTTATACTTACTGTTCCCGGTCGGAGGTTAAAGTCATCGACAGGCAGTGTTGAAAAGATGGCAACAGAGCTGCCTGTGCACCATCTGATCCGAAGGATGGCGTTTCCCTGTGCTGACTAATACCAACATTTAAAAAGGAAAGAACAGCAGAGGTTTAGCTGGACTTTTTTGCAGTCTATGCCTTTTTATTTTCATGCTATTTCTCATGAACTGGAGGGTGACGGGCTGGGCAGCACAAGTTAGGGAGAGGCGGGGGTGGCTTCTCAGTGTGACTCACCGTTCGTCGTGCTTGTCAGGGTACTGGTGAGATTTAAAGGTTCTTTTTGTGACAAAAAAAATGAATGATTTTTATATTCTCAGAGGTGAAATCAAACCAATCCCATTAATTTCAATTAAAATGTTACCTGTCTCAAGCTATCTCTTTTTTTCACCCTCAAAGACTGTTTAGGGATGAGAAAAATGAAATATTAATGCATTCTATAAATAATATGTGTGAGGTCTGTGGGGACACAGAACCCCCACATCATTAGTTAAATTGATCTTCCTCTTAGATTTTGCTGGAAATCGGGGGGTTGTGTGGCTTAGTTTTCAGGGAAAGTGGTCAAACCTGGGACTGAACAGCTGCGTATCTGATATGGAGCTGAGGCTTCTTTACGGTCATTTTACATGTGGTCTCATGTCAGAAGTTTCAGGAGGGGCTCTGGTAACCCTTACTGATGCAATGAATTTGGCTATGATGTTTTCACCTGTCAGGGACAGCAGGATTGTGACCTTTAATAGGAAATAAGTAGCAAAGCACAATCGTGGTTCATTGCCTGCAAGTATAGATTTTAATTTGATTTCCATAGTTCTCTTTCTCAGTGCCCCAAAGACATTTTTTTGTCAAAATTGACATCTTAAACACACAAGACCATCACAGGACGTGAGTAGCTTCTAACAAAGCAGGAGCTTCACCTGATTTCTGCAGGAGCTGTTGCGGGCTACCTCAGCTTCCTCTTGAAAATAAAGCACAGTGTGGTTCCTTCCTCCTTCCCCCAAATGCAGCAGAGGACTTGCTAAATCTAGCAGCTGTTTTCCCCTTTTTTAAATTTTTTTGTAATAACATAAAGTTGCTGCATGAACAACCAGCAATGTTTATTAATAGAGATCTCCAATTTTGGAGTCTTCGGTAAATTGAGAACATACTGAGAAAGAATCTTATCGCTCGAATCGGAGGAAATCCATTTCCAAGTTGTCTGTTTTTCATCAAATTAAAATTAGTTTCATGGGAATATGAGAAGGTTTTTATAATTAGATAGTGGAAATTTGCCTAGGTTATCTTCCACTTATTTGGATGTAACATAAATAACAGGAATGTCACATCATGCCAGTATTTGCTCATCTAACTCAGCACAAATCCTGGGTCAAGTAAAAAAAGATTTGAAAACATTTGAGTGCTTGTTGCTTAGAGACCATTTTTAACCACTAGAAGGGTCTCACTCAAAATTGCACAGCAAAAAAATCTGAAAATTGTGAATAGTTGCACGCCTCTCTCAAAGGCTTTGCTGAGGCAAAACACTCTCCAGAGTCATCCATGAAGTGACTGAGGGTGATGTACCCCTTCCCCAGCCAGCACAAACATGGGATGGGGGATTATTTGGACGTATTTCTCCTTTACCATTACATCCAGTCAGAAATAAGCAACTCTTGCTTTTGGAAGTTTCTATTTTAAGGATTATGATAATTTCTGCTCTCTGCTCTCTATATTGATTATTGAACCTGATTGGTTTAGGTGAAAATCCCTGAGGTTTGGAGCCTGTCCCATGGCCGGGAGGTTCCAGCGATGTGTTAGTGCAGCAGCGGCAATGGCTGGAGCAGCTCTCAGCCCTCCCATTGCAACTGGCTCCTCAAAGGATCGATGTCCACTATTGCCGCAACAAACTCTTTCCCCTAGAAACTGCAAAGTAAGGGAGCTGGAAGCCAGATCAATGACAAAGGATATGAAAGCGAATGCAGGTGACACTGATAGAGAACCAAAATGGGGCTTTCAGGAATGGTTTTATTTTTTTACCCAATTAATAACAAAGAGACATGGGGCTAAGTCCTGCTGTTGGGGAGGCACAGGGGCAAAACTTGCAATGAGCTGCAGGTCAGTGCTCAGTGACAATCAACAGCGTCTGTGGTGGCCTGGGGTCTTCTGCTCCACACCACCAAGCCATATAAACCAACAACAGCTTTATATATTAACCACTGATGGGTTTAGTCTTCCCTTATGAAATGCAACCCCTGAGAACACACCATCTCTTGGTGCTTTGCACATTGAAACAGGCTCCTCTGCAAACCGGCACTTGGAGAACACCAAACTGTATCGATAAACATTGCTGCACTGCTAACAGCAGCTTGGGTGTAGCCTTCTTATCTGCCCCTTTGCGAATCTCAAAAATTAATATATTCTATATGCTTTTCTCTCCCCTACATTCTATTTATTTATTTTTTCCCTTTGCCCTAAATTCCGCATGTCTAACCCCTGGACACAGGGTTGGTGAGAGCAGATAAAATTAGTGCCTACGGGCAAAGAATTTCCTGACGTGTGCCTGCGCGATGCTCCTCACGGTCCCCAGTGAGGAGCCAGCAATGCGCGGCCCGGGCTGGAGTGGTGCGGGGAGCTGGTGGCTGTTGCTGAATTGTGCCTGACATCTAATTATGTCCTAGTCCTTGGCAACAGCTTGAAGATAACCTACCTCTTACCAATCAGCCCGGAAAACTGCTGCTTTGCTCCTTGATGCCTTTAGAGGTTTCCACAGCGTTGCGCTCCCTTTGCATGTTTTAGCTGCCAGGTACACAGTGGACCTGTGAGCAGCTTGGAGAAAAACCCCTTCTGGACCTTGGGAATGCGCAGATGTTCCCCCTTGTATGCCTGTCTTGTGGCTTCCCAAGTTTTCTCTGGGAGAGCAGGAGGAGAAGAGGAAAATGGTTTGCAGCCACTGCAGGAAGTTGCATTTCTGGCCTTATAATACAGCTGTCACCTCTCAAGCAAATACAATTACCTGCTTCCTAATTAGGACGAGTTTGGCTGAGATTATATGAGTCACTGGGAAGTTATATTCTATCATTTACCCCAGAATAGCTCGATAGTTTCATAACTGTTTTCCCTACAGAGTAAACCTTGAATTCATGATGAAGGTCGTATCCCTCCCGCTCTTAAGAAGGCACGAAGGTGGTGGCGCGCAGGGAGGAGGCTGCTGGCTGCTGCCCGGGGTGGCTTTCACCAAAGCATCTTGCAAATAACCACGTGAAAGACGAATGTGTAGAAAACAAAGAGCGATATAAGGAATAAAAATCTTATTCTCCACAAATAAAGAAACGTAGGATAAAATTCCAGTGTGAGCTTCCAATAGATGTATTTAAAAAAAAAAAGAACTTTGTTCAGCTCAGGTACATGTCCTCTGGAATTTTATTACTGACACCAGAATTCTTAGAGGCAGAATTCTTCCTGTTCTTACAGGCAATCTTCCTTCCTGTTTTCTTACTGTTCTTACACATGAATTCGTTATCATACTAAAACCAACGAAACAAAGAGGGAAAATCGAGATTAAAAGTCTAAAATTAGGAAAATATTATGGCTCTAGAGGAAATTTTATTAATGTCAGATTCTTCCACAGCTGCTGTTTTCAGGGTTTTTTGCATAGGCTGATGCAGGGCTGCAATTTGCAGTTCCCCAGTATCTGAGGATGTCTATGCCTGGTCGATACTGGCTGTGCTATGAGAAGCTCATCGGCCCACCAGACCATTAACTACTTTTTTTATACCAATGTTCTAGATATGTTTTGTGGATCTGCTGAGCTAACATGTGCTGCTAGTGTTCCCTTCAGGAGTGAATATTTTGGATGCCACCTCCTTCCGTAGCTGGTGCTCATTTTGGTATTGAGTTTGGGGCTGTGTACTGCATTAATTCCCAGCTTTGCGCAGCGGAGCCCTTTAGAGCCAGCAGACCTGACGGTTTTGTGCCGAGACCAATGTGCTGCTCTGTGAACGGAGTGGTAGGACCCAATCATTACCTTGGCTGACTAGGAATGCCTGGGAGCGTGAACCGGCACCTGCCTTAATTAGGGATAACAAGGCCTTAATTAGAGGAAAACACACCCAAGTATGGAAGGGGTGGAACCCAAATACTGCTGTTATCAGGAGTCTTCTGAATGCAAGAGGTAAATGAGGAAATAGTTACTGTTATTCTTACTCCTTTCATTAGTTCACACCAAAACTGCATTTTATTGGAAAAGATCATCTGTTTTTCCCCAAAATTAAGTTTTGGTTTGTGGCTTTAAGATATGGGGGACAATATTAAGGTCAGCTTCTTGCATCCCTGGGGATCAAAGAGGACTGCTGCATTTCTGTGGGGGATTTCAAGTCCACTTGCTGTAAGTTCTTTTTCTTTTTTTTCCATCTTGAAGCTATTTTAAGCATTCTATAACACCGTAAGTGGAATAAATTTGGTTAAAATTCTGATGGCTCCTCACTTTTCCCATGTTTGCACCTAAGAAATAAGTAAGTTATACTGCTTTGTATGCGGTTTTAAAATTGTTTAGCTGCTAAACTTCGAAGTTACTCTTGTACGTGCTCATGAAGAAAATCTAAAATAGATTTCTGACTGGAAAGAGGGAAGAATTTGCCAAGGAAGGTGATATAGGGCAACCAGTGTGAGTTGTGTGCACTCCTATGGAGAAACGTCTTTCCAGAACCCATCTGGTTCTTTTGTTCTGACTCAAAGCTCTTCCCCTGCGAAAAGCTTAAATTATTTTGGGTCCTGTTTGTGAATTTTAAGCTTAACTTGGAAAAGTGTAATGAGAGTTTGGAAAGTTCCTGGTGGCTCATGTGACGAGCAACTGAAAGACTGGAGTGATTTTTATCTTAAGTGGTTGGCAAAGAGGGAAACTAAGTCACAAATTATACTGTAACTAAAGGCGAGCCGTGTATTATTCAGTTGCTGTATGAGATCATTACTGTATCATGCTCTATAGAACAAATTATATCATTTCAGAGATACAGAGAGGCAGCTTTAAGAAAGGAAACTCATAAAGAGAAGGAAATAGCATGTGTGTGTATATATATAAATTGACACTTCATATCTGAGCTATTTCTGTTTCTGACATCTCAGTCACTATTGAAGAACGTAGCAGAAGGTCCTGAAAAGTAGGCACTTTCGATAGATCTAATGGCCAATAAATGTGTTTTAATTAAAATGTGTTATTCTGAGGTTCTTCTATTACATGAGCATGAAAATGTATGACTGAATAATGCGGTAATAATGAAAATTACAGTTTCCCAAATCTTAAATTTAAATGCTTGGCAATTAACTGCCTGATATATCTCACTTTTCTCTGTATGTTTTTTTCTCTCTTTCTGGGAATATTAAATAGTTCTAATTGCTGATTACACATTCCTTGACGGTTGACAGGTTTCTGTTTTGTCTATCCAATCTGACTTGCTCCAAGTATTGCTCTATCTCTGCATGCGAGTCAAAGACGTGCTATCTGTTTTTGCTTAACTGGTGAGGTCAAGAAGTCCTGCAGCCTCAGATATGTCCTTGAGATCAGGGCCAATGGGTTGCTCGGTGTCTCCGCTGGTCTCCTTGTTTTAGAAGATGAATACGTAATGTGGTGAGGATAGCTCTTAAAAGAGCAGATACTAGGGTCAACCGGGAGCTGCGCAACCCTGTGCCTATTACTAGTAGTATATAATTAGGATTATTTTAATGTTTTAAATTGAGATACTCACTATATAGAGATGAGTTGGAGAGAGACACTTTTTTTAGATCTAGCTGAAAAATTAACAAGTGAGTTGTAGGATACCGTGGTGCTGGCTGGTGGCACGGGCTTGCTGCGCGCTCTTCGACAGCTCTGTGCGATGTGACTTCTTGGGGATGCACAGGTCCATCCGATGTGCTCTCTTGGGTTCAGATCATGCTTTTAAAGTTTTCTTATAAATGCCTTGATCTTTGTTTAACAACGAGGAGAACAACGTGAATGCATCAGAAAGAGGTAAAAGCTGCAAAAGGCATTTCCAGAAATACTCTTCCATTTGCATTTTGAATGGGGTCATCAGCCTGGCTCAGCGTAAACGGAATTGAAAATAACGGCGCAAGCTAAAAATGTTTTCTGTGTTTGCTGTGGTGGAGCAGGGAAAGAGGGTTGGAAAGGATTCAAGGTAAATCACAAGGCAACGTGGCCCTGATGCAGGACGTGTAAACGTGCGAGGATCACCGAGGACCCCACAAATGCATTGAGACTGGAGACAACACACTGGCTGACAGAAATCTAAGCAAGATCTCAATTTTGCAGAGAAGAGCGGGATGGTGAGAGCAGTCATTTCCTTAAACATTTATTAAACCCCTTCCCTGCAGATGTAACATTTCCCATGTTTTTCCCCTGCACTTCACAACACATCTCAGTGCTCACGGCATGAACTTTACCGGGACTGATGCTTTTTAGTGGATGACTGGAGGTGAGCCAGAAGGCAATGACTTCCAGCCATCTCCCCTGGCGCCCCCCCCAGCCCACCCCACTGACGGCGAGTGCCTGCGCCAGGGATGGGCTGGCAGAGCTCGCTCTGAGCGCTCTTGTCACCAGGGTCTTGCAAATTCATGCAATCTTTGGGCTTTTTGAGTTCATAAACAGAGATTAGGGGGGGACAAGGGGAAAACATTTTAATTCTATCATTGGAGTCATCAGCTGAGCTCTGTGTACTGCTGTGTACTACTGAAATTGCCTAATAATTAGTTTACGTGATTTTTCCACTGGTCATTGTCCAGGCTGTGCCTTTCGCTTACCTTATCTGCACAGCAACATCTTGCCCCCAGATTGGCTAATTTAGTCCTTCTAGTTTGTGCCAGGTAATGTTGAGGCATGGTCCCCCCAGTTGGGATTTGGAAATTTAGCAATTAGAGATGAGATTTCAGCCTCTCTTCTGCCACTTCTGCAGTCAGAGGGGAGAAGGAGAGAAGTCGATTTGGGTGGAGGTTTCTCTTTCTGATGGCGCCATAAATCTCCCTCTGGAGAGAGCCCTCTCCCCACCGACAGTAAAAGTCCCAAGATAAGTAGCAGAGTACAAGCGTGGTACACGGAAGAAGAAACTAGGAGATGTAAATCCCCCGTTTCTCGTTCTCGAGGACAAGCTCCTTTACTGAACAACTGCTATCCTTGGCCTGATTTTTATTTATTTATTTTTTAAAAATGAGAATACTTGCAGACTGCAAACGAACCCCAAAATTCTTATTACAAAAATTAAGGGGAAAAAGACGCCAACAACAATTTATAGGGAAAAAAAAAATTCAGGTTAATAACAACAACAACAAAAAAGACGTTGTGTGTGTGTGTTGGGTTTTTTTAAGGTTTGCCTTTTGTTTCTAGGTCTGTGTGTCGTAGCTGGAACTCACTTAAGAATTTTTGCAACTAGCGATTTTCTTGCTTATCGGAAGGAACGTTCTGATTCTTGTTTAATCACTAGTTTCCTCTAATCGCTGCTTGTGCAAGCTGAGGCTTTAAGACAATCTCCAGCCTCAGTCAGACTTGCTACAACATTATGGAAATTGGCAACTATTAAAATATTTGCAAATATTTTTCTTGCCAGTTTTTCCTCAGTTCTGCTCGCAGCCATCAGCAGGGGACCTTTGGAGGTATAACTACTCCCTGTGTAAGATCTTCCTGAGCCCCGTTCAGAGCTGGTGCCTGCAAACGCAATTGTGTTGACTTCAGCAATAAAAAAAAAAAAACACAACCCAAATCCAAATGTTGTTATAAGCTCTTACAAATACATGAATTTTGGGTTTGTGCTATTTAAGCTTTTTATTTACTGATTTTTTCCTTCCTATTTAGGCATTTTTAAGTGGGGGAAAAATGCCTTTTGGAAACAAAGTCAGGAAGATGTATTAAAAAAAAAAAAATAGAATGTAATGTTTTAGAAGTTCCTATGTGGAACAGTTCACTTTGGGCACTTTATGATGAAATAAGTTTATACAGGAAAACCTTACTTCATATTTTTGAAAACACCTCCCACCTTTAGCCCTTCCTTGTCTCCCCCTATTGCAATCGGTGGAAATGTGACATTCAGGGCTCACTCTTAGCCAAGGGAGCTTCGGGGACAGGCAGGGTGGGCAGGAGACCTGTGATATAAATTGTTCCTTGTTCCTTTGCCGTGGAGGTGGCTTTGGTGGAAGGGGGCAGATTCCCATGCAGCACCGGGGCTGCGTGCACCGGTAATTGCCAGGAGCATCAAACCTGTCTAGAAGGTGATACCCCCTGGGTGGATGCGTGGCACGGACACACACGGGAGCACCTTGATTGTCCGGGGAGGCTGCAATACAAAATCCGGTGTTACTGCATTATTTTGAACCCTGTGTTAAGGATTTAAAATCCTTTTGGAGGCTTCCTAGCAGTGGTTTGTTGATGGCGTTGTGTGCTGGTATCCACCTCTGAGGAATTTTGATCAGCTGAGCTGTAGATACGATTCCCCCAAATACATGGGGAAAAAATCAGTTGAAATGGTCACGTGACAGATCGAACAAGGGTTTGTCTCAGGAAACGTCAACATCCAGGTTGATGTGTGGTACACCAGCTAATCCATCGAAGGGCTTGCTGAAGGTATCCTAAGATGAAGCAGGGTCAGCCGTCAGCGGGAGGAATTACGGGGCAACGATGAGAATCTCCTCTTTCCCCAAACGCTTCTGCGGCGCCAGCGAGGTCTTGGTCTGTGTTGCAAGGCAAAAGAAGTGCTTCGCTCCTTTTTTTTCCCCCCTCCAACATTAGGAGCATAACAAGGAACGGAAGAGTTTGAATTTAGGGCAATGATTTTGCCCTCTTGCTAAATAGATTTGCCTAGTAGCTGTTGCTACCTCTGAATTAGGTGTGCTGAGCTATGGGTGTACAGAAAATCTTATGCTTGAGGGAGAAAGGAAGGGAAAGCTGACCAAAACAGATAGCGGTGGTAGGTTGAATTCAACCAGTTTGACTTGGGTTGGAACCAGAAGACAACGTAAGTTACACATTGCTTACGCTGTGCTTACTGGAGGTTTGTGCTCAGCAGGAAATAGTTCTTTATTTGGAAAAAAATGAACATTTTTTTTCCCCTTTTATTTGTTCTCCTTATTTTCTGCCTTCTCTTTGTCTCAGCCACCCCTTGGCGATGTACGGTACTGGTGTAGAGGTAACAATTTGGTACCAGCTGAAGCACTGATTTGATTACTGTTAATTTTATGTCATTTGTCAGTGAGCGGTGAAACAGTGACTGTTCTGATGTGCAGGGACTCAATCTAGCACTCAAAAAATACTTATTAGCCAATTGCTTAAAAATCACAGCCTGGTTTTCCTTCAAAAAACGTTTTTCAGTGCCCGTGCGTGGATGAGATGGAATCACAAGTGGCGTGTCGGCAGGAATGAGGTGGACGCAACAAAGCGAGAGGAGAACCGGGGGCTTATTAAACATAGGCAGACTTTTTGGGCAGCGATTCCAGACACATGCTTAAATAAAGGGAGAGACAATAGCTAATGTGGTATTGCAGGCCTTGTTTGTAAATGGTTTTTCTGTGCGTTTGTCTCTCTTGCACTAACCCTTCGCATCCATCACGTCACTGCGTGGCTTCTAGGATAAAGGGTGCCCCAGAATCAGTTGGGTAATTACTGGTTTACAGGAGACACCACCCCCTCCACCTGCACTGCTCTTAAAACCAGTGTCTTTTTCCACTGGGATGTGGGCGAGGATGGGGACAAGCTCCTCTAAGAAGTGTCCCTTTCAATCTCTGGGTGAAAAAGTCAATAGATTAAAAGGATGAGGTTGAAAAGCATCTTCAATTGTTAATTGAAGAAGTGTCGGTGCGAAAATGAAGGAGGTTTTACCTGCTGAGTGTGGGTGGTGGGTTGGCATGAGGGTTCTTGTGCTTGTAAACCAATAAATTAGATAAACTAAAGCACAGTTTGGGTCAAATGAGTGATGCTGTAAAAATGAGGCATTTTGGCGCCTGATTTATTTCTCTCAGTGAAGAGAAAGGTACAGCAAGTCAGAAGATGACTCTCTGAGGGGCCAATACCACCACATGGATGCTGAAAACACGTGAAGAATTGAAGTATATCTTCTCTTTCCAACTTCTTCACCAACTGCAGAGATTTTATATTAAAAACAAACAAACAAAAACTGTAGCTAGAAATAGACAGACTAGAAAATGCAAATTCATGGCACGAAAAAGAAAAGCGGAGCACTAAAGAAAGAGCATCTTGATTGCTTCAAGGGGAGGGATGCCTCAAGGGCTTTGGTTTTTTAAAATAGAAATATTATTGCATTTTATTTCCGTCCTTTGCAATGGGATCGTTGCTTCAGAGTTGGCGGTTGTCTGATGTCCAGGCCAACGCGGTACCTCAGAATAGTTTATTGTGGCAGGATGGTTAGCCCAGCCCATCTGCCTGTCCTGCTTAGGGGTCTCCCAGGTGGGCACCTCTTGGTGGCAATGGGGTGGATACAGGCCTGGAAACATGACCTGAAAATACCTTTTTTTTTTTTTTTTTCCTTTCTGTTGGTTTTGGGCCATTCCACCTCCCCTTTCTCCCTGGAGATTTACTGTATTAAATTTTCTGTTTTGTCTAAAGGGTCTGAACAAAGGGAGATTTGTAGAAGATTTGTATGAGGCAAGGGCTCATATTTGGTCTATATTTCAGAGAGGTAAAATAAAATGCTGAACCAAGTATGGTTAAACCGCTGTGGGAATTTTCCTGGGTACTGGTGGCATATTTCTTTTGTGATCCTTCAGAAGGTTAAGGGTGAAGCTGGAGCTATATGAAGAACAATTTGTTTGCTCTTAACAGAGGCAAAGACAGATGAAGCTGGTGCACACAGCTCCTGGGTCTTTCAGCCATTTCTTTTTAAACCTCATCATGTGCCTGTCCTGGTGCAGCCCTTATTCAAGTTCCCTTCTCTGTTTGCATGATGTTCTTGTGCTTCCCATACTTGCTTCCATCTGCAGATGAGTAAAACTTTCTAAAAATAATAATTCCAATGGTGGTGTGAGATGATGTACGTATCTGAACATAAACTCCTCGTGATTGCATACTCTTTACTTGGAGGTGCATAAAAAGTGTGGGATAAATTAATTTGTCTGGCAAGCTGGCCTTGAAAAGGCTTGGTACTGAAAAAAATTAATTAGTGTCATCATTCTGTCTTAAATCTTCTTTTCTCCATGCATCCCATGAAAGGTTGAACAACAGCCTTAGTTTATACTGATAATTTTTTTTTTTCCCAAATGTGCAACACAATAAATGGGAATTTCATCAATGGGGGCAGATGCTGTCTTCCCAGCTGCACATTGTAGATCATACAGGAAGTCTTCTTTGGCCAAAAAAAAAAAAAAAAAGGAATGCATTTGTAGTTACTCTCTCTGTACTACCTTTGCTACCATAAAGGGCTTCTTGCCACTTTGTTCAGAGGTCGGTGTGGACTGTTCACCTCTAATAGATACACAGGACCGTGCTTGGTGGAAGCTGCTGGGGGAAAAGGACCTATTTTCTTAGCTGGGGCTTTCCTGCTCCTGGGGAGGTTGTGGGATTTCTCACTCCTTGTTCTGTTCTCCAAGCAGCAATTGCATCATACACTCACAACCCTTTCTCTTTTTTTTTTTTTTTTTTTTCCCCCCCATTCATGGGTTTGGAGGAAAAGGAGTGTGATTTTTGCACAGTGGCTTGAAAATAGTCTGTAAGAGTTATGGCAGCAATGAGTATATGCCAAAACATCTCTCTGCAAATGCACGTCACCGTGTGCCTTCCCTCTGGGCATAACTGGATGGCAGTCTGCAAGCTAAGAGAGCAGCAGTGCTTCCTCAGCTCATGAGGTGGAGTTAGCAAAGCCATCACAACCATCTCCTTTCTTGACCCACTTGAGAATGGGAAAGCTGGGCAGGGCTGGAGGGGGGTGGTTGCACCATCAGGGAGAAGGATCTGTCCCCAGGGGTGTTTCATAGCCAGGGGATCACCAGCTTCTCCCTGAAACTCCAGCAGGCAAAAATCTTAAAATATTGGAGAAGAGAAAAAAAAAATTAATTAGTGTTCACTAATTAACTGTAATAATATCCTCTAGAATCACTGCCTGGAAATACAGTAGCTTTGGCCCTGTGCCATGATGTGAAGTGTGTGGCTGCTGTCTTTCATGTGGCCACACATCCATTTTGAGACCTGACAGCGATGATCAGTTTTTAAACATTTAATTGCTGCCATTGTTTTACTGAAGGACTTTTATAGCCTTGCTTAACCGGTTCATATCTGACAGCAGCTGCTATTGATAGCAATGATTTAGGTATATTCTAAAAAAAGAGGAAAAAAGTTAATTCTATAGCTGCTGTGTTTTTTATTGGTGTATGAAACTCCTTAATATTGAAAGGGCTTAGAAGAAGTTGAACAGTCAACACTACAGAACCATCCATATCAGTAATCAAATATAGCCCATATTTTGCCAAGGTTCCTGGGCTGTCACATCTGCCATCACCACCTGTGATAATTTTCCTCCTTTTTTTTTTTTTTTGCACTAAATAATCAATTAGAATATTCTGGATGGGTGTTTTTTTTTCCTCCACACACGCTTGTTTATTACAACTGGCTTTAGTTAATTTTTTTTTTTTTTAATGCACATGAGGAGGTGTGGGGGTAATTTTTGCACCATGCAGCCTTTTTGAGCACGGCAATGGTCATCATGGAGCCCCATACACCCAACTGCACAGAGCTGCTCTCCATCAGGCGTGTCATTAACAATGTGTGACCCCACATTTGTAGATGAGAATTTATGGAATAAGCAGATGCGTAGGACTTTGCAATTTTCTGTTGCTATCAAGAAGGTCTCTCTTGGAGTGCTGGGTGTTGGTCATATGCAGTGAGCATGTTTGCAGGATCCTCATTCTCAGTGATGATGGATTGGCTAGACAAGGACCCATTCTGACTTGTATGTCCCAGCTCTGGTGTGGCTGGCAGGTGGGAAAAGCCAAGAGGGAAACAATCTCTTGATGGAAGCTGAGTAAATTTGGCCAAGTGTTGCTGAAAGACAGTGAAGAGAGAAGACCAGGATGCTACATTTCCTAGGCTGACTTTCAAAAACAACTGCACTTTAAAAGGCAAGGAATGTAATAAATTATTTTTTTAAGAAAGAAAATTCTAAGTGTGTCACATAACACGTTTATGTGGTGGTAGCTATCATTACACGTTGAGTACCTCCTCAATGATTTTAAAGACCTGAATTAGGGATGCATTAGCAGGGCTTTGAGCTGAACCCCCGCACTACCCCTGCGTGTCCTGGTTTGCCTCGTGTGTTTGTGCCAGCGCTGACACAAGGAGTTGTTAAAGCACCCTTGTTTCCAGGGAGAAAAGTGAAAATGTCAGCACTGGTGGCTTGTAAAGGCAGGAGCAGAGCAGAAAGAGCAGGGACGGGAGTGGAGCAGACACTTACACTCATGGGGTTTAGTACAGCATGATGGTAGACCTCTCTTACATGAATATTTTAAAAATAGCCCTCTCTTTTATATGCCATTAGTTAAGAGATACTGCTGGAAGGATACTTGGAGATAAAAGGATGGCTCTAGTCCAGCCTATTTGCGAGAGAAGGCTTTTCTGGTCGGTTTGTGGGGAGTGTACCCTGGTGATGCCTGGAAATTCAGTTTCCCAAACCCGTGCCCTATTTGCTCCCTTGCAGAGCAGCGCTGGCATTCTTCAGCACCCACCACAATACAGACCTGGTCTTCGTTGTGCACTGGAAGAACTTCAAGACTCATTGCTATAAAAAGCTGTCTTGGTTCCAGTCAGATTCCTGAGGGTGCCTATGTATTTGCTTTTCGAAGATGTGAACTGAAGAGGTATAAAAACTGTGTGTTGTGATACATTTTTCTACCTTCCAAAGTATTCAGGAAATTGTGAGTTTTTTTTAAAAGGGCAGACCTTAAAAATAAAGTCCAACATATGCCTTGGTTGAGCTTTTTAAAATATGACCCATCCCCTAAATATGTCACATTTATTTTTATAATATTATAAATAAAAAGTTGAGTGAGAAAATAATCTCGTTGCTGTCCTTGGGAGCGCAGCCTCTGCCAGCAAAGGCCTCTGTAAACAGCAGAGGTCAGAACTGCTTGGGATCTCTCCACCACCCACCCGAATCGAAGGAACATATTTTTATGTGTACATTACATAAAACTTACATAGGTATTCCTCCACGTATCGTAAATCCTATTGACTAGGGTGTGCCAAGCAGATGCCAAAAAATTCAGGGGGAAAAAAAAAAAAATCTATCTGTTAAACCCCTTGGCTATTGTTTCTTAATGCTGACATATAGCTAGATGTGCTTTAAGGTTAAGTATTTTGGCCTGGGAATTTTCTCATAAACCCTTTTGGAGCAAAACCCTACAGTTTATTGAAGTGGGTTTTTCATGAGAAGAGGGCAGTTTAGATAAATCTTCTCACTTAAGTAGAGAGTTTGTTGTCCAAAGGTCCTTTTTCTAGGCTTCAGTACAACTTGGGATTCAGAACAACTATCTTTTTGTTTAATATTGTTTTTTGTAGAAAAATGAGAAGAAATAGTCTTGGACAAAAAGAAATCAGATTTTTTTTTTATTATTTTTGTAGACTCTTCTTGTTATTTTCTTAATTTCACAACGGCACACGAAACGGTGCTATAAGAGTAGAGAAGAATTGGTCTCTGCTTCTCCAGCCTTTATTCGTATTGGAAAGAGTTAGAAAATTTTTTTTTTGTTTATTCACTTTTTAACCTGAAAAAAATATCCCTAAGTAGCTTTAAATGCACTTCCATTAGTTGCAAGTCACACACAGCTTTGGTTTGAAGCCGTGTGTCGTTCTGGATCGCTCTGTCACTGTTTTATTTTTGGCTACGGAGCCCTCCGAATTACCTGTCACGCTGCTGAGTTTTTGTGTTTCTGTTTAATTCAGCCGAACTTTCTGAGGTCCCCCCAGAGACGCGGCATCAGGATAAATTGTGGGCCAGTGAGGTGTCACTCCTCGCTGTGCCTAAAACCCTCTCACTCCAGTGATTTCAGGAGGCAAAAGCGAACAGAGTGTGCTCACAACTGGGGTGAATACATTTGCATTGGGAAAAAGGCTTGTGGAAAAAAATACTGTGACAACTTCCTACGTTCAGTGTCCTTGTGTATCCGTGCCTTTCATTTCAGATGTTCAGAGCATCGCTGCCATCAGAAGGACAAGAGGAACTGCTCCACTGCATTTCCTCTTTAAAATGTTGGTGTTAATGATAAGAATATTTTGTGTATTCAAGTTATAGGATCACAGAATCATTTTGGTTGGGAGAGACCTTTAAGATCATCAAGTGCAACCATTCCCCCAGCACTGCCAGGTCCCCACTGACCCCTGCCCCTCAGCACCACCTCGACACAACTGGGAAACCCCTCCAGGGAAGGGGACTCCACCACTGCCCTGGGCAGCCTGGGCCAGCCCTGGACAACCCCAACGGGGAAGAAATTGTTCCTCAGGGCCAACCTCAACCTCCCCTGGCACAACCTGAAGCCATTTCTTGAATTCCTTGTGTGTGATACCAGCCTGTGAGCAGTCACTCGGCGTGGATGGGGAAGTGGCACATCCCACCGAAATGCAGGCGGTGAAGGTTTGTACCTCTGAGCCCTGTGGAGATGCAGCTTCTGGACACTTGTCCACACCATTTGCATTGACTTAATTTCTCCCAAATTGCGTTTGGTCTAATCAAGTGAACTTAAAATGCGTTTACACTGCTAACGCACTGGGTCATTCATTTTAACAGTGTTCTTACTACTACATTTAATTATTGCACAAGCTGTTATTGAAGAGCACAGGTCTGATGGCGGGATGTAATAACGCCTGCTTAGATTACAATAAATGAAACAACCCGGTAATGGTCCGTGCAAGGCTTGGGCAAAGCGGTTTTTACAGCGGGGAGAGCCAGCTGCGTGCATGCACGGAGGGTGCAACATGAGCTTGGTGGTGAGGTGTGATGTCAGATGACAAGTACGTGACACTGTGGCCTCCTGGACGCTGATGGTCTTCACCAGTAGTTACAAGAGGAAACCAAAACCAAGTGAAATGAAGTTACACTGAAAAAAATAAAAAAACCCAAAACCAAAATATATCAAGGCCTTCATAGGTGCTTCAACGTTGCTTCTGTACACAGCAGGAAGGGACCAGCCCCGGAGGTGGCAGAAGAAGAGAGGCGCTCCATCTTGGGAAGAAAGGTGCACGGAGCTAAGAGGAGGAGGACCAGCAGAGCCGCGTCTGCCTTCCCTTTCTCCTGGCTGATGTCAGTGGAAACATTCCTCTTTTCTGTCTTGCTTCACATCACCCTGATTTTTGAGAAAATCCTGCTCATCTGCCTCGCTTCTCAGACACCTCAGAAGGGAAAGCGCTTTAACGTGCTGCCACTGCTGGAAAAGGGGAAAAGGCTGAAAACGGGTAGAGTGGAAAGTGTCAGATTGGAATTCTTCCGAAAATTAAGGCATTTCAGGTAACTAAGGAGTTGGTGTCTGAGTACCAGGGATCTTGATGGACTCAGTAGCAGTTGTTGTATTTTGTTTTGTCTGTGTTGACTGCGTTGATTTTTTTTTTTTTGTTTCCCCCGTGGAGGTTTTACATCCAATAATCTTGGTGCTGGTTGTCGCTCAAAAGAGTTTGATTTGAAATTTGTTTTACTTTGTGTAAAAGGATTTGTAAGGGATTTTTATTTTCTTGCATGACGAGGATTTAGCTGCGGTCTGGTTTGGGTGCTGACACTGCAGTAGGAGGAGAAATGAAGTGCTTTGGGAAGGAGAGAGCTGGAATAAAGTGCATCCTTCCTGGCCTCTCCTTTGTACTTTCTGCGTTTTGCCTCATTTTGAGAAAGATTAATTCTAATTTATGCACCTGCAGGGTCAGCTGGTGACTGGCCCATCTTTGCTCTGGGACTGTCGGCAAGCAGGGGCTTATCCCAGCCCTGGTGCAGATGGAGCACCCCACACTGCTCAGGGTGCTGGGGCATGCCCTGGGTGCTCCCTGAGCAGCTGGACCCCGTGTTGAGCAGCCACCTCTGCTCTGCCCATGGAGAGCAAGATGCTGTTTATCCCACAGAGTTCTCGTGGGTTTGTTTTAATTTACCGATTCCACCGGGAAACGCGATACAATGTATGTATGACATGAGCCTCTTTGTATTTCTAGATTAGAGCAATATCGTAGGAACAAGAGGGGATCGATGCTTTCATGAACAGGCTCTGTGTCTTAGAGGTACAAAGGTGAGGCCAAACAGTTTTAGCATAAAGAGCTCTCTGCTCTCCTGAGATACCAGGCATGCCTGAAAAGTAAGAGATTTCCTGCACATTGTGTGAGGAGAGGCGTTTTACAAAAAATGCTCCCATCATGGCTTGGAAAATGCTTGGTGAGGGTGTCAAGGCAGGGGCCAAAGGGACGTAATGAGCATGGATCTGCAAGCCTACTCCCAAACCCCGCTTTCATCCCCACCATTGTCCTTCCTACCTGTAATTTTTCCTCAAGAAATTTCTTCTTGACTATTTCACCTTCCTCGCCTTCAATGTAACCTCACCAAACCCCAGACTTGACCTGGTGGGTTTAAGTTTTTGTTAGAATAAATCCATTCCTCTTCAGTGACTTTTACCCTGTCTAAACCTTCAGCTTTTTCCAAGCCCTCCTTGATCTCATTTGGAAATTTATTATCAATACAGGCTGGTTATACAGAATCAATCTCTGGCTGCGTATGTCTGCTCGCTGCCATGTGTGTGACCCTGTGTGATTATTCATAAATAAAGAGGGAGGAGGGGGAGGAGGAGTGAGCCTGCACTGTGTTTGATTAATGAATAGAGGTGCTGACACACACTAAAATCTTCTCTGAAAAGTATTTTTCTGGTCTTCTGCGTTTTTTATCTTAAAATAAGTGACTATCATCCATCCCGGCTCCTGCTCGCAGGCGTTGGTGGCTCCGGGAGAACATCCCGCGCGTGAGGTGAGCACCCGGGCGTGCGTGGTCCTCGCTGCTGGTTATCTTGAATTACAGCAATGATTTTAAAACACATGTCAATAGGCTCTTAAGCAAGCAGATTCTGTTGTGATTAATTAATCATACGTTTTCACAGCTTCAAATGAACTTTTTAATGAAAAGTATTCATTATTTTTTTTTGCTGTTTGTTTTTATACATCTGCATACTGCTTAGTTTGAACATGTTAATTATAATAAATAAAAAATAAGAAAAGCAGCAGGTGTTCTCTTATGTATTCTACAAAGAATCTTATTCTTTAAATTTTACCAGATTATTTTATTCCTGCTGTTTCACGCTGCGGGTTTCCCAACATAAATATTTTCTTTTATTCACATGAGACATTTTTTTTTTGTTGGCAATTTGAAGGCTGTCATGGTTTGTGGAGATGAAAACATACTTGTAATGTCTCCTTGCTGGTCCATGACTGATTTTACATGGACTCAAGAGTGAGTTTTAAGTAAGTGGATTACCCCATAATATTCTGAGTTAAGGTACAAAGGGAAGCGTGTTTTTAACTCTCAATTTCACTCGCAGGGACTGTGTTTGGGAGCAGTTATTTGTATTAGGAGGTTCTTTGTGTTTTGGAGAAGAATGGGTGAGTTTTGTGTTTGTGTTTCACAGTTTTTGGATTTGAGTCTGAAGGGCTCAATTTTCTGATCTCCTGAAAATACGAGTGCAAAGATGAGGGGCAGATATTATTGTTATAGTTATTGTTGTTATTATTATTATTTACTTTTAAAGATGCTTTCTCATGCTTTCCATGACTCCAGGAGCTGGAACGCAGGGAGCAACCATCGTGGCTGAGGGGTGCAGTGAGGCTGGGAGTGGGTGTGACAAGAAAGGTCTCTGTTACTTGTCTGTCACTACTGGGGACAATGAGTCCCTGGGTGGCACCTGAGAGAGGGCAGCAAAAATCCAACCACAGGCATTAAGCAATTTCTTCCAGCCCACAAGTCATTCATCGCATCCTGGGGAAGTGGAATATCCATGTTTAGATCCTTGGGAGGGGTTGTGGGGTCACCTGCACAGGTGTCCGCCAACCACCCCCCCCACCCCCATCCCCTTTTATTTCCTTGGTTTTTAGGGATTTTTTTTCTTTCTTTTTTTTAATGAATTAAAAATTCACAAACAAAAAGCTCCAACAAACAGAGTTGAAAAGGAACAGCAGGCATCAACTTTAACTACATCCTGACTGAAATCTCTCCTTTTTATTATTATTCTTCCTTTTTTAATTTATTTTTAATTTTTTTATTAAATGCGAGCTTGGCTGCGAGTGACTGGCATGGAAAACTAAAAAGCAACTTGAAAGTTTTGGAGAATTATTTTTGTACGTTTCAAATGCGAAGCAAGGATTATAAAGAGTTTAAAAGCTTTACCACTTCAACGTTATCCATCAGAGGCCCCTCTGAATGCCCAGATGAATACGGGAGTGGACAAGGTTCTGGTTCCTTTCAGAAGCTGCCTCAACCTTCTGGGTTTTTCCTCAGGCATTGATGTTTGGTGCATATGAAAGGATTTCTCCAGGGGTTTTTCCAAGGGTTTTGCGGGAAGTGAAGCAGATTGGGTGAAGTAAGAATACAGACTTAAGTTCTTTCTGTATTTTTGGTGGTAGAGAACTAACTTCTGCATTATC
Source organism: Bucorvus abyssinicus (assembly GCA_009769605.1). Lineage (NCBI taxonomy): Eukaryota > Metazoa > Chordata > Aves > Bucerotiformes > Bucorvidae > Bucorvus > Bucorvus abyssinicus. The sequence continues at coordinate 4,288,060 of CM020032.1, forward strand.
TCACAAACACATAGGAAACATAAAAAGGGGAAATTATGCAGAAAAACATAAATTATGTAGATGCTGGAAAGCCTATGCAAAACATGATATGTGCACATAATAGCATATTTCCCTAGGGTCTAATTGCATCCTTTGGGTACCTTTTGAAGCATCTGAATATTCAGAAGAAAGCAAATTTATTGTAATTTACAAAATATCACAAAAAATAAGGTTGATAAAATGATGTATGTTGTAATGGAAACTCACTCTTCAGTTGTTTTCTCAAAGTTGACCAAAAACTGAAGTGGAATAAATTGGAGCGGATGTTAGGTGGGGGATAGGGCTGCTTCCCCCCTTTCCTCTTGCAGCTCTGGTACTTTTCCAGATTCCTTTTTGGCAGATTCTCAGCGCCAGCCCTTGCAAGGAGAACCGCGGGGCTGCTGCGGTGGGTAATAAACAGCTCGTATGCCATTTATTTTCTTTACAGTAGCTGAGATTTAGTCAGGGTAGAGAAGCCCTGTGACAGCCCCTCAGAGGGGCTCTAAGTGGACATGATGGGGGAGGTCCGGTGTCAGAAGGGCTCATCATGAGATCTGGTCTCCCACCCAACCTCCTCTCGAGCCCCACTGAGCAAATTGACAGATACTTCTTTGCATCAAGAAACAGGTAATCTGCAGATAATCAAAGTGCCCCTGGACCAATTACAGCTGCCCTCGGTGATCTTTTCCCAGGTGGGATGAATATTTAAGCTTTTGGGAAACTCGTGATCAGTCACCAAAATCTAAATATATTCGTCGAGCTTTGAAACAGCTTCGCCGCTTTGAACTCCGGAGTCAGAAGGCAAAGTAAAACAATCAGAAATTCTTGCTGAGCCACATTTTAACATTTTTCTAGAGTCAGGAGGTTATCGCAGCTCTTCTTGACTAACTGTTAGCTCATCAAAGGGAGAGTCAAATGCCCTAACCACCTCTCGCTGGGCTCCCACGTCGCAAGGATTATCATCAGCCTCCTGACACTGTTGCTGGAGAATAGAGACTGTTCCTTTTGCAGTGCCTCCATTTGATGGAGACTGGAGTAATTACTTTCGATGACTGGTATCTATATATAGTTGTTCATATTTCAGGTCAGACATATGTAGGCACTTGCTTTGGAGAACGAACTCTTTTGAAGAGCGAGCTGTTGGTAGGTTTAAGAGTTTTTTCCCAGTAAAAGCTTGAAGGAGCATTTACTTTTGCCATCGGCGTCTGTGATCAGCCTGTTGACCCATTGCTGTGACGAGTCCTGAGCAGGGCACAAGAAAGACCACCAGACTATGGGAAGGACTATGTGTTTTATTCCTCTGATGTTATGCAATATGTTGGTCCTTGGACGGTTCCTCTCTCCCAGGGAGCCCTGAGAGCTCTTGGATGGGGTCACTGGGATTTGCCATCCATTATTTGTCTTGCTTTCGTGCAGAAATCAGTGTTGACCGGCCTGCCTTTGGGGAAAACCCCTGTATGGGTGCAGCTGTGACCCCTGGAGTGGATGGCATTGCTCTCTGGGTCCCATCCTGGTGTCACAGTCTTGTGCAGCCATGTGGGATCCAGGAGGCACACTCGGGTGCCTTCAGGGAGTCCACGCTATGCTATTACTTGCTTGGCCTTGCTTTGCTCCGGCAACCTTGTATTCATAAGCACGTGTCCAAGCTTCCTCACGCTTGGAATTTAAATACAAAAATGTCCTGCAAAGATCTGTTGTTGGTTAGTAATATATTGTCAGCTGTCCTGCCAGCCTTTTTATCTTCTGATTAGCTTTGAAATCATTGAAGCCGGTGAAGATTCGTTTGTTATCTCAGTTCTCGAAGGACCAGAAATCCAGTGATCGCACAAATGTGCTGTGAGGCAACTACCCATTTGTAAGATAGATGATGATTGCTTGTCGATACTAAGAAAAAGAGCTTTGTCAAATCTCAGGTTGTCTCCTTTTTTAATAAAAAATATTATTTTTATTTTCATGCTCTGAGAAAATTGTAAGGCAGCTAGCAGTAGGCAAAGAAAAAAAAAACCCAACCACCCCAAAACCCAAGGTGACTCGGATGTTTGTTTATTTGTCTGCTTTTGAGGTATGCAAGACATTATTTTTTTCAGAACAAAAGCTGTCAAGGGAAAGAAAATACTTCTTTTATGATAGGCTCATGCAGGTTTACAGGAATTTTCTTTCTTTAATGAGCAGAGATGTAATCTACTTCATTGCCTGCTTTCTCTGATCATCGCCCTGAGATGGAGCTCTCCATCGCAAGCGTGGGAGCCAGTACAAGGCCTAGAGGGACTTGACTTGCTGTTGGGCAGACTTTGGGGGCTGGAAGCCTTGCTTTGGAACACAGATTTGGCCATAACATGCAGGTCCGCATGTGCACCCAAAGCCATCTACTTTGCCATGTATTGGTGTAGACATGTTTTGTTTCTCAAAGCATCCTAAGACTGGGTTAATGCAAAGTCCGGGTCGGAAATGAGGTGCCTGGAGATGTTCGCACAGCCAGTGTTGTCTTGGCATGGTACTGAGTAAAGGCTCTGTCAGTGCTTGATATTTTCTGCTCTTCTTCAATACATACGCTGTAATTTTAATAGGTGAAGCCATGGAGAGATGCTCTGTAAGCAGACTGGATAGTAATCTGTACATTATTATCTGTGTGTTAATAGTGTCTGAGAAGGAGATAGCAAAAAAACTGCTGTGCAAAAAAAATGTGTATGTAACCGTATATCAGTTAAGTAATTTCTAACAAAAATTATTTAAATTCCTCAGAGTGATATTTCATACTAAACCTGAGATTTGCCAAGACACGTTCAGTGAGGGGGTCTTTACTCAGGACAGGGTCTTGTTTTGGCTCACCCATTCCCCCCACCCCCCTGGGGGCACAGTGGCAATTTGTACGGCCTCTTTCCTGCCAGGAATGGAGCTGTGTTTCCTTGGGTGCTCAGGGGAGCAGAGCTCAGTCCAAACGTCCTCTGAGCTGGAGTCAGGATGCGGCCAGCCTTTGTTTGGGGCAAGCTCCGGTGCGAGATGGATTCAGTCCTCTCGGAACAGATGCTGTTCTGTTCTTTGTTAACGTACTGCCTTTATGTGTCTGAAGGTGACAGTCCCCAGATTAAACTGTGCTAGTTCCTCCGTTACATCCAGCAAAGAACCTCAAAGCTAGGTGTAAAACCGCCCGCTGCACCTCCGCTCTGCTGAAAATCAGTGTTTTCCTGGAGGCCCCTGAGAAGTGGGAAACAAAAGAGCGTAACTTTCGAAGTGAGCACATACCTTTGTGTCGAATCACGGTATGACTTTGTCTCCATCACCCCTTGCTTCTTCTAACCCTCCCCGTGTTTTTCCATGCCATAAAAATAGGAGCCAGGCTCTTTACGACCCAGGGGAGCCAGGTCTTTCCGCTTGTTTGATCTGCAAAGACTTAGCGTACTTTGGGCCACTGTGAAATGACTCAGACCGACGAGGAGGGTGGCTGGGGGTGGCTCTGCGTAGCTATTGCTCTGCATTTCCCTCTGCAAAGGGAAAGTTGTTCGAGGAATCTTCCCTCTGTAAGTGGTGCAATAGGACAAGGAACAAAGATTTGTGATTTCTTTCTTCAAGAACTTTAAATTATTCAGCCTCGGTAAGGGCTGAGCAGTGAGAGAATGAGAGCTTGGAGTGAAAAATGAAGAGTCATTTGAGTAATGTGGCTTTTGTTTGTTTAAGAGGGAAAATACTCCTAACTCCTTCTACTACCAGCTTTGACCTTTCCTCCCTGGGAGGGAATAGATAAGCAAATGGGAAAACTGGGGGTGTGGGAAGGAGGGATGAGGAAGGAGTGGTATTGACTTTAAGCACAACTCTGTCATATGAGTGTCCATCTGTCCATCCATCTGTGAATATATTGTAATTATTAATAATATAAGTGATGTCATGGGTTCTTGGCAAGAGTATAGGGCCCCTGGGACAGCTCTGCAGCAAGTCAAAGGAAATAATAGTGGCTGTGCACATAGCTAGGGATCCATTTGGCTCACTGGGCGTCAGGATTTCAGTGCCAAATCACTCTCTGTGGAAGGGCAAGGGCATGGTGGGGCTGCACGAAAGCTTCCAGGGAGGTCAGGCCAGCTCTCTCCTCAGAGGAGCACCGTTAACAGGGGAACACCGAGTGCATGGTCAGAAAACATATAACTTAAAAAGCACATGGTGTCTCTGAACCCTTTCCAAACCTGCCACCAGCCAAGGAACTGCAGTTTTATAGTTTCACACGTCTTCATTTTTGTGGATTTAACTGGACCGGCAGCGTTGTTGTGGATTAACTGGGAGTTAAAAAAGCATTTATGTGTCCCCCCCTTATACTAAAAGGATGTAGCATGAAATACTCCTCATGTCTCCAAGGGCTAGGTTAACAGCCTGCCCTTGCAGTCCTGGCAGTTACGTGTGCCCTGAGAGAGATGACAGCACCAGATTCCAGATAAATTTCACATCAGCTCCTGCCCTTGCTTTGGACATCTAACAGTGCTTGAAAGCGAGTATTTGAGAAATAGTAGGACCCATAATCCAGGATATTTACAGTAGCTCTCCCAGAAAACAGAGGTCTGGGCTGACATCTGTGCTGGTAGTGCTGGGCTGTCATAGAGACACCACCTCAGGCCCAGGGATCTATTCCCCCTCCACAAGAAGTGAAGCAGCCAAGTGTGCCCAAGGCAGGTCCTGGACCCTTTATGAAGCCTGGTCCATCAACCTGGTCCTGGTAACCTGCCTGAGCCAGGCAGGTAAGTGCCAGCTGATAGGCACATGTACTGTAACCCCGAAGAATTTCTGGGAAAACGGCTGAGGAAGAGGTTGCTTCTTAGAGCCATTATACTGATCCTTTAGAGGTTTTCATGCTCTGATCTCAGTCCAAATGGATCTCACCAGGCTGGTGGGGATCTTCAACTGTTACTAAAAGGATTGGGATTAAGTTTTCATGCTGTCTGCATTTCTTTGCATCTCCTCTTTGTGGTATGGAGAATAAACATTTCCATGTCCCTATACCATGAATTCCAAAGCTGTGGAAAACCCCCCACATTGTTCTAAAAACAGGCCAAATATGTTCCTTAGCCTTGTAATGTGCAATGTTTTTTTCCAAGATTTCTCAATCCATGTTTACTAATTTTCAAGCATTTGGATGTTTGTTCTCATTCATAACATACATTTGGGCTCAGTGTAAACCTTCCCACTGCTAAGGCCAAGTGCCTCCTTTTAAGGTGGTCTGTTTTAGACAAATTTTTAAAGTAAAATACTTGCCTAGTTGTGGCCTCATTTGGGCAATGAAGACTTTACCTCTGTTCCCATGAGCTGAATGTCGTGCGCACGTGGTGAGAGGCTCAGGTGGGCTCAGGGACCCCTCCGTGGGGGTCTATGAGCCTTCAGGGACCCTTGGCTCATTCAGGGTTTTTAGGATTTTGTGATGGGACGGAAGTTTGGTAAGAAGCCTCTTGAAGCTGGCAAAATGAGGTGATGAAATCTGGAGCCTTCTTTTGATGTGGGGGACCTGAATAGAGCTGCAGGTCAGAGCTGCATGTGCAATTTTGAACTTGCCACAAATGGAGTGAAGAACCGCATCCTACAAGGGACCAGGTGTCCATTTCTGTGTTTGGTTTCTATCCTAAGCTCTTGCTGTATTGTGAGTGGAAATGGAGAACGTGGAGAGTTCATCCCGCTGTGATGGGTTTGCTGAGCACCTGGAGCTGGGAATCTTCTTACAGTTTTCATGTGTTTTACATATTAAGGAAGAAGGAATGAAACAGCAGGTGAAAACAGTCCAAGTGAGCAAGTTTAAAAAATTGCATAGAAGGAGCTAAGCCTGAAGCTCGGGCAGATTTAGCTACAAGTACTTCAAAAAAACAGCCAGGAAAATGTTGAAGCCCAGGATATTGTGTGAGTGGTGCAAAATGGCTCCAGTGCAGTGTGGCAGCAAAAAAAAACCTGCACCAAGGAGATGTAAGGCCTGTGTAGGTGCATAAAGACATGGATTTGGGACATACTTACGCACTGTTTTAGTAAGTAGGATAATATTAACAAGTAAAGCAGCATTTTGTGAGAGAGGCTGGACTGCTGAGAAGGGAGGTGAGAGTATGCGATGAGGAGAGGAGAAACGTAAAGATAGTCGGGCAGTACTTGAGAGGTGCAGTCACAAAGAAAATAGTCATTTGTCCAGAGGAGTGGGATCCTTGAAAGCAGTACGAGGAGCTCAAGAACAGGAGCAGCTTAGGCAGATTGTCAAGGATGACTTACTGACAGTGTGATCTTCTAAGACTTGTAGTTTCTTAAGGGACTCTATCATTGGTGCCATTTAAAACCAAGCCTCCACTTTTTGCCCCATTTATAAAACAAGAGTGGATGAAGGAAGATTAAAATCTGTTGTAAGGATGAGAACTTTCATTGATGTGTAAGTGGTTCTCATGAGCAAACAAGCATTTTATAATTTACAAGGTATGAATTTGTGGAGAGGAAGGATAAAAATGCAATCTTGTGATGTTTCCTATGGAGATATGGATAACCAGCCTGATCAGAGAAGCCTATGCAATATTTCTTCCTAGGAAAGGTCACCGTCACCTTTGTTCAGTATTACCAAGAGGAGAAGAGGGAACGGGGCTGAGAAGAAGGGGAAAGGGAACAGCATAGATGAGCAGCAGGAAAATTAGACATGCAGGTATGAATCCTATCCTGGCCGCATCTGCACTTGAAGCTCATAAGGTAACAGCAAGGCACAGGGATTCAGGCTGAATGAACCTGTATCTGTATTCCAAAGCAGCATGACGGGGAAGCTTCTCATCAGTGATACTTATTACAGGGACTGAAAAATCCCTGCTGCATCAGTGCCTATACAAGCAAGATTAATGCAAAGAAAAAGATCGCTCTCTAGCCCCACCACCCACACATCTGCTGACCACCCTCATCTGCTCCGGCTTCAGCAGCCCGCATGGTTCCCTGCATGGTGAGAGGATGGCTGTGATTAATCAGGTACCGCAGGAGATGCCGAGCGTCTGTGGCCCCGTGGACCCTGGGTTTGCTGGTGTCTGTGGTGAGAACTGGGAGGACAAAGCTGTCTGTGGCCAGATAGAAATAGCAAGAAAAAGAACCCCACCAAACTGAAAAAGAAACAACCAAGGGTGTTTCTGAGAAACTCACAGGAAGTAAAAAATCAGTCGCTTTGCAGAGCTCTGCTCCCAGTATTATTCTTTGTGATTAGGCTAATGAGCCCTGACTCTTACAGGTAGAGTATGCTGTGATACCCACAGGGGTTGGGATCTTCATCAGACAATTAGGTCTCTCCCTCTGTGCACGCGTTTTATAATAAATAATCAGTAGTCTTAATACGGTTTTGAAGCTGGTCAGCATAGTCATTAGCCTGCACAGCTCAGAAGTTCAGCTAAATTCACGTACTCAGAGTTGTTTGCAATATCTTGCCTGCTAATGAATGTAAATGTTTTATGAAAGTAAATGTTTAGATTTCTTGAATACGTTTAGATTTTTTTTTTTTTTTCACTTAAACAACAACAACAACAAAAAGCCTTGATGCATGAAGATGACCTTTATCTGGATGCTGGTGCCGTGCTCTCCCATGTGATATGGGCTCACATCTGGCTGGGTTTGGTACGTGCCGTGGTGAAGACTTGGTGCCCAGTGGTGTATCAGTCAGCAGGGCTGTTGCCCTTTTCTTCACAGACATGTGAAGAAAATAAGCGCAAAGAGGAATATGGACAAATCTTGCATGGAAAAGAGGAAAAAAAAAAATGCAAATCCTCCGGATTTACTTCTGACCCTTTTTCAAGATTTCCATCTGGTTTAGCAGCATTTATAGCATTTTTGTTGCTGTCTCCTCTTGTGCTGGGCCCAGCTGGCCTGCCCCGCTGTGTCCTGGTGATATACAGCGAAGGGTGGTCTACTCAGCAGTAACCCACCCTGCCAAGCACAGGATGCGTTTGGCCGGGTCTCAGCCTTGCAATATTTCTGATAATTTCCCACTCTCTGCTAAATTTGTAGAAGGCATTTCAAAACTCATCTGTCAAAAGCATCAACACCGCTCGGATAACTGTTTTAATTTTATTTGATCGCTTCTAGCAGCGCGTCTCCTTGGATGATTGATCGTGGCCTCTTTGTCGCAGAGTGCTTGGGAGAAGGTACAAAAATCAAACTAAATGACAGTGTTGGCCAAACACTTGGACTGTAATGAAACCAGCTCCTGACCCACAAAACTGATTTGCCAAAGATAAATCCCCTTTTGGTTAAAAAGCCAGACCGAACAGATGTCTTGCACGGTGCCCTGTAAATAAGCATCCTGCAGCTCTGGTAGCTCACAATAAGCTGCAAACTCCAAAAGCTGTTTCTAGATATGACAACTGCAGGATGTTCCCTCCTTGAGTTATAGCCGGTATCACACAATTAGGTTTGGGATATGGGAAACTTGGGCCTACTATAGATAAGAGAGGTCATTGTTCCCTTGTTAGGCATAATATGCGGTGTTCAAACCCTGTAACTTTAGGCATTTAAAATTGGTCCCTGAGTTAAGCACTTTGGCTCCCAGTTTGTCAGAGGAGAGGATTAATTTAGGAACCTATCATGCACCACTGATTAAAAGCAGAGGCTGGAGGCTCAGCTGGGACACCTGTGGACATTTCCATTCTAAGTCCTTTACTGGAGAGGACCATCTTTGTCTTTCTAGGGAGGCTGATTGAGAGGAAAGAAAAAGAAGAAAAAAGAAAAGAAAAAGAGAAGTGGTGTTTCATGCCAGCAAAGATGGAAACCAATGGTTTGCCGCATGGCCTTGCAGTATGGATGAGTTTGTGCAGGAAGAGAGTAAGGTGAAACCACCCTGATGCTCATGCTGGTGGGAAGAGCACAGGAGCTAGTGCTGATTTTCCTCTGTCAGCCTCAGTCGCAGGGCATTAGCGATGGGGCCACAGGTGCAGACCCCATGGAGCTGCCCTCCTGCTCTAAAGGGTTTTTCTGGTTTCCAGCACTTCCCATTTGGTACGTGTGTGCTGTGTAGGAAGCAGCGCCGTGCATGGTTTGCAGTTGAGTGATGCTGAGCCACCCGTTTTGCTGCCCTGTTGCTAAGACATACCAAATATCTTGCTGGGCTTGGGCTTGGATGAAAGACAATTGCCTGAAGCTTAATCTGGTTAAAGCAGAATTTTTTTTTTTTTTATGGTGATTTGAGAAGAAGGGGAGTGCGGTGGCAGAGGCAATGGCTGCTCTCCTCACTGGGGGCAGTGTCCTTACCTCTGCTCCTTGGGTTTGGGCTGGGGGAGAGCGACTGAGGCAGCACATGATGCTGGGAGAGAGGGAATAGATTTCTTTCCTTCCTGGCTGTATCTTACACTTAAAAGCACTTGATAATTGTGGTGCTAGCAAAAGTTGACAAACCGACTCGCTTATCTCTTTGGGTAACGATGCATAGCCAGATTTCTTAGATACTTCTTTTCCCGTTCCCAGTATGTTACAAATTGCTCTAATGTCACATAAGGGATTGGGAAGGAAACTTCAGCTCCATTCATATTGGTATTGTTGCTAGGAAACCTCTCCCTTTGACAATGTATGTCGAGTATGCCTGTATTTGCCTTTGGCTCTCTGAAGGACAAAAATCACCATGTGGCACTGGGGGGGGGGGGGGGGGTTGTGGAAAAAAAAATAATTTGAAAATTACTTTAAAATTTTAAACTGTGCCAAATGATGTTCTGGATTGCAGATGCCAGCGCTTCTGGTTTTGTACGGTCTGCTACGGGAGCAGATGAGGCACGGTTCGCCCCTTCCATGCTTCATGTGCTTTGAAGTCAGGCTGTATTCTTCATGTCCCCTTCTGCTACCTGCACTGGCTGGGGGCTGCCGTGCCATATGGGAGAGGGACCCGGAGTGCTTGCGCGTAGTTACCATTCAGAGGGGAGCCAGCTCTCGGTATCCATGCGTGAGCGCATCGCGTGTATTCTCTGGCTTTCAGAAGAGAGCTGCTTGATTTACAGAGTTTTGTTTCGTGCGGAAGAGGAGGCTTCGTGATTGCTGTCTTTCCCTCTCTCTTTCCCTCTCTCTCTTTCCTTTTTCTCTGAATTTCAAGGTATTAATTTGAAAATTATTTTAAATATCGATTTTCTGTGCATATTCATGTGTTAGATTTACATTGCGGTTGCTTTTAACAGAGTTACAGAAACAGAGAAAGGATTTGGAAACTATTTTGCTTTCCCATAAAGAGAGGAGTGAAGTCTTAGTTCTCTAAAAACGGCCTTCATCTTTTTCACACAAAGTGAAATGCTTTTTTTGCTTTCATTCTTTCTTTCTTTTTTTTTTTCCCCCCTGTCCTGGCTGAAAATCCTGCTGAGTGAAAATCTTTTTGCCTGAAGAGGTTGCTGCCAAACACTTTGGATGAAGTGTTGCACATCAGTGTTGACCCCTGGTCAACACAGAAGGGGAAAGTCTGGTCTTGTGGCCAGGAGATTACAATTACGGTGTTTAATATTGCAATGTTTGCTGCAAAATGGACAAATCTGTGCCCTGAGATGGTATACTGGGTGCAGAAAACATGGACTATGCCCATACGGTCTCCAGTGCAAGCACATACTCTGAGACCAAAGAGATGATAAATTGATCATTATGTTAAATAATTTGTTAAATAAGAAAACTAGTAAAAATCCTAATTGTTGGTTTGCAGTTGGCAGTAGTAAAACCTCATGTTGAATGCAATGTTCTCTGGGTTTCTTTGAGGGGTTGTGATTTCAGTCGCTCGCTCTGTCATGTACAGTGAACAATAAAAGGCAAGTGGTAACCTAAACCATGAGTGCGGGTCCGAGGGCTCCCTGCTTTGTCCTCAGCTGACTCTATTGTCTGAAGTGGACTGGGAGTGAATGGGGAAGCAGCTCAACGACGCTGGTCCTGCTGCTGTTTGTGCCGTTAATGGTATGTGCATCCAGTGCCAAGAGTTTTCCCAGGACAAAGAAATGGTAATGAAACATCCCAGTGAATCCAACCCCCCGAAAAGCAGCTCAGAATTAAGCCAGCACCTTCACGTCGCCTCCAGCCCTCGGCCGTAGCTGTGCTGCACCCTCTGCCTCTCTCCCAAGCACTGAGCCTTGCTCTGGGCAGAAACCCTTTGTCCCCTGTTCCTATTCCCTTCCCTTTAGGCACCTCATTACCCATCACACAACCTCCTGTCTTCCTATTAGCTCTCCTCTTGGCTTTTCACACCCCTAATATCATAGCTATTTATTCCACATTAAATTATTTTTATTAAAGCAGCAGCTGGGTCCCCTTGTAGTAGGTCTTGTATATCTATAGGACCCTTCAGAGTTAAAAGACACAGAAGTAGGAGAAAACAAGGATTCCTACCTCAAACCTCTGTTTTGAGAAGGAGAAAGTAAGGCTCAGGCATATGAATCAGGTTGCAGCCTAGGAGGGCTCAGATCTGCAATGTTTCACCAGCGACTCCCTGGTGGACGCACACGCTGCTCCTAGGATGCAGCCCAGGACCTGCTTACTGCTCCTAGAGTAGAAATAGTACTACTACTAGTAGCAATAATAATAACAACAACAAGTAATGGAGATTTCCCTTTCCTGCCCTCTATTTCTAGAACTCCGGTACAGGGGAGTTGGTTTTCTCCAAGACATTTGTGTCTCCTGGTGTCCAGTGAAGCTGTTCCCACAACTCCAGCCTTGTTCATAGCGCTCACAGAGTTGTGATTTTGAGGGGAATATGGAGAATTTTCTCACAATTATCACAATTACAGACATGCCTGTGCTAAATACCTATTTTGCTGCTGTAGTACATGAATTTTCAGGTTGTTCCCATGCCCTTCCAATGTCTGCTTTCTGCCTAATGAGCAAGCTACAGGTGTGCACCCCAAGAGCAGGTAAAAATGTGGGTTTTTTGAGGAGCATGAGGACAAATCTATGTCCATGATGCATTTGTCTGGAGATAAACTGCTAACTCTTCGGGCAATTATTAGAGTTTCTAGGGATATTTTATCGGATCGGCCTTTATATCTTCTGCAAAGATCAGGAAGGACTCGTGAAAATACTGGGGAGGAGATACAGTTTGGTTGCTCACATCAAGGTTTTATTAAGATGCATAAAATCCCCTCGTCTCCTCAACTAATACTCCATACATTAACTAGGGAGCATTACGGGTGATGCATTTTGAGAAGTAGGCTCCTGACCTACATTTTCGCGCTGGAACTTGCCCATGGGTATTTCCACTTTAGCCTACCTTTAGGTTCAATATATTTAGTTTCTTGGCATCTGCTTCCAAGGTTTATATAGACTTGAGTTCTACTTAATTAATATTTTAAGACTGCGCCTCTGCCTTGATGAGAAAACGATCCTTTCCAAACGCTGCAAATGTGTTACTTTTATTTGAAATTGTGTCTGAACAAATGGCTCGGTGCACATTAATCTCTGCTGTTCCCGAAGCTTTTTGTAGCTCTCCATCTTCAGCAACTTTGGCATTGAGGCTTTACACAGGAAATTTAAATCACCAAACTCATCTGCCTATGGTAGCATCTCTACTGCCCTGACCGCCCCCTTCAGAGCATTTGCTACTGAAACCAGTGAGATATTTACTCACATTTTAGCAACTCTTTGAAAATGGCCATTATCAGAGAATATCCTGATTTAATCTGCCTGTTGATATTTACTTCGTGTAACAACAGCATGTGCCCTGTAAATAACATACTGCATCTCGGGCAATGAAAGATGTTTTGAATAAATAAATAATGGCTTGCTGACTACTGAGTCTCCTGGCTTTGGTAATGTACTGTGTAAGAGAAAGTAAATAGAAATCTCCTTCTGGGCATTTCCAGACATCAAAATGCCCTCTGCATTTTGTTGTGGTTAAATATACAACCCCATCAGAAGCCTGGAGACCCCTGTTTAGATGGCCTTGCAAATGACTATCCCAGATATCGCAGTAATCATAACTACTGCAAGGAAGCACGAATTGTTGTTGGAGGTAGGGGATTATTTTAATGAAAAATTGTGTCAAGGCGAGAGATGTGTTTAAAACCTCATGATGTCTAGTTTCTTAATGATAATTTATGTTACTGGGAGCATCAGAGGGACGTGCATATTGGGTGTCTGTGGGTGACTTCTGGCAAATGTTATCTTCTGCTTGAAATTTAAATGCTGTGATGTGCAATGACCGCATCATATTGTGCTGAGCCATGTGGCAGAGTGAACCTGGACCGGGCTCTAATACAAACCGACGCACATATCATGCTGCGTGAAGGCCCCAGAAAACAGGGCAGACTTCATGAGTGTGAGGAGATGGTAGATCACTGGCCATCTTTGTAAAATCATCTCTGATTCCATAATTAACCTGCGCTTTGGCTGAAAAGTTGCATTTGTGGAAGGAAAAGATGGGAAAACGTGAATCCAGGTGGTGTTGGGATGGTATTTAGTTCATCTTGATGTGGCCAGCTTGGGTGGAGATCAGCATTATACATGAAGAAATATAATGCCTCCCACCGAGACCGAACACAGAGACACGACCGGTTTGCAAATCCTGCCACTGAATCATTTTCACAAACTATGGCTTAGGTAAAAGACAGAAATCTATCAAATGTTGTACAGATTAACTTATCACCTAGTTAAATGGGCTGTCAGTCCGGGCTGCCCGCGCTTGGCAGGGTGAATTCAAATGCATGTAAATTTCCCTGGTGGCTGACGAGCGACGATGGTGGAGCTGTCAACTGATGACATGTGAAAATACATTAACATTGTTTAAAATATATTTGAAAAGGATAGCTCATATTTTGATAACATTTTCACAGGCAAATGATTTGTATGAGATCTGAAATACTGACCATGTAATTTATGCCGGGAGGATTTTTTTTTTTTTTTTGAAGAGTAACTCTTCAGATATGTTTTGCGCTTAAAGGAAACCCCCAAACAATTAACGATTACCACACAACCCGGTTCGAGTCCCCTGTGCCACCATTGTACGGAGTCACTCTTCCGATAGCCTCACTTGTCACTTCCACTTGATCTTACCAAAAGTGATTAGAAACTTCAAAAGAACCAATTACACAGGCCATTGTGTTAGAGACCTGGCGCTTTCTTTTAAGCCTCGTGCTCCTCCCTGCATTTGGACTTTCCGTGTTTAATTTCTTGTATTTGCCAGATTCCTTGACTTAATGAGCATATTGGAAACAGAAATGCAATAAGCTCCATGCTGCTGAGGTTTCCCTAACTCGTTCTTTTCAGGCTTAGTGACTTCTTAACTGTCCCTTCCATTAATACACTGGGGAGGTGTGTGGGTTGTGATGGCCACTTCATGTGTTTCCAGTTACACCAGCTACCATTTTAATAAGTGGCCTTGGAAGGTAGAAGAAAGATGCAGCTTGCTGTTAGGAAAAGGTCGTAGGATGTGAACAAGCGTTGACTGAGCTGTGTGATAAGAAAAACATTTGAAGCATGTGATTCAAGATTCATCCTTTAGTCTCGAATCTTCAGGGGTGAAAGGGGAGAACTTAGCACAGTCTAAAAACAGCAGATCTCACAGTTCAGCAGTCAACCATGGCGTCTGATACATGAAAAAAATTACTTATGCTGTCAGCTTCCATTATTTATATGATCTTTCTATGGTTGAGTCGTGGCTGTGGATGTGCAATTCAGCTAGAAAAATTGCATATTTACACAGATGGGTGCTGGCATGTGACCAAGGCTTAAGCAAAATGCAAGGTTGGAGGTAGAAATCAAACATGGAGAGTGGTGAATCTGTTTTTGAGGGGTTTGGTTACAAGGTGCAATTGTTTACAGATGCTTGTGAGTATGAAAGGCTCTCTTGGAAATGGTGGTTCTCTCGAAAAGGAAGGTATTGCAAACAGCTTTCTGTGTTTGCTCTCCCCGCCTTCCTGGGATGTCTGTATGCTGGGTTTCAGAAGATGCCTCAGGGTATCTCTACCTCTTGTTTTATTTGGAAACTAGTAGCAAGGACAAACATGATGCAAGTGTAGTTAGAAAAGCCTGACAATAGGACCAAAAAAAAAAAATCTTTTTACAGAACAGTGGAAGCTGAATGTTAAGGTGTAAACATAAAGTCTGGGATGCGGGAGGAGAGACCTGGGGGTGCTCCCTCAGAGAACTGTCTTATGATGAGGAAGAGACAGAAATGTCAGGACAGAGATCTGAACCTTTCTCATTCTCTGCTTCCTCTGCGATGCTGTGGATCGTGCATTGGAACGAGCTGTTTCCACCGTAACCTGGATTACAGTGCAGTTAAGTCAGGGGACTTAGTTTAGGGACCCTGGCAGTTCAGGGTGTACGGTTGGACTCGATGATCTTAAAGGTTTATTCCAACCAGATGATTCTGTGAAATTTATCAGTAAACTTATTATCTTTTGTGCATTGTAAAGGCGGGTTGGTGGATTCTGGGCTTGCCTTAGAAATCTCTCAGAACAGAAACCCAGAGACATGAGAGAAAATCCCTAGCCTTTCCAGTGACCTAGGGCACTCTCATAAATCCCTCCCTCCATTCTGGCCATTTCTGGGCTTTGCCGTCTGAGCACCACCATCTCTATGTGCAGAAGGGCGATAAGACTTTTCAGTAATGTGCTGATTCGGTTCCTGCTGAGAACTTTGCAGAAGAGGAGTCCTCTAGGGCTGGCAACCTGAACGTAGAGCAAATGCAGATAATGGGGCAGCTTACCAGGGTTCAAACTGGAAAGAAGCTTCTGTTACAAAGTGTATATAAATCTTGGCATTTTACCACGATTATCTTGATAACGAATAGTAAGGAGAGGTTTTTGTCATTATGGCAGCGGTGTGAGATGGCATCTTCTCTACCAAGCTTTCAGTGTAAGTAGAAATCTTTGATCCGTAGGGTCCAAACACTAGTAATGTGTCAGGAGCATGGACCTCAGTGCCGCAGGGCACAGGTCATGGAGAAGAGGAGAGATGATGGGAGGAAAAGAAGGACTGAGGGGATGGGGCCATGCCATCAGAGAGACCGTCAAGAAGGGCAACAGGTTCTCTGTGAATAGTAGTGGCCTGTGGTTAACTTGGAACAACATGTATTTCACATTAAAACACTATTAAATATTTGTAGGTGTGCTTGTGCCTTTCTTTAAGGTGTGACTCTCCCTCCCTTAAGGAGGAGAATTGTCCTCGTGGGTTGCCAGGTATTTGACACATGGAATAGGTACATAAAATCCATTTAACTTGTTAGTGAATCAATCGTGTTTCCCTTGGTGGTGGTGTGATGTCCAAACCCTTTCCCTCCAAAAGTATGTTTTCTCTACAGTTCTGCACATTCTCCCTCTGCTTCTCGTAGCCTGGTTAAACCCTGTTTGGTTTTACAAACTGAGTAGAAACTCTTGTGCATGTGGAGGCGTTTCCTTATGAAAAAGAAGGATGAAAGCACGTAGTTTTTGTACTGTGAAGGAAGGCGAGTAGAGCTACGTTTTCCGGTGAGCGTTGGTTCAGTTCTTGTATTGAGAAGGAACTCCCCACAACCAGTCTGTGGACACCATTAAGGATTTAGAAGCTTCTGGTCATAGATGCGCTAACCTGAATCACTTAACAGCAAAACACGCAACGCAAAAGAAAATGAATCGAGAAAACTCAATGCCCCAACTTTAAGCACCCCAGCTCACGAGCCACTGCAGCACAGCCCTTTCTCATCAGGTCAGCCTTGCCAGCAGCAGTATATAAGCGAGGAAGGCGAGTGGCAGTGGGGCTGTAATATAAAGCGGGCCTCCGCCTACCTCTGCATACTTCTGCTAATTGCTTTTCCCCTTACAAGGCCGGTTCCACCCCTCGGTGTATCAATTACGCTTGTTTTGTGCAGCCGCGGATGTCAAGTCATTGTGCTGCTTTGCTTTATCACTTCTGCCCACTTACAGCTGTTTCTGACTGCCTGCTCCTCCCTTCGCCGCCCTCTCTTCTCTTCGGCAGGGTTTGCGCTGCTTCCGGGCGCCTGGGAAGAGCTGCTGCAAGGGGAAAAGTCCGTTTGTCCTCTGTGGAAAACTGCCTTCTTGAGCTAAGCTCAACTTCAAAGCACTTTCCACGTTCCTGTGCTTTGTTCCACACCCATCCCCTTCCAGGGGACCCGGCTGGCAGAAGGATGGGCAGCATTTCTCTGCGGCTGGGGCGCTTCCCGTTACACCAAGATCGTCCCTTTTGCGCTCATTCTTCACCCATCCTTAGGAAGGACAAGACATTTCAGTTCATGTTCACCATGACTTTCAGTCATTATATCACTTGATCTCTTCTTTTGTTTAAAGCCGTTCCCCGAGTCGAGCTTTTTCAGGACTGGCGCCCGCTAACCCCATGGTGGGAAGGTCTCCGCTGAAGTCCTACAACTTTGAGCACTAGTTGTGGTTTTTGCTGAACAGACTGCCTAGGTGGATTCAGTGCTTGCCACAGCAAAGCCCAGGTGCTGGCTGGGATATCTCAAATGAACCAGTTAATAAGATTTTTTTGCCCAGGTATGGAAATGTTTTTGTATTTGATTTTTTTTTTCCTTTTTATTCACCCTTTTTTTTTTTTCAAGAGGATTATAGTTAATAAAGTAAGATGCAAAAGTCTTCATTAAAAATGCATTTAGTAAAATTGAAACTTAAGCGTCAGGTTTTTCTAGCAGTCTGTCAAATACTTGACAATTTAAACAGCAGTTTTTAAAAAATTAATGACACACAATAAGGACTAAATGCACAAGAAGCTTGCTCATTCTTAGGATAAAGCAGAAACATAACAAGTCCATTATAGTTCCTTACAAAAATGTCCCATTTGTAAAATATGCTAGAATCCATTTTTAATTAAATTAGTATATGCAATTTATTACCTGAGCTATATTTATTAATATTTAATATTTAATTTCAAATTAATTACCTAAGTGAGAGAGTACTCAGCCAAGCTGAAGAGGCTCACAAAAACAGCCAGTGCCCTGCACCAGCCAAAGGAAACGCAATTCTTCAGCAGGTAAACCCGACGTGTGCAGCTGCCCTGTGCTTTAAGGGAATGATGGAGAAAAAAAAAAGAAAGATAGGGCAGAAGTTTTGGGTGCAATCACCCTCCTGTACGGAACTACCTCAGGAGATGAACACCTCATGTTCATATATTCATAAAGTTGGGAAGTGTTTTCTGATATTTCATCTCCACTTTGGCCCATGTGACTGTAGGAGCATCCCATGCAAATCAAGACCCTACCACCCAAGGTTGCATCTTCCAGTGCTTTGCTAGATAGATTGGCCCATGCATCTGCTGCGGGAAATTTGGCTTTAGGTTTCCTCAATATGGACTTTCTTCCCTCTCCTATGTGCTTTGATGAGCAGAGAAGTAGGTAGCAACTCTGATCTTTAAAGTATGATTTAGCACCCAGCCTGTCATCGTGATCGTTTTGGGCTGTTGACAAACACAACCAGACATCGCTGCATTGGTTGCTTCTAGGTCATTTTTTCAGGCTTTTCCTCACTGTTATGACAGCTAAAGAGTAGCAGTCGTTTTATTATTTGTGAGTGCCTGGAGACCCCAAAGATAGGGCATCTTCTCCTGAAAGCACCAGTGACTCAGCCCTGACTCCTTGTCTCCTGGTACACGACCAGTTTTCTTGCCCCTGTTCTCTGTTCCTTGACTTGGGCAGCCTTCTAATACAACCAGCTTCTGGGCTGGGGCCCGGCTGGGCTCTCAAGCAAATCTCTTGAAGAATCTCTTATTTTTCCTTTCCGTTTGGCGCTTGGTGGTTTCAGTAGCGCGCTCTTTGCGAAGGTGGCTGAATAGATAATCTTGTCTCAGCCATATATAATTTGACATGATCTCCACCGATGGGGAGGCATAGAATTATAACGGCACTCTTTCTAATTTACTGGATAATTTGCAGAGACTCTGTTGGTTTAAGCCAAACTTCAGTGTGGGTTATTCGCTTTTTTTTTTCCCCCTCAGGAATATAACTCTATATAAATGAAACTAGTGTTGTCCAAAGGTGTGTGTAAGTTCTGTGTGATTAGTTGGAAAAGGCACCTTTCTAGGGAGGAAAAAGGGCAATCCACTGTGACAGAGCTCAGAGAGATGAAGTATTTTAATCAGCACGGATGTGTACAAAACCAAAATAAAAACCCTAGGAACAGTCAGTTTCTGCTTACAATCTGTTTAGTTTGGGAAAACGAAAGAAAGAAAGAAAGAATTTAATGCTTAGTTTAATAATTGAACATCCTCCCTTCCCTGGATGCACAAGGTGGTTGTACAAAAAACATTTGTTAAATAAAAGTGACCATTAATAATCCAAACTTGTTCCCTTTTTGGCTGATTTTCATGCAGACCCATCCCTATCATAAAAGAGCTGCAAGAGGAAGCTTGTCTTTATTTATTAATTCAGACTGACTTCAGAAAGCACTCCCCAAACCACGAGTGATGCCTTCCGACAGGCTCCTAATCTTTGCCCGCTGCTGCAGGAGCAGCATTACAACAGCTTGTCACTAGTCCTGGCATTCGCTGCCGCCGCGCTGGC
>CM020032.1:4312500-4327500 GCA_009769605.1 Bucorvus abyssinicus
CGTGGCTTCCCAGGCAAGGAGGAGAAGACATCCACATATTCCCTACACCATTTTTCTCTTTAGTGGATATTAGCAGATGTGCTTCCAGCAGACTGGCTAAGCACAAACAGGCTTTTAGACTGACAGGTTCATGAACCAAGGGCCCCGCTGGTGCACGCTTGTGTACCCAGCTCTCCTCACCAGCCTTGCCGTGCCCCAGCCCTCCGCACTGCTCCTGCTCTGCACCGCGCACACCACCGGAGCCAGAGAGCCTCAAAATATCCCTCTCCCAAAGGCTTTTGCTGATTGATTTAATTTTTTCCTTTTTTTTCCCCTCCTTGCTGCCCACTAACCAATGCCTATAAGCGCTTGTGCCGCAGCGCCGTTGCTGAGGCTCACTTGCTGCTCCCAGATAAGCACGCTAATTCTTTGTCTTGTGCAGCAGGATAAGACACCAACCCTTAGAGCAGCACCACAGCATTTTTCCGAGTTTCTTTTTCAGAGCTTCTCTTGGCCTGTTGCCCCTGCTCGCCTGCTCCCTTAATGGATTAGCTGGACTTCAAGGAAAATCCTCCTTTAACAATAGCGAGGAATCGTGTGGTTCTTGGTCTACCTAAGGAGGGGTGCCAACAGTATTTTCTGCTACAAGCGAATCTGCTCAGTCTTTTTGATCCGATTTCTCTCTTGATTTTGATATCTCTACAAAAGCCTTTGCAGATGGGAAAGGGGAAAAAAAAAACCCAACCAAGCCACCCTCAGTTTTTGTTCATTCATTTTTCTTTCTAGCTTTCCCCTCTTTCCTCCCCCCCTCCCTTGAGCTGTTGAGGCGGCCTCATGGAATAGAAACCAAATCGCTCTCCTCTTGCTTTGGGCTGTTTTTCATCACTTCTGTGTGCTTCCTGACCCCAGAAAGCAGGCTTAA
This sequence comes from Bucorvus abyssinicus, assembly GCA_009769605.1. NCBI lineage: Eukaryota > Metazoa > Chordata > Aves > Bucerotiformes > Bucorvidae > Bucorvus > Bucorvus abyssinicus. The sequence goes on from CM020032.1 coordinate 4,313,402, forward strand.
GTTGCTACATTCCTCCTCATTCACCATAGCCAGAGACACAGTTCCTCCAGTTTCAGCAGACGTGCCAAAGGTACTCCCTTCTCCCTTGAGCATAACTTCATATTTTGGCAAATACAAAGCTTGGACATTTTCCAGGACAATGTTTTTCTCTTGAAAAAGTGTGTGTGTGTATGTGTTTGTTCATAAAGTAATTTATTTGAGCTTGAAATGTTGGTTGAAACCTCTCAGGTTTGATGAAACTCTTAAAAACCCAGAGTTTTCTTCATTTTTGACAGGACCTCTCACTGATCTCCAGATGTTTTGCCATTGACTAGCACCTCTGGAAATGGGCAGCCAGGCAGGGAAATTATCATTCCTCTCAGCCTTATCTATGCCAGAAGGTATAAGCAGTGACACTGAAAAAATGTCAATTAACCTGCACTGTTGGTGACCTTGGAGAGTTCTCTTTGCCTGGAAAATTTGGGGGAAACATTTCCATCCGTGTTTGGGTACATGTCTGTGGGTGCCCATGTGAGCAAACCCCTGTATATGAAGCTGGAAATGCTGCTGCCTTTGGTCAGCTTTAGAGGTAACTAAAGCCCATCTGTGCTATACAGTCAGGAGAATACAGCAGAGCTAAAATACATAAAAGCAGACACGAGATCCCTCATGTCTCAGCCCAGGCAGCAGGCATGCTTTTGGTCTAGCAAAAAAAACCCCTAAACTGATGCAAAATTCTGTGCTCCTGAAAATATGGGGAATTTCTGCCACCTGTCCTTTGCATCCGTCTTATATTCTTCTCAAGTCAGCTCATAACCAATTCTTCCCAAGCTTCCAGCTGCTTGCCATTTCTTGTGTAAAATAATTAATGATTACAGGGAATGGAGATATCAGCTTAGGGATAGTTGTGCCTGGTCTTGGGCATTTGTATACACGCACTCGTGTCCATTCAGTGTTCAGCAGCAGTGTCAAAAGGGGGGAAAAAAAAGAAACAATATGAAGAAATATTAGGAAAGATTAAAAAGCACTGTAATACCAGTAGATAAACCTATATCATGCACTTTCATACAGAGAATATATAGAATATATACACCTGCAGGCTTTCCATCTGGGAGTAGAAAGAAGGGTCAGGGGTGTGGGGTGGCTCCTGCATGGGTAACAACATGGGGACTAAAAGCTGAGAGTGTGGGCCCAAAGTTATCAGGGCAGGACCATTTGTTCCTTAAATCTCTGGGAATGGAGTGTACAGCCATAGGAAACATTGCTCGCTGCTCGATGCCGGCTCTGGGCTGCAGGCATGTACAGGCACCGAGATGGACCTTTGATCCAGTCCAGGATGGCCGGTCCCATGTGATCCCTTGTGCAATCGTTTAATTCTATGTGCTTTATTTCTGAATAAATGACCCAATAGCAGTAAATAAAAACACAAGAGGAAAAAAAGATGTATACCAGGACAGTATTTCAAGTGTTGATCTTTACAGACCTTAGAAATGCACATGGTGTGGCAGTCTGTCCTGGAAGTGCCTGTTCCCTGGGCTTGGTGTCCCAGTAAGATCCTGTGCATAGTTCCTTCACCGTCAAGGTAAGCTATGAAGAAGATGCTGCTTTGTCCTTGGTTTTGGAGCTTGTAGTACATACCAGAAAAGCTGCTGAGAGCCTAACCAGAAAAATCTGCTTCAGCTGGCTGGGCCCAAGCTCACAGTCTCCTCATTTTACTTTGAGAGTGATGTGCCCAAGCTGCATCTCAGCCCTGGGGATGCTGGCTCTGCCCTGACCGCCTGAGCTTGCTGGACTTGGCTCATTTTGTGTGACCACTCGAAAGCTATGGCACAGGGAAACTGGGCAGGGACGGGTCCAGTGTGTTGTTGAGTTTTTGATGCTCTGTGAAACTCTTTAGGTTCAATGAATGACTGTTTCCCTGGTAAACAGTTTAATCAAAAAGTGCCAAGAATCCTCTGATTGTGCAGCAACAACGAGGTTCAGGGTAAATTTTAAACTTACTGCTAATGGTTTTAAACTAAAAGAGGGAAATTCAGACTAGAGAGAAGGAAGAAATTGTTTACACTGAGGGTGGTGAGACCCTGGCCCAGAGTGCCCAGAGAGGTGGGAGAAGCCCCATCCCTGGCACCATTCCAGGTCAGGTTGGACCTTGTGGCTCTGAGCAACCTGCTCTGGTTGCAGATGTCCCTGCTCACTGCAGGGGGTTGGACTGGATGGGCTTGAAAGGTCCCTTCCCACCCAAACCAGTCTGTGATTCTAAGTTCTTAAATTATGTTAATGTAGTTATACTATAATGAGTGGAAACACTCATGACAATTGGTACTCCACTGCACATAGAGCCTCAACCCCAAGTCCCTAACTTGTGTCTGAGTGTGTAAGGTTATTTCAAAGCACAGAAGTCCAGACACAGCCCCCATCTGCAGGGTGCACTGGACAGAATACATCAAGATAATGGTGTCGAATTGAAAAGATGAGACTCAGGCTGTAGGACTGTGTTGGAAGGTAGCGCACGTATATATCACAATTACACTTTTCCAAAACTGGAAATGCCTGGGTAATTGTCTTTCCCTGCCAGTGTGCTCAGGGCGCTTTACAACAATAAATTTCACCAGGAGTGCTAAAAAACAGAAAGCACAATAAGATGTAACCTGCTGCTCCAAAACTGCAAGAAAATGAAGCATTCATAGAAAAACTGGGATCAGGGTGTGCAGGGTGGTGGAGCCCAGGGTGCTGCTCTGAGGCTGGAGCTTTTGGCAGTAAGTATCGATGGAATGAGGAGGTGATAGCAACCTGCACCACTTCAGACCAAGCAAGAAACTCAGGGCCGAGCATCGATTGAGAGGAAGGACGAGGTTCTCTTTGCAGCAAAGGTAAAATTGCATGCCAATCACAAAGGTGATAGGCAAGCTGTTGCTGACCTCTAGGGAGCATCAGAGGACAAATATACTTGAAAGGAAGTTTGAAAAATAATTTCCAGCGAAGCCAAGCCAGCACCGCTGGAAGAGCTGCAGCACTGGCAGCTGCACCATGCTGCCAGGACGTCTGAGCATCTACAGAGAACTCCTGTGGAAAGACATCTGTAATTTTCCATCCTGTGTTCAGAAAAGGTCTTGCTTTTCTAAAAAGCATGGGATGAGATTTGACAAATTAAAAAAAATAGTAAGACCATACTCAAAACTGGACAAGTGAGGGTATTGGCTAGTTTGCAATGGCCAGCAGATAGCTAATACTGACTGTGTTTGCTCCGTATGGTTTGGAACCATCCATAATTAGAACACACTTTTTGTAACCTTATCTTACAGTAGATGTAATTTTTAGGATCGAAAAAATGTCACTAAATCATTATTATTCATGTGACAAATCCTGAAGGGTAAATTTTTTTTTAAACACCACCTCTATCAGTCTCTCCCATGTCACCTAACTTTTATGCAATAACACTGTTCCCTTAGAGATACCGTATAAAATATCTCTCACTTCCCAATATTATTCATAGAATTCCCATTATAGAACATTGAAAACCCAGATTAGAAGAGTACAAGAATATTTTATGACCAGTTTGAAAATGCCGTTACTGCTGCAATAAATTAAGAAGTTAAATTACTCCCACATTGAGTATTGATATACTGTGCATGGCAGAAAAATTCCTTTGAAATATACTGTACAATACATATAGAGAAATTCCGGGATCTTTGATGACTGCAATGTGACTGCCGGCAAAGTGGTTTGTGTGTATATGGGGGTGAGGGAGTGGGTTGCCATGTCTAAAGCAATGAGTTGAGCAAGGATAAAATCAGAACAGTTAAAATATCAGATGGTTATTTGCTAATATCGGGATGTCACATTTAATGACCAAGTCTCCATTCTTCATTCTTCTCCGTTCAGTCTTTGTGAACTGTCCCTCTGTAGATAGAATCTATCGTGGACCAGCAGACACAATTTCCCATGATATGGTTCCTCTTGAGTGTATCTATACGGACGTTTATTTGTGGCCTTTACCTGAACTGTAGACAGGTGATGTGTGTGCGCCTCTTTTACAGTCGAGGAGTTTTTTTGCTGGACGGTCATTCAAAATCAAAACTTTGACTGCCAAGGGAAAAGCAGAAGAAGATAGAATTGTTGAATCCAGTCTGCTTTGTGCTTTTAGATATAAAGATGCTCAATTAATTAATCAACTTTTAAGCCATATTTAGAGTTGTTGGCATTACTGGAGTGGCATAAAGCCACCAGAATGTGCCAGACAATTTTGATGTAGTTATCTAGGAATTTATGTGCACAAATCGTCCTTTTTTTTTTTTTTTCTGCTTATAGATCTTCAAATACAAAACATTGTGATGGGAACCACGCTTAGACAAAGCCGACTTCAGGTCAGATCTGATATTCCGTGTTTGCTTTCATACCTTGTTGCTGCGCACAAAAAGCAATATAATTGGAGATGTTTGCTTGTTAGACTAGATTGGCAACTGAATCGCCTGTTCTGCGCGGTGCACGAAAAGAGCCTTCTCACATGTTCTGCAGAGAAATCCAAACAGAGCTGCCGCGAAGCGGGCAGCATGAGCAGCTTGTTTGGTTATGCCAAGAACTTGGCAAATCCAGCAGTTAGGCTTATGCTAATAATTACAGTGTATTTTGCTGATTTGCCCAAAAGTGACTGTTTAACTAAGCTGGCCATGGACTCAAGGACCTCCAGGTAATGTGATCTATTTACTAACGAGTGCTTTTTACGGGGGCATCCTTTCCAAATTGCCTTGTTATTCTGCAAACCGGGGGAACGGGCTTTCAGCAAGTCATTGATATAAAGCGGAGCAGCAAGGAGTTATTTAAGACCAAGAGAAACAGCGATGCAGCCGGGTGTGTGTTTTTAAAGGTTATTCTTGGAGGATTTTCTTTCCCAAGGAATGAAGCAATGAAGGGTAGAAGCCAAGTAGCATGTTTTTCCCTAGCTGTGGTGAAAAATTCACTCAAAGATAAGCACAAGCTTTCTGTAAACCCTGAAGCTTATGCGTTCTTCCTGGACCCTTGACTTTTGCCCTGGAGTTGGTGGTTCTCAGATTAAGTCCAGTCAGGGACCTTCTCCCACCCCGGCAATAAAATAAACGCAGAAGCGGAGCCGATCCGCAGCCCAAGACAACAAGGCTGATGCTGCGCTGCCCAAAGTGACTTATCTTCATGTATAATCATGTAGCAAATCATGTATTCATTTGTATTATTAAATAAAGACTAACAGAGTTGTACACCCAGCAGAGCAGAAGGGATGCACAAAGGATCATGGGTTCCCGGCATTCCCTGCTCCCTCTTGGAAAGCCGCTGACTCACTCCCCGAGCAATCAGCGTTGTGTGCCATTACAAATGGGGTGGTTAATAGGCCTGCATCCATTATCATTAGTGCATCTCAGCACGCAGGTACATGATGGGTCCTGCCAGCGCATTTGCTCCAGCTCACTGAGCCAGGGGCCATGCTCCATTGCAAATGAGGATGAGGAACACCTGCTCCAGGGTTTTTCGGCAGACCGGAGTCATCCTTCACATCTCATGCAACACTTGTTCTGTCAGAATGCAATGCTGGCACCGGCCGGAGCGGTGGTGTGCCAGGCGTCCGACTAAAGATTATAGACTTCCCTGTGGTCTTCTGCTGAAGTTCAGCTTTGAATTTTTTCAAAGAAACCTTTTAAAAATTTATCAATTTCATATTAGGCATTCAGTCATTATGTTAAGGGTTTAAAAATAAAGATGAAAAAAACCCTTTGCTTCAGAAATTAACTTTTTTTTTGGCAATTAGAATGGGAGCATAAAATATTTATTGAGTCTGATAATTTTATTCACAGTGCTGAGTGCTGGCTGTTTTGATATGTTTTCTGAGAGAGATTTTATTTTTGGAAAATAAGCCTTGTGATTTTAATTTTGTTTTTCTTCTTTTTTCCATCTTTCCGAAACTATTCGCGGTGTTTGCGGAATTTTCTTTTTAATTGTCTGCACCGGCTGACCCGAGATGTGATATTAGACACTAAGGAAGAGGGAGAATATGTGTCAAAATGTTGCCTTCTCGAGATGCATGTCTTTCCATCCAGAAGCCTGTGCTCTGGCTGCCCTCCAGAGCCAGGACAAAGGGTTTCCTCATCCTGCTCCTAAAGGCACGATACTGGCTGCCAGCCCCAGGCCAGCTTGTTTTAGGCACCAGAACCCAAAAATGGTTGCGATTTGAAGCAGCAGCTCTTGAGGTTTGCAAATTTCAGCAAAGGACACGGCAAAGGTGGCAGCATTGCAGCTTGTTGTCCTCTCCTCGTCCTGTGTAATGGGGATCTTATGGGCACTGCTGGTGGACAAAACTTCTCAGTCCCCAAAACCAATGACAGCCACTTTATTTCAACAGCAAGTCTCATCTGGTGGAATATAGGTTAACACAGTGATAAAATCAGACTGGACGTTATAGGTCTGCTGATCTGCTTCTCTGCCAGGAAAGCGTAGTCCTCAGTTTGATCAGTGAACCTTTGGGCTTTATACCTTGGGATCCAAAGTCTTCTCTCTGCTTTATGATTAGGCACTACCAAAAAATGACTCCCCAAATGACTTTGATGCTCAAATGAAATCTTGAACACTTGATCCCCAAGGTGCCTCTCGGACTGTCTCAGGTTTGGGTTTCTTGGTCACTCCCATCAGAGGGAATCTGTCACCATGCCTTATTTTTTTTTTCCCCCTCTATTCTTGTCCTTCTCTACTTGTCTCCCCTTATCAGACTGGTATGAGCTATGGAGATGGCTGAACTGTCTCTGTCTTTCCATCAGCTCTTCCCCGGTGGGTCTTCAGCTTACACGCGTACCGGCTGTGTAGGAGGTGACTCCAGACTGAACTGTTAGATTAATATTTTAGTCAATTTAAGAAACTTAGTCTTGGGTTCATAATGATAAATGTTGTTGTGTTGGTCCTGCACTCATGCTCCCTTCCAGCTTCAAGATGCGTGTGTGGAGAAATATCCCTCTCTGATACCACCACCTGAGTGTGCAGGTAGCTGTGCATAGTCAAAGTGAACCAAGAGTCATCTCAATCTGTAATGAGAAATACTGTCCTGTGCTGCGACCGCAATGGGGTCTGCAGGGCCACATGGCAGGGGGACTGGGGCAGCTCATGATAATCTGGGTGAGGAAGAGAGACAAGAAAGATACTTGTTTCCTTTAGGGACTCCGGATTTCATGCCGTACTAATCATTCCAAATGCAAATCTGCCCATGGAGATGCCACAGCCTAAGTTCTTACCATCTTCCTGATCAAATTTGGTGCAGGGAGTTTGTCACTCTGTGGCAATAATTTGGGTCATAACTTGATGTAGATCATCTTATTTCCAGGTTCATAAGTCTAAGATCGTTCATAGGAGTGTCCCCAAGATAGGTTTAAAGCGAATGCCAAGTATAAGATGCGTGAACAAAATGAAACAACCAAGATGTCCAAGACTTGCCACCACACTCGGGTACTGAAGTTTTTTTTATGATTTGGTGAAACATAAATGCTGGAAGAAACACTGGGTTAGAGACTTGTGCTAAACTTCTGATACATCTGGCTTTTTATATTCTCCATATCACTAAACAGAAATATTCTTGCTTTCTTGCTTTATCCTCTCAGCATGGAAGAGTCACTTCAGAAGGTGTTTTAAGGACTGTGCCACACTGAAAGCCCCTGGATTACTGATGGGTATATCCCTGCCTTCCCAGGGCATCATGGGCTGGTCACTGATGATTCAGTGTCAAAAGTATCGTAAAGTTTCATATGCCTTAGTGTAAATTTTAGGGAGAGAGATAAAAATCTTCATCTTTTGGAATGTAATTATGGCCCTTTTTTGATCTGTAATACAGCTCAGCAAAACTGATGAGGGAAGGGCAGCCCTGCGAGGTCAGAGGGACAGTCCACCCAGCCCAGTGCTCTCTCGTGGGTCTGCAACGGGCCCTTAGGGGAAGAGTATGAAAAGAGAGCAAATACGGAGTGATCTTACATACTGCAGTGAGTGGTTTGGGAAGCAAAATGCACATGAAATTGCATTTAATAGACACACCTTAGCATTTACCCTTTTTCTTGTTTAAGGCATATGTCTAGATTGCCGCCTTTTGAAGGATCGGGTTTTGATGGGGCTTTTCCTCATGTACTATAAATGCCTTTCTTCTGATTTCCATCCATCCACTGTGAGTTGATCAAAGTTGCTATTGCTGCAATGCTGGAAAAAGAGGTGCTAGAAATGCCGAATCTCTGCTCATATAGGACTGAAGAGCCTGAGGAAAAGCAGTTCAGAGGGATGACAACAATGCAGAAGGTGGTTGGGTACGGCTGATGCAGGCTGGATATGAGGGTATTGTAATTAGAAGTATCAGTAGGAAAATTAGGTTTTGGTTTGGACTTTTCAAGGAGTAACCCTAGAAGAATGCCTGGAAGCCTCCAGTGGAAGCAATCCCTTGGGTTCAAACGGGATTTGTGCACTCCAGTGCATCTGCCAGGCTGGGTTTGGGAGAAGGCGCAGGCAGGCAATGGAAGAGAGCCATGATAATAGTCTAGGGATGCTTAAAAATTCTTGGCCGCCTTCTGTCACAACAGAAATAAACAATATCTTCCTTTTTTCCACTCCACAGGGAGCGCTGAATACCTACTGGGACATGTCTACTGCAGGGAAGAGCTCCAGAAAGAGATGTGGAATATCATTGTTATTGGCTTGGAGTGCACGGAGGCAGCCACACACCCACGGTGTTTGGTGAGTTTCTTACACAGCGCCCCACAACTCCACATGCAGGTACCACTTTAGTCCCTACCGGCTTAAAGAGCATCACTTGATTTTTCTACATGCTCAGATGATGCCTTCTAAATGGCTTTAGATGTGAGACAAGCAAAGAGGAGACAGACGTAGAAAACATGTTGGCAGAGGTTCAGTGTTTCCAAATGTGTGTCTTGATGGATTTTACATAAAAGAAGAGGAAGGAAAGATTAAGATAAAGGATATTACTGGCTTGCTTAGTGCAAACACTGTGGGAAATGCTGGTTTTGGATTTGTCATGGAATAGTTTTGGTTGGGAGACACCTTTACGATCATCAAGTCCAACCGTTCCCCCATCACTGCCAGGTCCCCACTAACCCCTGTCCCTCAGCACCACATCAACACAGCTGTTAAATCCCTCCAGGGATGGGGAATGCACCACTGCCCTGGGCAGCCTGCGCCAGAGCCTGACGATCCTTTCGGTGAAGAAATTGTTCATGTTCAACCTAATCTTCTCCTGGCTTTACTGCAAGTCTGAGTTATTCTCTTCTGTCTAGATGAAATGTAACCTATTAATTCAACTATCATCTATCAACTACTTTTGTCTGATCTTAAGGACTGCAAAGTTAATTTTGTAACGTAAGCAGCAAAAAGTTTATAGAATTTTAAAGGATATCAGGTTTGTTCAAGTATTCTCTTCAGCATAGCCTTGAAGCTCAAGGTGTGTTTACCTGTTTTGCTCATTATGAATAGACTTCAGTACGTGTTTGCCAACTCCCAACTCCACTAGTATGTTCAACAAGCAAACAAAACCTCTACTCATCTTCCATGTACTTTAAATACAGACTCTGCTGTATGTATCTGCTAACTAGAGAAATGGCTGAATCTAGTTTGGACATTCAGAGTTCACGTAATTTCTAACCTCTTTTCTTACATTACGCTGTGGTCTTGACTTGTGATGACCTGGCATTTTAGCCCAGCAACGGACTGTCTGCCTGCAGACACTGCCGTTTGTGCCAGGGAGCCCGAAGTGAGCCTGTGATGTGGCAAGCAGCCACCCAACCCAGCGCTGAAACCAAGCCTCTGGAGGTGCAATGCTTGTGCATTAACCCACTTTGCTACCCAGCCTTGTACCAATACATTTTTAAAGCACTCTTTTTTAAATTGAAAAAGAAGAAAATCATCCCATATTTGGAAAAAAAGAATTGAAATGTCAAGCAATGAACTAGATGGTAGTGACAGGAGTTAAAATACAAAGAGAAGTTGGCATCTGCATATTGCAGCATACTACTGATCATTGCAAGCCCATGAAAATTGCCTTGTTGTTCCTGCTGCTGTCTTAAGCGTGACATCTGGGGAATCTACATAGCTTGCCTTCCTGCTCCATCTTACAGATGCAGCATGAAGAGCAGTCACAGTGAAATTCTGGCTTATTTTGGAGTAGGGCTGTTTGGTCGTGTAGGGTTAGGCAGGAACCGGAGCATCCTGCTGTGGTAAGGTGCTGGGAGCCAGGCCCAGCAGACCACTAATAGCCCGCTCACAGTGGGAGAGAGCAATATATTTTCATCCTCCAAAAGCTGAAATGAGGTTTCAGCCTAAGAAACATGTTGCATATGATATTTGACTGTTTAAACGCTGGTTCCTTGGCTATTTTCCTTCCCTTTCCTTCCTCCCTCCTGTCCAATTAGACGGTTAAGAGACAACACGCGATATTTAATACTAGATTTCAGTGTTCTGCTCTGATTTTTCTTTTACCTTTCGCTGGATGCTATGATTGCAAAACACGTGGGGGAGACAACGGGCTCTTTTTTCGAGCGTGAAGAGGGCTGAAACGCACCACCTCCTGCCCGTGGCTCTGCTAGCTCGCCTGTCCCGGGGCTCACGGGGGATAGCTTTCCCCCATGCCGATGCAGAGCCCTGATTTTGTGAAGCACGGGAATGGGGACTAGTCTGAGACAAGTAAGCTCTTATTTATACTTGTGGCCTCATCAGGATTTGAATCGAAGTCTCCAGAGATGCCCTCCAGCTTCCTTAAATTTCGTTTTTTTATAATGATGATAATTTTGAGTTTGACAAGCACAGAAATGTCTAAAACTAATAAACATTTTATACATGTGTCAAAAGATGCTTAAAAAGCGGCCAAACCATGGTTTTTTTAGTAACTGGAAGGGGGGGGAGGAGGACAAAAAATACCCCCCCAATACACTCCTTGTTTGCCAAGTTCCTGCAGCCTGAGCAAATTTTTACGGATGAGTTATAAACCCCAGACTAATGGAGCTTTCATGGAAGTGCTGACCCTACCTAAAGCTGAGCAGTGTGGACAGACCACTACAACAGCCCCACAAAATGACCCCTGTGTCCCGCTGCCAACCCCATCCCTCCTTCCGAAGTGCAGGAATAATGCCGCACTTCCTACAGTGGCACTTGGGGGGATTGAGACGTGGGGGGCTCGTGAGCGACCTCACCCTTCTTTCTTCTGCGTGCTCACGGGAAAGGGATTTGGCAGGCGGTCTTGGCAAAACGGAGTGGCTTTGGAGGTGGCTGCGGTGGCTGGTGGCCACGCAGCCTCGCTGGACTCCGCTTCAAACAAACAACTCGCTGGGTTTATCGTGGGGCTTAGGAGAAAAGGCTCTTACAGGCATCATCCAAGTGTTATATTTATCTGCGCTTGGAAATCCTCTGCTGCTTATTGATTCTTTGATGTTTTTGGAGAGATGAAGATGTTTGCACCGAATAGATGGAGCGGTTTGGTTTCTGAATGTTATTTCATCCTAAAAAAGATCAATCTGGGGGAGTATATCTGTGCGTAGCCATGTGTCACCTCTGGTAGATCTAGGTGTGCATTTAAGTACGTAAAGCCTTGCGGAGTGTACAGCAGCTGGCCTGCTTTTATCACCAGCTTTGTCATAAAACATCCAATTTTAATAATCAAATTAGAGCCAAGGAAAACCTGTACAGGTGAGAGGAAATCTGTGAGTATGATCAAACCCACGTTTCTGATGCAGGACGAAATCACAGGCTACAGGGAGGTACATCTGTAAATTATACAGGAAGCTTTCTTCAACAACTGATTCACCCTGACAGTTTTACTGGAGTATATGAAAATCAGTATTAAAGATGTGATATGTAGGCTTCTTTCCAGGAATTCCAATCTGGTTTCAATAAAATGAAAACACTGATTGGAAGTGAAGTTGCCTTCCGGTTTTGCCTTTGGCTATTATGTGTTCATTCGTGAAATGACTGAATTCCACAACTACTTTTAATATTCACCTTTTGAGTTCATCTCCTGTACTGGACACATTGGAATGATTAAAATAGCACTGCCTCCTGAAGCCGGATTCTCTTTAATTTGAAACAGCCAAGGTGCTGAGGAAAGAAAAAATAATAATAAAAAAAATGAATGCTCTGCTAAGTCCGTCCTTTCTTAGCATCGAGTTGCTTCAATGCCAGTTTAGGGTAGAATACTAATAAAGAAGCAGTTCCTAGCCGAAGCATTTTGCGTTTCCTGAAGCGCTGTGCAGGGGACACCTAAAGAGGACAGTTCTGTGCTCCCCATCTCTACCCCTCCAGGTTGCTGCTCCTGGTGTTTGCTGGCTGGAATGTTTGCAAGCTCCAATGCTACGTGCTTCTTCACGTTGCTGGGCTTTGGCAGCCACGTTGCTGTGTACGTTAATGCCACTGCGTGGTCTGCCCTGGTGCAGGTAGCTCCTGCTGGGCACTGCTGTCGCAATAAGAGTGCTCGTAAAAAGGGGTGTGGAGCAGAGAACGGGGGCCAGCAGATGTAAATCTTTAAGATATCTGAGGCCTCACCATGCAAACTGTTGTGTTTTATCTTATTGTTCAAAAACGGTGTTTGAATCCTGATCTTGCGGGAGTTTTTGCTTGCCAGATGAGCAGACTCGCTTCTTGCAGAGCATGAGTGATTTTATGTGTTGAGTAGCTCATAAAGAAATCCAAATTCCCACGTACTTCCTAACACCTTCCAGACTACACTTGGTGTTTTCAGGTGATATTGTCCTAGAGATGGAAAAACTGACTTGGCTGGTTTTAAGGAGATGCTGGCTGCAGCCTCCTGGAAGGAGCCAGATAGCAGAGGTCAGTGTGGTACCCAAGGCACCCCTAGCATTAAAGAGCTTGCCGTGAGGTAATGGCGGTTGGTTAAACGAGTTTAGCTTCCTTCATTTCCTATATGGGAAATCTGGCAGTTGTGACAACGAGTGACCTGCTGACAGATCTCCCCTGGGGTCTGCGTTTGCTGGGGGGCTTTCCCCAAGAATACCCCCACGCCTTGCTCCCCATTACTTTCCAGGCCACTGCTTGTGTGAGCAGTCTTTATCTCTGCTTTGGGACGTGGGTGTCTTTGACATCCTGTTTTTGGGGTATTTAAGGGGATTTTTTTTCTCTTTGATGCCAATGGAGGTCCTAACCCTGGACACCACCGCACCCGACCCGAGCTGTGGCGGACTAAAAGGACATCTGTAATAAACAGTAATATTGAAAACTTTAGCACCTCTGTGGAACAAAGGAAAGCCCAGGGAAGTAATTTCAGCCTCTGTACTCAGTCACCTATCTGGCAACATCTGCAATGAGCATTCTGGCAAGTTATATCGCTGAGGGAGAGTCTGACTTTCTGCAGTTGTCCAAGGCAATCTTTGATTAAATTTTGGATGCTGTTACTTAGACATCCACTCCTGATGCACTTACCATATTTTGCAAAGAGAAGATCTCTGTGAATTGGAAATTTCTGGTTATGTGCATTCAAGGTCATGCATAAAACAGTGTCTAGGATCACGGAAAGTTGAAGAATTTAATCAAAATACTGCTGTATAGTTTAGCGTGTTTTGTAAGATTAGGGGGGGCACCAATAATGCTGTCAATGTAGAGCTCATTGGAACACTTTTGAATTATTGACCTGCCAAGCAAACCTCAGCACAGCCTAAATAGACAGTTTTCCACAGTGCTGTTGGCCACAGAAGTTCCTCACAGTTCTGCTTCTGTACTGGAGAGGAGCAGAATCACAGTAAGCCTGTGGACCAAAAATAGGATGTCCTTTGGGGGTAAAAAAGCTGTTGCAGGCTTTGGGATGTTGGCCTCTTCGCATCGTTAAGTACTGTAAGAAAAGAGGTAGAACAAATTGAGACATCTGCCACTCCCAGCCAAAGAAAAAGTCGGAAATCCTCAATATTTTCAAATGCACTGAAGTCCAGGCAGTAGCATGGAGAACGGTGGGGCTGCAGTACCACTGTCTGGCTTCAGGTGGCTGCTCCACACCACAGGTCCCAGCCCCGCGGGACACCTCCGAGGAGAGGTGAGTGAGGGATCTGCAATGGGAGGGATGGCTGGGAGGCCTGAGCCACCCACCTGTGGTCTTCTCCTAATCCAAGGTCACCAGGGGT
>CM020032.1:4332500-4382500 GCA_009769605.1 Bucorvus abyssinicus
CAGAACATTAAAAAGCAAAATGCTTCAACAGGATTTTCTACCAAATTCAAAAATATTTACTAAAGGACTTCATTGCTCCTGTTTATTTACATCTAAGCATGAAGGCATCAGCTACGCGGCATAATGCTGTTGTTTTGGCATCAAGACAGCTTTGCAACCTCGGCCCCAGAGGACATCTGGAGTCTTCTGGGTCGCAGCGGTTCCTTTTTGCAGAAATTTGCTTGCCTAAAGTAATGAATGAGCCCATTTTCACTTTGACTGTGGCCTGCAGTCTACGAGAGACATTAGGAGCAATTTGTAGTCAACGTGCAGGTCTGTTCCATCTAAAATATTATCAATGAGCTTGTCAACCCGAGCCTTAACCTTCTTTGTTATTTTCATCTGCTCCTCTCTCAGATGTCTCTCCTCGTACCCATAACCTCTGAAGACTAGCAACAGGATGTCATACACCTGTTTTGCTCAAGGCTGGGACTTGGAGCCCTGCGCGATATTGTGTAGGCATTGGCTCGCTTGCTGCTTTGCTCAACGTATATGTCAGAATGTCAGATGATAGTTGTTGTATCTGCAGCTGTTGCATGAGCAGAGTGCCAGGGGCACAACTTTCCTGCAGTGAGCTTTAATTTGCTCTCCCCTCCCTGAAGAGCTCCCGTGCTTCACCTTGCTGCTGCTGCTGCAGCTGGAGGAGAGCTCAGCCCACGTGCAGCTGAGGCTGCGAGACGGCGGGCGGGCAGGCAGCGAGGCTCAGCGAGGGCCAGGGTAGAACTTTGTACGAGCTGAAGGTGCTGCAGACTATTTGCATCTTTGCTCAATGAGGCATTTTACTAATTGTTTGCAGGAAGGCATTGTAAACACTGAGGGATTTATATTTGCACGAGTCAATCTGTAGTATGTTTGGATGCTGTTCCAAGAGAGCTACTTGTAGCCTAAATAAGCCATAACCTGCCAAGATATTCATGTGAGATCTGACTACGTTTTTGACTGCTCTCAGAATTAGGTTGACAATCAAAACAGATGTAGGATGAGGCTGCAACTGGATTGCCAAAGGCAAAAAAACTCCTGTCAAATTCTTTAAAGGAGCAAGCTGATAAACCACTGTAAAACATGGGAATAGTGGACATTAGCAACTAGACAAGGACACATATGTCCACCTTCGGATTTTTTCGGGACTGTGGATTTGTTTTACAAATTAAGTAGCAAGGGCATTGGAAAAAAACCCCTTTAGAACACACAGAGAGTGTAACTTTAAAGGGACACAGCGTTACTGCATGAATATTGCAAGATGTTTCTCAGGGTTTTGTAAAAATACGTGCTTTTGCAGGATTGCAGCGTTTCCGAGTGGCAGGTTGGGATAGCACAGATCATCTGTAATTTAACAGAAGAAAGCAACAGAGAGTTTGATTAAAAAGTAACATAATTCTGTATTACTGGATGTTGCTTTGGTCGCATCTATTATTCAAGTAGACGTGAGGCATTTTGTGTTTCAGTTGAAATGTTGACTAAATCAAGACTAAATATATAAAGCAGGGCTTCATATTTAATAAGGAGGACAGATGCAGTGGCCTAACATACATCTGTACCTTGTCTAAGAGTTGCAACTCGTAATTCTTACATCTAGGACTTTGTGACAGAAAAGGAGAAGGTTTTGTAGGATGAAGCACAAGCGTGAAAGACACTGGTGGGAGAAGAAAACAACTGGTTTACAGCTGGGCAAATCACCGGCTGAAAGGCATCTGTATGTCCACAGATGTCATCAGCACCTAAGGTCACTGTGTGGTAGGTCTTCATGGCCTTTCAGGATAAGGATGATTGACAAATATTTAATGGAACCTTTGCTTGTTGAAAATACCGATTCGTTCAAAAGGGAAGGGTTCACAGGCAAAGGTTTGTTTCAATGACTATCCTGGTTTGAAAAACAGTAGGAGAACAAGTTATAATGGTTTTCAATAATGTTTTACTAATTAATAATTTTTTAAAAAATGACTTTTGCTTTTGCAATGTAGGTTGCAGGTGGTTTTCAAAAAGACAGACATTTCAGAATGATAGAGCTTGAATGATATTTTAACCTCAGACATTTTTTTGAAAGATTTTTACTGTGCAGAAGGGTGCTTGCCTTGTTTTATGTCTTGAACAGATGTACAGGATTCAGAATGGTAAAAGAAATATGTTCCTTTCAAAACTACCTCCTAAATGCTGCCACCTTCCCAAACCTTTCTGTATTGAAAGTATTCAAAACACACTGTGAATTAGCTGGATCTCCTTGGGACGTGCCCAGCAGGCAGCATTCGCCTGCCCTGCAGCCCCGGGGAGCGGGTTGCTGCAAGGGTTCTGCGTGGTCTGGAGCCCAGCGCTGCGCCGTCTTCCCCAGGTTGCTATCCAACGCACAAAAGCCAGGGTGCCTGGGCACATGCCTGCTGCCGAACTGGGCTGCTAGCCTGTGCCTAGCAAGTTGGCTTGATGGTCACTTGGCACAGGCGGCCCATGGCACCGAATTCAACAGCGCTGTGCAGTTGAGTGTTAGAGGACCTAGTCCCTGCTGGCAAAATCACTTTCCCTGCTCCGTCTATGAAGATGGATTAGTCCAAGTGGAGCTTCAGGTCTTCAAGCCCAAAAATAAGCTGGAAATGTGAGCTCAGGCCTCTCTTACATCCCGGCCACATCCTCTCCCATAGGAGCAGGATGTGCTTTGTCCCATGGGGACACCTCTTGGTTTGCAGAGCACACGAGCCCGCAGAATAAAAGGTCTCTGACATTCCTTTTGGCTTGGATCCCCTTTCTCGTCTTTCCAGGATGATGACCTCCCTATATTAATACTTCTATAATATTTTTAATTAAAATTAAATCTATTTTTGATACCTTGCCACCAGATCCCACACTGTAATCCCGAGTGACGGATGGGTTCCCTCCACCGCAATGTGAGGAAATGTCATTTCTTGCACTGTACTTCCAATCAAATTTGGCAACGTTTACTTATATTTTTTTCTTGCTTAGTATTGAGTGCTTTCATATCCTGGTTAGATCTTGATAGGAAAATACAAAAACTTGTCAAGGGGCTGGTTCAGTTATAGATGGAGTGCAATACTTGTGTTGGAGAAAGCCCATTTGTGTGTGATTTCTAGCCTAATTCTGCAGACCCTGGTGGTTTGGAGAGTTTCGCATCCAGAGGTTTGGGTACTTGCCCAAACTAACCCTAAAGCACAAACCTTTGGAAGCTTGCCTTTCAGTTGAGTGTGTGATATAAATAGCTGTGCTAGGAACAAACAAAGCAGGTATTGCACTGAGCAGCCAAGAGAGACTACATGAAACACTTGCTCAGGCTGCGTTTTGGTGTCCCAGGCTGTGGTCCATCTTCTGCCTTAACAACGCTGCAAGTTGGAGACACGCTGTGGCTTTTCCTGATATTAATGCTGTTGTGTGGCATAACACAGTGAGGCTTTAGCACCTTCATCCTTCTCGGGTTCTGTGAATTGAGGGCTCACTACTCCCCACCTCAAAAAAAAAAAAAAAAAAAAAAAATTAGAAACTACTCAGTAAAGTCCTTCTCATGGAGGCTTTGGTGGTTTTGCTGCTGAGCTCCAGTCTCAGGTGATGGAGTACTGCAATGTTTAGCCTTACAGGGACTAGAGAGGAAGACTTCAGAAGTTCCTTGCCCCTGCACCCCTGTTCAGGTGAAATGAGATCTGCTGAGAAAGAACAGAGAGTGATGCACTGCCTTCAAGATCTCACAGCTTATTTTGTTTTCTTAGCCTAGTTCTTGAAATCGCCCGAGTTCTTAAATACATCTACATCCGCGCACACACATTCAACCTTGAACAGGTAAACAGCCTGGAATAAACCAACTGTTTGAGAAATCAGAAGACATTGAATGTGTGGTCTTGCTATGGTGCTCTTAGTAGCCCCTTCTATAACTTTGGATATTTCATTCTTCTAAATGCCAGAGAAAAAACGATGTTAAGGATGTAAGTTGAAAAAAGGGGGCAAACACCAGTGTGTGATTGAAAGGCAGAACTTCCAGGGAAGCAGAGCATCCTCACAGTTCAGCTGCCATCCGGATATTTACGGCAGGTGTAAGAAGAATCAGGTTACTCTATCCGCATCACCTTTCTCATGTTCCCCTTTTCTTTGAGGCTGCTCCTCTTTGAGGACAATTTGCTGTAAAATTGCTACTCAGCCAGACCTTTTTCCTCTCTTGTGCCTTTCCCTGACCCCTGCTCTTTCCATTTGGCAGAGCCAAGCAGCCAGAGCCCTAAATCACCCTGCCTGCAGCGGGCTGGGGCACGTTGCCGCTCTCTGGCTTCCAGCTGGCGCCTGCTCTCAACTCCTGTTTTCCTTATTCCTGTGGAGTTGGTGCATTCTCACGCTGTCCAAAAGCCAAGGGCTGGGCTACTAATAGACACCGCTGATGAATGGTGTAAGGGCTTTTCCGTAACGCTCTGTTACTAATCAATGAGCGTGTTTGACATCTCGGCAGCACAGCGTTTGAGAATAGCTGTCAATAATGCTTTCTCGTGCTGAAGGAGAATGGGAAACTGTAATATAGCATTACATCATTGGCAGTAGCTGGTTATTGATGTCATCGTTCCTGTTACTCACCTGATATATATGGCCCGCAGTGACTTACCTTCAATCTATAGAGGCGTGGATTTGAAAATAAACATCGATAACTTTAAAATCACTGTACCGTTGAGAGGATGCTAACTCCAAGTGGTGATGAATCTTGGATTCTTTCGTGCCCATTTCTATGTTTCACTCTCATAAAAGGGTATATGTGGTCAGTTGTCTGTACCTTTTGAGATATACCAGATGTTCGGGTTATAATGAGGCTCTGAATAACCAGTGCCTTTTTTTCAAATTGTCTTATGGGTGTATCTGTATATCGCGTGTGCATAATGATGTCTGTAGTGATGTTGCCTATTTACTGCGATGAAATTCTGATACCTCACAGCCTCATGCAGAACAGCCTGTAGGAGACACTTTTGCCTCATAATCCTTCATTCTACACACGTGCGCCACCTGATCTTAAAAACGAGAAACAGAAATGTGGATGATGGCCCTTTTCTTTTCTTGGAGGCTGGCTTCTCGAGATCTGGCTTCCAGCGAGGAGGGAGCGCAAGCATCAGCACCTGTGTCCCGATGCCAGACAGCTGGCACACTCCGTGCGTGCCACAGTCGCCATCTGTGCCAGCCGCCACATGCCAGTTACGTGACTTGGAGGAAGTCAGGAGGAAGAAAGTAAGTTCATGCCATGACAGGGGTGTGTTTTTGTGCAGCCCTACGATGTGCCCTGAAATTTGCTGTGGGCTGGGGCTTTCCCTTTCCTTCCCCTCTCTCTTGCTGAAGTGGTTGCTGGTTGTACAAGCCTGACAGATTCTTTGGTAATTTGAGGTGAATTTAAGCGCAGGACGTGCAGGGCAAAATATGTGCAGAAGGGGTTTTGTTTCTGTAGAGCCCATATGGAACTCTTCAGGGGATTGAAAACATCAGGTATTTCTCTAATACGTAGATTATTTTTCTACAGAAGCTGTATTCCACCAGAGAAAGAGACCATTCACAAATAAAATGTTCCCTTACATTGCATGGAAGAAAGAGCTCAACGACCCTCTGTAAAAGAAGGACGACAGCCCCATCTCTGCTGATCGTTGCAAGCTGCCTCTCTGTCAGGTCAAAGCCAACAGCAGGGGTTTCTGGTCCAAACTAGAGTCCCTGGAGTTCCTCGTTGCCACCTGGCTTTGCCATGGACCAAAGTGGTGGCAGAGGACGATGCCTGCGCTTAGAGGTGGGTTGCATGATAGGCCTGTGATCACCTCTTACGGTTTGCTGTTACTCCTGCAAGCGTAGAGCTCACTGATGATGAGGAGACACCATCAAGTCTACAGTCCCCTCAGTGGTTATGTACCGTGCCTCAAGATGACCCTCTTTCAGAGGGGCACAAGCTCTCTGGCACAGTCTAAAGATAGGAAAAAATGAACTTTTCTCTCCACTCTTCTGGGCTTTTCATTTCGATACAGTGGGTCATGGCTGCACGGCACCAGGAGGATGCTGCGGAGCTGTTCCCAGGCCCATGTAGCAAACGCTATGGCTGTCAGTCCCTTTGGGGGCAGGGGGAAATGAGCTCCGAACAAACGCTCTTCGTAGGTGCAATGCCCATAAGTGCATTTTTGGATCATAGTCCAAGTCTGCATCCTTTGTGAGCCGGGGAATGTGCCAGGATGACTCGCTTTTTCTCAGTCCAGCACTTCTCCATTGAGCAGAGGCAGAGTGCAGCGCATAGCACATCAAAGAGAGGGGAATTAATGAATGAGAAAACCTTGACATTTACACAATTTAGGCATGTTACTTTTATTTAAGGTTTTTTCGTGGAAAGGGTGCAGAACCCTTAGTGAATAGACCTGTTAATGCCTCTTGCTTTTTGTGTTTATATGTGCCAGCTCTAATAATTGTCACATCGACCTAAGTGAGAAACATCCAGACACGTTTATGGAAGAAGCTGTAGGGTTTTAGTTCAAGTGACTTCTGCAGCTCCTGGGTGGGGAAGAGGGAACGGCAATAAACAACAGAAATTTGTTGGTTTCTCAGCAGCAAGATTTATCACGTGTAAAAATGTAGGACTTTGGAAGCCATTAATTATACATAAAGTCAATAACCAATCTTAATAGAACTTAAAGTGACAAAAGCGATGACATTTAAGAAATAAGCTTCCCCATACTGCGAGCCCGTGACCATCAGGGAGAGGAAAAAGGCTGCAGACATGCTCTGGACATGCAGTAATTGTCGTTGCTATTTTCTGTTTTCATTAGAGAAAACTGCTCCCCACGTAGGTATTATTAGGGAAGGGAGAAAATCTGGATCACAAAGGTCAGGTCTGTGTCTGGGACAACCTGCCCTGCTAGTTATCAGCAAACACAGGAATTTGGGGCAAAAAGTATGAGAATTTGCTCTTTTATGATATTAGCTCCGTTTCTGGGACATATAAAAGTGCATGTTGTATCTGTAGCTGTATTTCTCCCCCTCAAATAAATCGAGCGGAATCACAGTGGATGGCTAGAAAAATAATAATGCCAACAGTAATACCAGTACCAGTAATAATTCCACTGCACTGCTGCTGATTTCCAGAGACCAGAATCTGATCAAACCCAACAATAATCATGGCATTTGAGTTTAGATTTCAATCTTCTGTTAGTAAAATTCATAAAAGATACGTACCCCCAAAAATCCATGATTTCAAAGAAGTTCTAGTGCCCAATTTAGACATTTATTCAATGTGACAATTAATCTTATGCAAGTCGAGAAGGTCTGTGTGAAATCAGCATTAATTAATACTCCTGCAGCACAGTTTATCTCATGTACCTTATATTTTCATGGAAGATCAAGAACCAATTCTTGGCCATTATTCCTGACGGAAACCATTTGAAATGAGCCAGACTAGTGAGAAAAGCCCGGCCCACACATGAGTAAGAGTTGCCAGGTTCTGGACATTTTTTCAGCTGCCTAATTGAGGAAATATTTTTTTGCGCTTCGTTTCGAGGGGTGGGTTGGTTTGTTTACTTGTTTCCTCAGGAGTGGGGCATTTTTGTCGCTTCTCGCTCTTGTTCCCGTTTGCAGGAGCAGGCGTTGGGGCTGTTAGCAAGTGACATGCCCGGGAATATAAAAGAGCGCTACATCTTTGGAGCTGTTTCGTGGTATTCCCCAGCATACTTGTTTGTTATAATTTGAAAGAAGCTATTGAACTGAAAGGAGGGACAAACACTTTACGGGCGGACAAAGCCAGTGAGAGCTTGGAGCGTCCAAATTTCCATGAAATGCCCTTGTTTCCATTCATATTTAAATGGGCTCCCAAGCAGCTGGACAACCTTTCTGTGGCCGGCCACAGCTGATAGTTTTAGGCAACGAGAAATCACAGGCAATTTGCTGAGAGCAGATGAAAGGTGTGTATTTTAGTGTTTTTAATGTAAAGAGAATAAACACTAAACTAATGCAGTATGTCAAGATGTTGGGCAGGGTTTAAGCGCGATAGAACAGATTCTCAGCACTGCGAATTGGCATAATTTTCTTTGAAGTCATTCAGATTATGCTGATTTACAACAGCCAAAGATCAAGCCAAATATGGTTGTTTCTGTAACTAATTTTGATGCCCCTCTGTTTAACAGTTCTTTGAGGGAAATCTTTATTTCTTACAAATGTGCCCAGGCAACAATGACTGGATCTTCTAATCATTTAATTTGTGAAAGGCCAAATCCTGCAACCCTTATTAATTTAAAACTTACGTGGTTGACGTCTGGAGAAAGAGAAAGCCAGGGTCAAAACCGCCTTTTGCATATCCCACCTTGATCTCGCGCTACCTCGGTCTTCAGCAGAGTCTCGTAAGGGAAAATAGCCCAAATTCTCCCTAACTTGCAGCTTGCATCTCTCTACCTGAGCCATCTTGGACCATGAAGGTGCTTTTTCAGACCCCTCTCCCCTCTACCTGCTCTACTCAAGGTTCCAGAGATGACGGACAAGCTCTGCACCTCCTAAATAACCCTTTATCCTGGGAATTTACTCGAAGAGGCTGTGCTGGCAGATTTGAGGACTTTTTGTCTAGAACCATCGGGTGCAGACGGTCCCTTATGCAGAGAAAAAGCTATTTCTCAGGCTCCAAAATAAGTTTTTCCAGAGTACAAATAGGCATTGACTCTAATTTATCAAGTGGTGTTTCTGCAGGTTTATTGTGAGATATCGTTATTGCTTGCTTTGAATATGGCTTTGTGTGGTAGGTGATTTGCTGGCATACCTTAATTATTCTTTCTCCTCGAGTCTCTGTACAGCAGCCCCATTTGTAAAGGAAAATGTAAGGAATTACTGAGACTTTTGAAAATAGCTTCTCACAGGAGCTGCGTCAGATTAAAGACACGGTTTTGTTGCATGTCATTCTTCACTGTCTTTCATTGCCAGTTTGGTTAACCACGTGTGTGCAAGCAAGCAGAGCTTGGCTGACTTTCTTTTCCCCTAAACAGATCTTTCTTAAACCTTCTCTTTCCCGTTGGAGTTTCTGGTTTTGTCACATTAGCAGACTTGCGCGCATTTTTTGGGCCAGAGATGGGGAATTCCCTCTGTTTTTTTGCTCAGGTTGGAGGATGGGAGTGATGTCAGTCAGTGGTGGTAGGAGGAGCAGCTGGATCCTGGTAGCTTCCGCGACACTAGAAATACTATAAGAAGAATCAAGAACTGGGAACGCTTCACTAGCCGTAGTTTTACAGCCCAGTATAAGGGCCACGACTAAAGCAGAGGTTTTATGGCTTTAGTTTGATACCGTGGAAGGCAGGACGAGGTGTCTGTTTCCAGCTCTGTCCCTTTGCTCCTGGCAGCCATCACCTGTTCGAGGCTCTGGGATAAAGACAAGGGAAGTACATGTGGTCGGGCCTTACAGATGACTGAGAAACATGTTTTCTCTTTACCTGGAATAAATTAGATGGGTAAATCAGCCCATTTCATTGTCCAGGATGTTTCAGTGCTTGTAGACAACTTTTGTATTCAGTGTTTTCTCTGAAAAAGCTGTGCTGTAAACTCCTAATTACCAGTCCACAGACTTTCTGAGTCTGATTATCAGACATGCACTTTAAGTTTTTTCCTTTTCTATGGACAAACTTTATTTTCTTTACTCCCCTTTTACTAATTGTGATACTAATAGACTTAGGAGTCCTACAAACAACGACTGAGAAAATAAAATTTCCTCTGTTAATTTTGAGGTTTAGCTGATACATCTATAAATCTGTGATGAGCAGAACAGTCTTAAGTAACTATTCTTCAGTTTATTGCTTGAAGATAAAATTAGATAAATGAGCCATTACCTTCCACTTACATAAAAATGTGTTTATGTCACTGACTTGATGCAAAGATGCTGCTGCTTGGCTGGTGATGGTGCTCATCAAGGAAGCACCCAGTTCTTGTTGGAGTGATCCCCAAATTCCTTGCTTTGGGAATTAGAGCTTGGAGAGAAATTGGAGTAGCTGTTTCATCCGATAAGGGATATTTCTCAAGTGGGAGCACAGCAAGGCCAGCACCAGTTCTGGAAGTGGTGGCTGCACGCAGTGGGCAGAATGGAGCTGTGGGGGGAAAAAAATGGAAAGACTGAGCTTGTGCCTCAGGGAGCAGAATTTGGCTCCTCCAGCAGCAGTTGTTAAATGGACCCTGATGCCTACAGCCGCTTTGTGTTGCAAGTATTTTATCTTGATTTACTTTGGAGGGTGAAGTAGGACTGAATTGGCAAGTAGTCTCTCCGCTAACTTCTGCTGAGGTTAAAATTCAGTATCTGAAGTTTGTTCTTATTAATAACTGGTTGTCTGGCCAGGGAAATATCTGTAGAGAAAAATAAAATAACAAAACAACCCAAACTGAGGAAAAGAAAAAAAGATACAGAAGCCCTTGCAAGATGACTACCTCACAACATTAATGATATGACATTTATCCTCCCTCTGTATTTTTTTTTCTTGGCATATGTGATTTCCCAAGGACAAAATCAGGAAAATTCCAGAGTCTTCCACAGAGCAAAGTGGTTTCGTGGAATGCAGACCGTGTTTATCCTTTTATTTGGTTTGCACAAGTAAAACCTTGAGTGAGTGTTCTCAGCTTATGAAAAGTGGACCAAATTGTTGAACAGAAAAATCAAAGTCTTCATGCACTTTTGTCTTTAATATATAAAAGTCTTTAACTAAGGGGGGAAGTGATCTGGATTTGGTGCAAATAATTAAGTGGAGAAATTACTAAGCAAAGCATTTTTTTTTTTTAAAGGCAAATGGAAAACAAATGTCTGAGAAAGGCTTGCTCAGTATTTTAGATTCAAATACTTCTTAGGTTTATATTGAAAAAACACAGTGTCTTTACTGTCTCTCCATCATAAGTGGTTTCAAGACGGGAAATAACATCATTGAAATCAGCACTATTCATTCTACAGAGCGCAATAAATACTGCATTGACTTCCACGAGTTGTCCTTAGAAGGCATTTTGTTTAATGTTGAACATCACCAAAAAGTCACTTAGACTGGAGTTTGTCCAAATCCATGTTGGGAACAACCATCAATACTGCAGAAACTTGTCAGTCATTGACATGAAGGCACGCAACTAAATTACTTCCCCAGAAAATAAATTGCTGGGTTTCACTGGTGTCCACCAGGTGAAGATCTGACACATGGGAAAACTCTGCTAAGCCTCTGACTTCAATGAGATTGAAAAAGAGAGAAGGTTGGTGATGGCACCTGAATTTTTACATTGGAAGGAATATGGCAAAGATGTGACACAGCATCAAGCACTTTTTTTTTTTGTTTTTTTTGCTGCTTTTGTTTTGCTCTGTCTCAAACCATATTTTAGATGCCCTCACAACTGTGTCTCAGCTGCATCTGACTCTGACTGGACAGCAACTCTTGCCAGAAGACCTTGTCCAAACAGGTGGCCAAATTTCAAGGAACTGTAGTTTCTTCATAATGGATCTTGGCTTAAATGGATATTTGATTCTTGCAGAGAAGCCTTTTGAAGATGCACTAGCGAGTATTCACTGAAAGTGGAAACTCTCCATACCAAATCCAACAGGGACAGGTAATTTGATAGACCAGTTCACCTAAATGATACTTGCACATTGTTTATCTTTCTAGCCATCAGGTTAAGAGCTGTTGCGCATAACTTTCTTAACCTTAACCTCAACCTCATCTGTTCATCTCTTGGGGATTCAGACCAGCACAAGGGATAAAGGAAAATCAATGCCGAGTTGGTTCTGGTAAATGTTTATGTCTGTATGCAAAGGAAGAAGGGGGGAGAACTTGAAACTGTCCCTTCCAGTGAAAGCTTTAATTAATTAGGTCTTAGAAATGTGGAGTGTGATCTTTGCTGTGTTTTGATTTCGCTGAAGATTATGACTAGACTGGCCAAAACCAACTGTGAAGTCTTACATTTGTAAACTTCCCACACAATGCCTGTGAATTCGATACATCCCAAAGAAAGAGCCCGAGTGCTGCTGTTTACATTCCTAAAGTCTTTACAAACAAGGAGAACAATATCTGCTCTTTACAGGATTACTGTGGTCAGGTTCCTGTGTACAGCATGAGTGACCTTTCCAAGCTGAGCGGTCTATATATACTCAACCCCGAGTGTTTGTAAAAAGCTCAGGTGGATCAGCTTACCGCGAGTTGATATGAGATACATGAAGAATGATTTTTACAGTATCCAGCTGCCGAATATCAAATGATTGAATTTGCATTAAAAAAGAGAACCTTTCTCTTATGTAAATACATAGATGTTTCATACTGCTGGGAAACTGTGTGTTGTACACAATCCAGCTTAGCTTATGCCACCTCCATCTCTGACTCCTCTTGGCTCTCCGGATCACTTTCCTTACCAAAGGCATCTTTACAGCAGTGAAGGGAAAGCTAGCAGGTGTAGCACCTCCTGCTCCATGCTCCCCCTGCCCAGGCGATCATTTGAGACAAAGTAAAGCACAACCAACCATCCCTTTCGCGCTCCGTAGGACTTGGAGAGGTGGCACCAGTAGCACATGTCCGTGGAGCCATTTAGAGCATTTATTCAGCTCCAAACAACTGCAAAGGGGTTGCAGAGAGCCAAGCCATGCCATGGGGTACAGCCCAACCTCTCCTCCCTGCTTCTCCTGTCTGGCAGCCCGAAGGCTTCCAGCCTCTGTCAGGGAGGGTATTGTATCCTCCTGCAGTAAAAGCCTCTAGCTCATTTTAGGTTAGCTGCTTTAAACGCATAAAGGCAGCACACATATGTACAATCTGTTCAGCAGGGGCTGTTGTGGCAGGACAAGGGGTGATGGTTTAAACAAAAAAAGGCACATTCAGACTAGAGAGAAGGAGAGAAATTGTTTACACTGAGGGGAACGAGATACTGGCCCAGGTTGCCCAGAGAGGTGGGAGAAGGCCCATCCCTGGAAGTGTTCAAGGCCAGGTTGGAAGGGGCTTTGAGCAGCCTTGTGTAGTGGAAGGTGTCCCTGCCCATGGCAGGGGCTTGGACTAGATGGCCTTGAAATGTCCCTTCCAACCTAAACCATTCTGTGATACTATGATGTCAAATGCAATGATGAGCTTAGGTGAGTATCTATTTTTCTTGAGCTTGTGGGAGATACAGACAAGTGGTGGATGCAAATAGCTGTCTGAAAAGGGTCTTTTAGCTCAGTGCTATAGCCTTGAACAGAGAAGGATGGGGCCAATAAATCAAATAATCTACTGGCATTTTCCAGCTGGCACTGGCAGTGAGAAGCAGCTACAAGAAGATGGGATGGTTGGCCTTATGACCCAGTGACCAAAGAGGCGAGCACCGTGAACTCATCAGTGCAATTGGTGAGGTCCCCCAACTGGAAACGTGCTACCTTCCATTTCCCCGCTGCTGTGGGGTTAATGGGAA
Source organism: Bucorvus abyssinicus (assembly GCA_009769605.1). Lineage (NCBI taxonomy): Eukaryota > Metazoa > Chordata > Aves > Bucerotiformes > Bucorvidae > Bucorvus > Bucorvus abyssinicus. The sequence goes on from CM020032.1 coordinate 4,345,884, forward strand.
AAAGCTTTGCCCTGATGAGACATCAGGTCTGACCTGCTTCAGGGCAAGCTCCTGAGAAGAAAGAGGTGGAAAAGAAGATATATATGGTCCTGTTCACAAGGAGGTTTCTCTCCTTCATATGAGATTCTGCACTGCACTGAGTGTCATGCTGTCATTAAAACCAGTCCTGTAAGTCTAACCAGCCCCAAAGAGGATGGAGGGAATGCTGGGCAGGTGAAACGGGTCCCATGGGGCTGCTCAAGAGTGAGGAGAAGCACAGGAGAGAGCTGCTGGTTGTTCAGGGTCCCAGGAGTCCTTCAGTCACATGTCAGAAAGTTTCTGCCTTTTACATTTGGAAGCAGTAACCACATTAACGTGTTTTTAGGATAACACTTGTTCTTCCCAATCATGTTTTTCTTCCACTGTAACAGCTTTTCTATTCCAAAAGCTCTGTGGGAAATCCTTCGAGCAAATAGAATCAATCTTCATTTCCTCAGACCACAATGTAAGGGGCTTTTTCCTCTTGTTCTTACAAGACAACCTGAAAAAAACGGGCGGTTTTTGCTGTGTAAGCTTAATTTTAGTGTATCGATGGGTCTTCTGGAAATAGAAGGCTGAAGAATGACAAGGTTGGGAAAGTTCATGGATGCGTCGTAACTTGCAGCTAGGCTCAGACTTTATTTTGTGATAAATAAATATGGAAACAAATAGTGAAAATGTATAATCCTGATTCTACTATAGTATTCATATATGCAGCAATAATAGAAAATAAAATAATTAGTGTCTCTGCTGTCAGCGAGTGCTCTTCTGCTTCTTAAATCCTGAGCATTACTGGTTAGGGGGAGGGAGATAATGATAGAAACATCCTGTGAGATTGTAACCCAAGTGTTTTGGTGGTTGACTTGAGGAAAGGGCACATATTATCCGCTGTATTCCATTCTCAATTCACTACAGGAGCCTGCGAGAGAAATGGTCTGAAAACAGGCAATCAATAATTTGTATAGTGAACACAGTGTGCCATTAAATGGTCTAATCTTCAGATCTTTTCAAACATAAGGTGGTACAGAAGAGGAACTACTACCAAGGAGAAAGCAACCTGAGGTGTTATTCATAAGAACAAAGTCTGAAAGGGAAGTTGTACTACATTATTTTTGCATTAGAAAACTTGATAGGTCATGAAGCCTGGCTGGTCATTCTCACAGAGTTTGCCGCAATAAAAGCGTGTGCAGGAAGATAATTGAGTCAGCCGCAAACCTGCTAAAGTCTTCTGTAGAGTATTGCTCCTCTGCATCCTCCTCCAGAGTAAAGTTTTGTTTTGCATGTCAGAAATAGAGGCTTCTAGTTACCAGAGATGCTGCTGATTGCCTTTGCTAGCTTGCTCAAGTCCCCCAAATTGCTGGAAGTATCTACTTGGGGGATATTCTGCTAACGGGTGACCTCGGTCACCCAAGAAGAGACAGAATGTGTGTTACAATATTAAAGACCAGAACAATGCTCTCTAGAAGTTCTCTTTAGAGGTCTTGGTATTTGAAAGAGAAGCCCAATCCAGTAATTCCTGCCTTGGTGTTTTCACAACAGTACAAAGAAAAGAAAATTCCTTAGTGTTACAGAGAAACCAGGTTAGAGACACCGTTCACTTTTGAAGGTTGACTTAGGCTTTACCATTCTCACTTAATTAATCTATGAAGTAATTTCACAGAACCATAGACTCATCAAGATCCACCAGGCCAGAAAGGGCTGTTGTAATCATTTAAGGTGATCTGTGTAACGTGAACCATAAGATTTCCCAGAATTGTTGAATTCCTTTGAATTGAATTTGAATTTAATTTAATTAAATTAAGCTTTTAGGGGGGAAAACTTCATCTCAGTTTCAAACCAATGGGTTCACTCATGTGAGGGAATAGTCCAGGGAAGAATTTTTCTTGAGTAAAGGACTAAGTAACTTGAATAACAATGATATTACCTTTGTCTCCTTGTACTATCTGAGTGGTGATTAGGTCTGAACTTGACTTTTAAGGCAATAATAAATTTCCTGGGATGACTCATTGAATGAGAAGAGAGTTTTCAGTACTGTGGGTCTGAGTAGATCAGCAGACTCTCTATAAAGTGAGGGAAGAAAATTAGAAGGGAAAGAGGAAAAAGCCAAGGAGAGCGTAAAACTTGGAATTGGAAAAACAATTCCAGTTCCAGATGAAACATTTCATTACATATGATGGGTTTCAAAGCAGTTTGCCCACTGACTTTTTATTTAACAAGCCATTGTGTGAAACATGGCTTTGTTCCTTACAGGAAATAAAAACCCAAGAAATATTTCTTGCATACTCTTATTGAAAGTGGTACCAAGTTGTAATGTGGAAGTAATAGCTCCAACGCACAGCAGCCTTGTGGTATTTCCTTTTGGAGCTGCACCGCGCTATCTAAAATGAGAATGCTTGGACTGGAAGGACGTTGCTGACTCCCAGAAGTTGAGTCTGCCTTTTTTTTTTTTTTTTTTAATGTAAGTTTTTATTAGATGTCTTTACTGTACTGATGTCAGTCAGACCTTTTTCTCACAGGGAGCTATAAAGACCCCTCTAGGGAAAGTGTGGGCCAAAACCTAGAAGTACTGAGTATCTGCCACCACACCTGAATTCACACTTTTCTATTGATGTCCTGTTCTCCAGAAGTTTTATGCTTGATCCTTTTCATTGTCATGCTCCGTTGCTAACTCAGACAGAAAACTAGATCCTGAAAGACCCGTAGACTAGTGGAAGCTGCCTTGGAGCTGGCTGAGCAGACAGACACGTCGAGTCTGTTCCAAGCGTTGGACTCTTAGGTTGAAGGTGGCTAATGCAACGAGCTGAGCGGTACCTGGAGATGTCTCATATCCTGAATCGTGACTTCTGCTGCCAGGTCTTTGTATACTGTTGTGTATGGGGAAGCATTTGATTGCCAGGTTTAAGGAAAATGTCCCATAATGTGACGTTTTTGTTAAAATTCCTTATTATAGTATTGTTTAACTAAAACTTGAATCATCTTTGAGTAATGCTGCCTTTCACTAGTGGGCTTGGGCTCTGCCTGCTCCTGAGATGCTCTTTCAGGCTGTAGATCAGGGAAGTAGCATTGCACGAGTGGAGGCAAAGAAGTGATGGGCATTTCCACTTACTTTTTTCTCCCTTATTCTTCTCCTATTACTGAAGTCCAGTTTACATTACCCCTTTATTTTTTTTCCTTTCTCCATCACTGACAAGAGTTTTCTAAAGTTTCCCTCTATTTCTAGTCGGCCCAAAGTCTGACATTCTGTCCTGCAGCCTTGTGCTTTCCTGGCGGTCACTGCCTGGCGCTGTGCGTTTGGAAAAGCGAAGTACACCGAAGAGTGAGCGCGTTCACATCTGCTGGAGCTGACAACAACTGAAAGGCACAGACGGGGACAAAGCAGAGCAGACGGAGTGATGTGGGAACATTAACACTTGTGAGGTACCCTCTTCCTCCCTCCCCTCCTTCTGAAGGAGGGAAAGAAGCTGGGCCTTTGTCCAAAAAAGCACTTAAGCATGTGCTTGACCTTAAAACATTGAGAAGACTCTTTAGTACCTTTCCTAAGGTTTTTCAGTTACCTGGATGTACGTTTAACGGAATAAATGTCCATCTCTTTGATCCCATACTTAAGGAAGACGATCCATATTTTTTTACTCCCTGAAAACAGGAAAATCTCTTTGTTATATCCCAGCTGCCTGAACAGGTTTCCAGGAAACTCAACACGGTGCGTTCAGTATTTGGTAGGTTGCACCAGCCCGTGATTAGCAGGGGAATGTTATCACATGGAAAAAGCGTAGAGAGATTGTTTTGATCCGATCTTGTGTGGGATTGAGAAAGGAAAAGGGATTAAAGTATCTTAAACACAAAGCTTGGCAGCAATTGTCAAGAACAAAAATGAAAATAGTTTAAGAGAACAGTGCAGGCAGTAACTCACTTGGGGGGTCGGCAGAGGACCAGAAGAAGTGGCCAGACTGACATTGCTTGGTTTTATTAACTCATCCATAATTAGCCCATAGCTTAGATACAATTTAGCTTGTGCCATATGGGCTAATATAGTGCTGGAAGTTACCCCCCATGCAGGTGACAGTCTGTCACGCTGAAGGAAGATTAGCATAAAACAAACAACAATGCACTCTTAATGACAGCAGCGCCATTTGCCACGCCATAGTTAAGGGTGTATAAGCACTTCCATTATAACCCAATCTTCAAGATTTTATTAAGTACACATAAAAGGCATGTGCACACACCCCCCCCTTATAGCGCAGTGAATCCTTTCTTCAGTTCTCAGGCAATCTCCTTGTGTATTTGTTTTTTTTTTTTAAAGAAGTTATTTATTTTTTAATTTTTTTTTAAATGGTAACAATGCCTGATGTAGGTATTTGCTTGCAGCTCTGCTGGTCTTCCTCAAAACAGTGTGTGAAATAGGTTGTTCTAGGAAAAACATGTTGGGCAAATAGATGCTGGTGGTTTCTGCCTTGATAAATGTACAATGTAGTGGCTGTTAAGCTCAAATAAAATGAGAAAGCTATACTGTATGTGCCTATCAACTTGATTAGAACTTTTTTAGTATATATGAATCTAACCAAATAGCAGTGGTATAACTATGTAAGCAGTAGATGTTCTGTGAGTATAATTTACACTCGGCAGAAAGTAAACCACTGTCTTTATTGATTTTTCTTTATCGAATAGGAATTGCACCATTAAAGTGATGCCCGTGTGGTGTCGATACGTCCTGCATTTATGTTAATTCAGCTACATATTGCCAGTATTTTCGTTTTAAAATCAAGAAGGCGATTTTGTGCCAGAGCCTTTTCCAAACTGTGCCGAGCTTTTGACACAAAGCAGCAGAAGCCATTAGCATTCTCGGTTAAGGCTGATCAGTCATGCTGTTGAACCATCGCTTCTCTTCCCCCCAACATATTCGCTTTCCTCTGTTTTCCAGATAAAAGGGAAACTCCCCCTCCGATAAGTTTACCGGACTTTTCTTTTGAAAGGCAGCCTAACCATTTTAAAATTTTAAATGAAGTGAGGTTTGTTATGCAAAGAGCAGCTAAATTTTTTTTTCTAGCTCTCATCGGCTATTTATGTGACTCTATGGTTTTCAAATGGTATAATGCTGGAGGATGCCAAATGTCCTGCCATTTAATAACCAGTAGCATACAGAGCTCTTTTCAAAATGCCACCACTCTGAGCATCTGTTGTTATTAAGTAAGATGATCAAATTTTGTACAGGACTTCAATTTTGCTTTTCACATCACTTACAGAGCAAGAATAATATGCAGCCTGTGTATAAAACTAATGTGTTGGGATCATTGAGCCAATTGCTGGTTTTGTGTTCTGCTTTACTGCAGATTGTAAAATAAACTTTGGCCTTTTTTTAATAAATGTTATAAAAATGCTCTGTGAATCAGGAGAGTGTCAGCAATTAAAGCCATTTAACATCATAATAATTAAAAATGCAACACTCCCGTGTCGCTAGCACTGGTTCACATAAAAAGCCACATTGTTGGTCCTTAATAATTACATTATTTGACAGACATGCTAAAGAAGAGGAAAAGGTGCACATTGTTAGTATCAGATGAGCAACTAATTCTTATTGTTCCTGGAAATTGCTCTAAAATCCTTTACTATTCCTGTCTTTCAGCTAACAGATGTGCAGGAATGTCCTCGGCTCACCATCGCTTTTCTCTCCAGCAGAATATGACTGACAACACAACAACACAAGGGAACAGCTGGGTCGAAATGCATAATATTTTCCTGGTAGAGAAAGAAGCTGATTAGGCTATGGAGGACCTAATTGGGTAAGATGCCCCTCATTTTCAAACTATAAAATTCAGATAGTGTAGAGCAGCAAAGAGAGGATGGGCTGCCGAGAGCCGTATGTTTGTCCCGCAGCACAACTGGACCTTCAAAATGAGCGATGCTTTTACCGCTGTGGTTTGGGGCCGCGCCTGAGCTCGGTGTCATGGCGGGCCAAATTTCTGAGAGGGGATTGAACTCGGGCGTAACAGCATTTAAATTATACCACTGCATCTCAGTCCATTCTCCTTGCTCTTCCTAAGTTCGCAGAGGCAGAAGGGCAGATTTCCCCATGGTGTTCAATTTTTTTTTTTTAGGCAAAAATTATGCGAAAGAAAAACAAAGCACCAAGTTTATAGACTGAGGTGGTTTTTTTCTTGCATATTGGAGGTGTGGGTTTCTTCCTGGTTTCATTGCCTGTTTTTTGTTGCTGCAGAAAGGCAGTGCGCTAGAAGTAGTGTCATCTTCTGTCTTGAGTAGAGAAGTTTTGCAGGACTGTGGCAAGGGTAGAGCTGGCACCCTCACATATCTTAAAGGGGATGGGGTCCAAAGAGGGCTCGGAGAAACATCCTCAATCCTGCCTCTCGAAATCCTAGAAAATAGGGAGTGAAAATTAACTGATGAAACAGTTTACTTTCTCTGTCTTCCTGGAGAGTCCAAGAGCTGCCTCTGTTCTCGTGTCTGTGGAAATTTCCCAGACTGTGACACACTGTTTTTTTTCACTTACCCCAGCTGCTTTGTCAGCATTCAAGCCTGTTAAGGTTGGGGTTTAAAAATTTATTTTTCTAAAGTCTAGCTTTGAATGTGTGAGTTTCCCATCCCACAGCCAGCCATGCTGCCAGCAAGCTCTAGGGGAGAGCTGTTTGAGAGCAAGAGAATACGGTCATGAGAAAGATGCTACCAGTTCAGTGCACAATATACCCTCACACATAGGACCATTCGTGCATCTGGGAGACTGAACTGAAACTGCCTTTTTTTTTTCTTTTACTTTCATAGATGTTCAAGCAAGTGAAGAGCTCCTCTAACCAGAACAGTGTGCGAAAGCTACTTCGTTATACTTGGTGTATTAATCAAGGCAAGGAGGCAGAGTGGTGCAGCCCTACTCATGGAGGTTGGGAGAGGAGCTGTGCACATCCAACAGCCTCCCTCCAGCCCACAGGGCTGCAGGGTGACAGCTCAGGAACTTGTGTGTGGCTGTAGCTTTGGGCACCCCACCCCGAGCTTGCACTTGACTCAGAGGGTGGAGTGTCTTTTTTTTAAAAAAGCTAAAAGATAAACATCAAACCAGCTCTTGCAGGGCCCTGTATCAAATATCAGCAGGACTGGAAATCATTTTAAGGTAGAATAAAGCCAGTTGGCACGAAAATCTCACTGCTCTGATTTCCCTTTCCTTCACCTTGTCTATTCTGCATTGATTTTAACAGCCTGTTGCTAGTAGTATCTGCGATTCTCCAGGGAAACAAATGATTCATCATTGTAGGTTTGATGTTGGGATGCAGGAATAATAAATATTTGTGAAGTTCATGATATGTAAGTTAAAGCATGTCAAAACTGTTCTGAAGGTAAGGAAATCCAACTGTTCCTCAGGACGTGGCGAGAAGGTGTGTTTCTGCAGGGGTGTCCACACACTCTGTAGATGTTGTCTACAGTGTCTTTGGCAGATGCTTGTTCTTCCCAAAGTCTTGAGTGATGGGAAGGTAAAATCAGGAGGAGCACATGCAGTGACCAGCAGCAGCGTTACTAGTGCAGGTTTCGGGGAAAGGAGCAGTGGCACATCTCAAAGGCCAGTTACAAGCATTTTAAAAGCAGTGAAACCACCTGAAAGGCCAAAGACCCTCCAGAAACCTTTCTACCTTAGGTGTAACTCATATGTGTGCAATTATTTAGTCCAATTAGCCTTAGATTTTAAACATATATAATTTTGTAAGGAAATAACCATAATTACATGACAGAAAGGGATTAGATTTGCAGCTCTGCAAAAGAGAGCTTCTTGAGCACCAGAAGAGTTTTTAGGTGAAAGTATAAAAGAAGCACATTATCCTCTCATTAACCCGAATCAAATGATGAAAATAGAATTCCATCTGCCATAGAAATCGTAAATAATAAATCATTATTAAATTGCTAAACCAAGTACAACAATGAATTTTAAATCTTATGTTGTGATTAGAGCCAGCTCTTTCTTTGGGAAATGTTAAACTGTATTCACAGCACATTCCACTTGGGTTTTTTAATAGGTGATCTGTTTCTCTTTCAGGAAGTTCATATGAAGTTTCTGAACCTCCACTTTGCCCCCTGGGGAGAAGCAGCCCGGAAATAAGGTGAAAGTGTTCTGAAAGAATGAGGAAATCTCAAAAGGAGTCAAAAAAAAAAAAAAAAAAAAAAAAAGGCATATTATAGAAATACTGGTAAATAAATATAACCAACGAGCAGCATGGGAACATGTTTAACCCACTGCACACCAGTTTTCCCCTACTGCCAGTCAACTAAACGCTGAATGAAGAATACCAGGTACTATGGTTCTACATACTAGATATATGATACAACGTTAACGGATTAAAAGAGAAGAAACATGGTTGAACCAAGGACAAATGTATGAAACTAGTCCTTGTTGAGTCCTTCGTGGTAGCTGATCCTGCATCAGGAGTAAAGGTTATGTTTCAAGAAGAAAATATACCAACACTTAAAAGTTAGGTTTGGGGAAGCTGTTGCAGTTCAAGCGACTTTTGTTGTACATTTCTGTATTTATGTGACAGATGCAATTGCCAGAACTTCCCTTGCTCTATAGGAAACATGAAAGAGATCAATATTTTATTGTTTGCAGATACATTAATTTACCTACTGCTTTAAAACCTCTGTAGGGCCAATTCCAGAGGTACTTAAGAGACTAAACTGGGCCTTGCACCTTTTGACATTCTTCAAAGGGTGTTTTACAAAATCAGAGTTCTTTGTCTCAGAACTGGAAACAACACTTCCTCCCCAGCCCTTGACCTCTGCCTTGAAATGTGGTGGGCCATTGAGAAGATGAGGAGGTGCTGTAAAGCTCCGTTGTTCTGGTGTCTTCCTGCTGTACCTGGCAACAGGGACCTCAGCATCCTCCAGCCCCTTATGCCTTTTTTTTTCCAATGTGCACCAGACTCCTGAGTGTTCCTTTTCTCCATGAAGCTCTGTATCTCCTAAATTGGTTTTCTTTGTCCATTGTCAAAATTTGCGAATGATTTATCTGCTCAGATTTTGCAGCAGGACTGAAACATGCATCATGTCTCTAGGTGTTACCACTAAATCTCATGCAAGCTGTCCTGCAAGCACCTCCCTCTAAATCCATTCTGTCACCAGGACAGCCCTTCCTCAGCACTGGTTTCTGCATCACCCAACCCGTAGGCTTCGCAAGTACTGACAGTCCGACTGAATTTAGAGGACAAGAGAAATCTTGACATTCAAGTTGACAACTTCTCTGTTGCTGAGCCTGTTTTTCCGAGACTTATTTTTTAATGCAAATCAGAAAACGATTAGCTGTTTTCTCTCTTCATTGTGTTTATTTTTTTCTTGTTCTTTGGGCTGTTTTTCATGCCTCCTCTTGGCTGAATTCTCCCCATTTTCTCCCTTCTTGTGTTTTCTGTTCTCTGCCCTTTGTTCTCAGTTGCTGTTTTCCCCCCCTCTTTCCTTTTATGCCTCTCTTGCATATTTTCTGGTGCTCTATCATCTCTGTTCTTTGTTTTTCTTCTCTTTGTCTTTTCATTTTGCCTATCTTTGTTCTGTGTCCTCTTTGGTGTCTCCCTGTTCTTTGTCTTCTCTTTTTCCTTGTTCTGTCTTTTCCTCTGTCTGTCTCTTTTTATGATTCCCTTTTATCTTCGTTGTGTTCTGAGTAGGTTTGTCTTGATCTTTGTCTTTGCGGAGAACATGCTCAAATGAAGACAAAACACCCATTCAAACAGAAATTGCTTATTAATTGCAACACGGACACGCTGCCGAAACCCAAGCCTCCCACAAAGCTGGCAAACCAAATCACAGGTATTTTTTTTTTTTCTGGTCATCTGAGCTCCACGTAGGGCCCTATGGTTGAGCACCCAGCACTTCACCATGTCCTACCTCCCTCCCCTCTGTGAGTCTGTCACTCAATATCCATCCTAGCCTTTTCACTGACCCGTTGATACTTGGGTGCAAAACAACCAAAGTCAGGTATCTGGTTATGCAGCAGCTATGAGTAAAACGTGCATTTTGGTCTCCAGTATGGAATCCACATGATCTTCACGTCCAAGTGTGCCCCTTCCTCCTGTGGTGGGGCTATAATTTATTGCAGATGTCTTTGACCTACATCATCAGCTCGCAGTTTGTTTTTGTTTTTTTTTTTTTTTTTTTTTTTTTTTATTTCAGTTGCTGCTAGAAGGAATGTTTTAATTTACTAACCAGCTCTGCTGGGAATGGGTATCAGCTACAGCCATGCAAAGGACAGGATTTCTTGGTACACTTGGTGCACAGTCATGAGTTATTGTGGTTAATTCTTTCATATTTCGCAAAACAAAACACCTTAAAAATGCAGAAACAGGAAAATCACAGGCAGAGTTATTCTGGTAAAGGAAGTTTTATTTGATCCCGAAATAAATCTTTTCATGATTTCATTGAGGTTTGAAAAGATTAGTATGATTTCAAAGTTTAAGCTCAAAAAGAAACAGTTCACATAAAAAAAAAAACTTTAGCTTTTTGATCATTTCCCCACCATTTCTCCCCTCTAATAATTCACTGAAATCTTTCTGCATGTGCAGTATTTGATTAATCCTCATTAAGGTCTTGGCTGAAAAACAAACCCCAGATCTTGGGGTTTGCCCTGGTGCTGCTATTCACCTTCTTTCTTTTTCCTCTTTTCAGTTTTTTTCAATGTCCACAGAAGGGCTGTGAGAGCCACGTTAAGTTGCCAAAGCCAGGAAAATGGATGAAATGGGAACAGTTTCTCAGGGCAGAAGGGCTAGGTGCTCCTGGGCACCCCGTGCTAGATCACCATGTCCTGGGGGCTCAGAGGACCTGTGCAGGCACTGCTGGCTTTTCCAGGCTGCTTCCCTCTCCCCTTAACTTTGCCATTAAATTGTCACTTTCCTGGCCAGGCTGTAGTATATAAATAGAAATCTCATATCTTCTCTCCGCTCTGCTCTGGGGAAGCCCCAGAACACCCAGCACATCACCTATCCCTGCAAACTGGCCACAATAATGCAGCAAATAACCTGGCTCTGATGTGAATTGCCCTGAATCTGGGAAACGCTGCAGGTTCCCTGGGGGCTGCAAATCGAGTTGAGCCCAGGTTGGGCTCTTCCTGCTGCTTGTGCCTCGTGGCTTTTGTTACCAGCATCCCTCGGCACAGTGGTCCTGGATATAGAAGCAGGACCAGCATCACTCGTCATGGCAGTGGATACAGAAGCAGGACCAGCATCACTCGTCACAGCAGTGGATACAGAAGCAGGACCAGCATCCCTTAATGTGGTGGTGGATACAGAAGTAGGACCAGCATCCCTCGGCGTGGTGGGGTGTGGAAGCCGGATGGGGTCTCTTTTTGACTCTTCCCATCGCGGCGTGGGAGCAGTGCTGCGTGGGAAAGCACAGGGGTCTTTGCGGGCTGGCCAGCACTGTGGGTGTGTGCCAGCACAGGTGATCTCCCAATCTGCATAAATATGCATGAATTACAGGTTTCCTGAGCTAGATATTTTTTGTCTTAATAACATTGATTTGAGTTATACTTAAATATTAATAAAGTGATTTCAGACCAGGCCATTTAGGCCAAATGTACATTAAAATTCCCCTTCTATTTTCCCTTTTTAAATCCTCCTCCTTCAGTTTATTCCCTGCGGGAGAGTTTGGGTCCTGAACTCACTGTGCGATCTTCAAACACATAATAAGAATTAATCACCATTAGTCCTCTATTTTAACAGCTGCTTCCTACCCCCCGAACCAGTACAGCTGCAAACTTCCCTCCCTCTGCCGACACCATAATCCCTTTACAGCTGCAAACTTCCACACGTGAAAACGCAGATTTAAGCTTATTTCAAAACCACTCTCATTTCTTAATTGCTCAGGCCTGTACTGGAAGTGGGTGATGCAACTCCCGACCAGTGGGAGCTGAAGGAGCATCGTCCTTCCCAAGCATGAAGCCACCTTCTGCTGACGCTCTGCTCTGCCGCGGGAGGCTGCAAACCCCACCTTGATAAGCCCTGCCGTTTGCATCAAACAATATTTATTCTTAATATTCATACGAAAGCAAGTATGATTTATTTGTCACCAGGGAGAAGAGGTTTGCTTGCTCATGGAAATTCTCCCTTTTCTTCCCAGTTGTGGGCCTTCTTGTACTTCCTTCCTTCTAATATCTGCCCTTAGATTGTAATTATTTTATTTTTTTACTTTTTAGCATTAAGGTTTGAGATAGATAATTATTTTGCTTAATAGTAAATTTCACTGCAACGTGCCCAGAGGGATATGAAATAAAAGGTATTTAAAAATCTACCATGTTAGAAAAGTAAAATAATTTCAGCTAATGAGATTATCAAGGATAATCGGTTTACAAAAGCCCATTATGTGACAGATTCATTGATGTCTTGAAACAGAAAAGGAGAATCCTATTTATTTTTGAAATGGTGTAGAATAAATTGCTTTTCAGAATGTAAAAGGCTGTTTTTCATATTTTTTTAAAATGCAATGATTTCTGTAGCCCCATCTGCTGTTCACTTTCAGAACTATCCAGAGGAAGATGGGTGAAGCACAGGTTTTTCTGTGAAAATTGGCAATAAGTGAGACCTGAGCTGTGGATATGTCTCGGGCTGGTAAGGAAGGATGTCATCTCTTCCAGAATTTGTGGGAAGGAGTTGCAGGATTGCAGTGGAAGATTCCACCTCCATTCAACCATGACTGAGGAGGTATTTTGGGGAGACAGCTTGCTTCTGCAGAGGAGAGGAAGAGGAGAAGGCGGAGGAGAAAGAGGAGAAAGAGGAGGATGAGAGGTCAGAGCTGGTGGGAGCTCCCACTGGAGTGACCACAGAGGACCTGCTAACACAGCTGCTTCCTTATCTCAGCAAACCCAAATGTCTTTAAACAAAGAAACGGGGTGGGATAGTCCAGGAGAAGACAGGTGACTGCAATGTCTACAGCTCTGCATAATACAGAGTAGGGTCATTTTAGAGTTATGAAAGTTTACTGGGATGTTTTCCTTCCATTTTTCCCTCAAACCTGTTGGGAGACAGATGTTAGACTTCAGCTTTGTCTGCTCACAGAAGTAGAAGGGTTAACTCAGCCCAAGGAGAGCTGAAAGATGCTCCAAAACTACCATGGTCTTATAAGACTCCAGCTGGACCACAGGACTGGCTTTTATTTGTAAGCAACAACAGAATTATTAATTTGTCATTTACATAAATTAAAATGCATGTGTATAAACCTGCAACTTTGAAAAAGTACTAAATGGTGTTCTTTTTATTTATTGTACTTTATTGCTTTGACCACCCATTTGGAGTTACCCAGCGTGTGCCTGGTGGGACTGGAACATGGAGTCTCTTCCAGGACCTCCCTTTTACTTCACGATGATGCAGAAGGTGACTCTTCAGTAAGTAACACCAAATTATTTCAGACTTGTATAAATAATATACATGTTCTGTCTCCCCTTGAATGATGAATAGCCTTTAGAGTGATTGATTTGCCGACATGCACACGCGGCAGCGGCTGGAACAGTTTGTATTGTCCTTGGATCCCCCAAACTTGTCCTACATCTCCCCAGGGTTTGCTTCCCTGTGGCAGCTTGGTCCTCCAGCCCTTCCAGCACTGTGTGGATGGTCTTGGCTTGGCCATTGAGGGGACGATGGGAAATTCAGGCCGAGCCCTTAGAGCAGCGTATCTGCACCGCAGTGTCCTCTGCCTGTGCCTGCCCCAGGTGCAGGGACCTTTGTCTCCCAAAATGTGGCTCTCGTACAGCTCTTCTGTTGCGGCTCAACCTGCTGTTTAAATGGTTCCCTCTTTTTTTTTTTTCCTTTAATATTTAGCAGAAAATAATTCTGCAATGAGCTTTATTAAAACAGCAGGATAGATTAAAAAATGAAGTATGTTTAGCAAGATTTGGGGGGAAGGCTTGAGTAATTAATTTTCAATAATACCTGGCATTTCCAGAACTCCTTTCATCCCAAGATCACCAAACAGTTTACAGACATTAATTAATTAAGCATTATGATGCCCCAGTGTGGGCCGTTGCCTGCGTGTCTGACTCAGACAAACTCCCTCCAATTCCCCGGGCAGCCGAGCAGTATCCGCTCCTCTGCCTGCACCAGGGCTATTCCTCTGAGTAAACAGCACTCAGCTTTCCTAAGGTTTGCACTGCGTGGCCCTATGTAAATATTTTCCAATAAGTTCGATTATTTGTCTTTTATTCTCTATCAGGAAAACCCCAAATATCTCAGTAATAAAATTTCCAGCGTTTGTTTACATGAGGGCAGTTCGGATGATTAGTTTCTGATTCAGCTGCCCATTAAACCATCCCTGCTCCTGGAAACTGCCTTTGCAGGCTGCGAGCTGGACTCGCATTTTAAGCTCCGAATTTGGGGTGAGTTGGGCATTTTGGACAGGCCAGTAAATTGCGTGGGAAAAGAGGAGGTGCTGGTTCTCGCACCCGAGAGTGGTGCAAATAACGCCACACTCCTGGAAATCCCCCGTGAAGTATAAGTTCAGTGAAATCTTATGAAAGCTATAGATTACACAAACTTTCTGCACTCCGATGAATAGATTCATGGACGCGTAAACAGATAGATAGATAGATCCATCACAGGAATCCCTGGGGAGCAATGCCATGGTGTTTGTGATTGGAAAGATATTAGAGAAGAGCTCACGTAGAGCCAATAGTTGGGCAGTTTTGTACCGCCCAGATAAAGAAAAAAGAAATGACATTTCATGATCATATTTTTAAAGGACGTTGGAAGTTACTAAACCAGGAGAAATAGGTGTCGTGATGCATCTGCAGTCCCATTGATGCCAGCTGGGTGCCGTTGGGCCCTGATCCCTCACCCTGATGGCTCCAGGTCTTTGGGATAACTGTGTGGCACCATATTTGTAGGGAATGCCTTTACCCAGATGTGTGATCCCTGGGCCATCTTGGTTATGGGATGAGTGCTTTCACTTGCCCTAAGGCCTTCCAGTTCAGTTGGGATATTCAGAAGCGGGATCAGCCCTGAAGGATGCATCTGTAATGGAAGAGTAAAAAATACCAGCTGTTTGGTGGGTTTGTTTGTTTGCTGGGTTAACTATTTTCAGCTAAACCAAACGAAAATCAGTATCGGAATGGACAGTCTCCTCCCATACCTATGGTCTAGCCAGTATTTAGCCATCAGTTTGCCTGGTTAGGCTGGTCAGCCCCAAGTTTCCCTTTATTCCAACTTCAAACCGTGGTGGAGAAGAGGGCTTGGACTTTGGGCAGGAGGCACAACACAAGGAGCCATGCATCAGTGTCACGAGCCGTTTACATCACCCAGCTCCTCATCCCACGCATCCATCAGCCTGGAAACCTATAGAAACGTCAGCGTGTGCTTGGGAAGGTGACACTCATGGAGGAGCCTCTGGTTTCGGGAGGAGGAAGCTGGGCACGCTGCCCTCCTCGCCGCTTGTTTACCCTATGGCAAGTGCATCTTGGGGAGCGCTGTGACTTCAAGATATGAGAAGAAATTCTTAATAAACACGAGTGACATTTGGCATATAAATAAGTTGGGGAATACTCTTGCGCAAGCACTGCAGGTCAACAATGATCTTTTATCTCCTGTTTTAAAATCGGCTGCTTTAGAAATGTAAAAGCGCAAAGTGTTTGCGAAAGGGGCGGCGGAGGGAGAGGGGCTGCCTCAGGCCACGGACGGGTGTGGGATGCTGGAGCAGCATTTGCTGGTCTGGAGCAACTGGCTTCCATGCTCCAGCCGTCCTGGTTCTAGCAAAATCTGGTGCGTCAGATGGGTTTCACCACAACTTTCTTTTTTTTCCCCCTTGTCTTTTTTTTTTCTCTTTTTTTCCCTTTTTTCTTTTTCTTTTTCCCCTCTTTTTTCCCCTCCTTTTTTTTAATCTTTTTTCTTCCTTTTTTAAATCTCTTTTTTCTTCCTTTTTTTTTTCTTAAATATGATTAATGTATAACAAGTCCCTTTAGAGAGTAAATACTGATTTGAAATAGCACAGCAAACAAATAACAGGGGAACAGGCGTCCAGCCTGTATGTACATCCGTCTGTAAAACGCATCGCATCCACACATGCGCACCCGCCTTCTTATTGTGTAGGTTAGCTGAGGGGATTTACCTCCTTCTTCATATTTTTGAAGGCTGCTTTATGATCCTGTTGACCTGCTATTAGCGAAAGCTTAGCTTTCAACAAAGGTAATTAAATTACAAAATCACTGCTGCAATCGTCAAACTACTCATAAAACAAGGAATGAGGAAAAAAAAAAATACCCTGAAATAAAAATCTTGCAGGCTTCTCCTCCTGTAATATTGCTCCCTGATGTTAATTACATTTAAATGGGAGAGTACTATTTTGGTATCATTCATACGCCTCCAAAAGTACTTTCCAGTTTATCATACCTGTCAACCCCAGTGCATCACAGGCTAATACTTTATTAAGAAAAAAATCATTAGGGAGCTGCTGATCCCATTTAAGTACATTGGGCAGAATGTAAGACTAATTAAAAAGCATATTTTTACATTATTAATTTCTGAGTTTCACACTTAATGAATGTGAAATGACAGGGCTACTATTTTTATATTCAGGCTCTCTGGGCTCTTCAGCCAGGGGAATTAAATTCGGGGGATTTTTTGCAAAGATGCTTCTTGGGAGATTTGTTTTCAAGAACAGCTAAGCTTTTTTAGCTGTGCCTTTTTCTGGGAAATTATACCAAAGCATATTATAGCCACTTAAAAGGAGTAGTTAAATAGATGTTGTGTTGGGTTTTTTTTCATCACACTGCTATAAAAGTATTTTAGATGAGATATAAAATATGGTTTTTAAATGATATTATGATTTGCAAACACTAAAAAATAATTGCGGTGGAGTTGAGAGAGAGCAAAAACATCTAATCTTTATTGTGTAAGACAATGTGATAAAATATTTTACAGCCAAAAGCTCATTTTGCATCTGGAAAATTGTGTAAACTGATGGGGGGGAAAAAAAATCTCATTAAAACTAAAGGTTATTTTAATATTCTTCAAACAAAGCAACACATTATAACTGCATTTTTCCTTCCCGTATTTATTAAATTAGACAATTGTACAAACGCCCGACGTTCTATTTAAATAAAGACATAAAATGACAGAGACCGTGTGATTAGGCAGCCTGGCCGGGATTTGCACCAGCTTTTAGAGCACCCTGGCGCTGGAAGGTAGCGCCAGCCCTGGGCGAATGGGTGCGGTGGGGTCCAGCCCCCACGAAGCCTTAGGTGTTGCCTTACCGGACCCATTGCCGGGTGCCGGCTGGCACAGCGGTCCCCGCAAGCACGCCGCGGCACGACACACTTTTACAGGGCTCTGCAAGGAGGAGTGGAGCAGAGCAGGGTGTTTTATTCCCCCCACTCTCTCTCTCTCTCTCTTTTTTTTTTTTCCTCCCTCCAAATGTGCTTACAATTACCTCTCTGTTTTTATTGTCTTTTACTAACCACAAAACTCACACTGGAGGCAAAGCTTAACGGCTGAGGCTTTCCTCGTGTAAATATTAGGAAATTACATTTGTACAAACTGCGCGGCTTTGTAAAGGGGGCTGGAGCGACTCCAACACAAATTAATCAGGATAAAGTTGCTCTATGTTCAACATGACCATAGTTTATTTTCTTAAAGTATTAATTTGTCAACAGCTTTCCTGCCTCGCTGTGACTCATGTGGATGGCATTGAGGGAAGACACAGACGCAAACTTGCTGCTCTACCTTGCGGTTTTAGGAACCAGCTCCGGTTAATCAAAACATAATCGTGTTTAATTCCTCAATATTTGTTTTCATACAAAAGTCAAACGGCTGAAATACGAATATGAACTTGTGTTTAAATATTGTCGTCCTGCAAAAAAAAAAAAAAAAAAACAAGGGGCATTAAACTATTTTAACTGTTTGCTAAACAATTTTTACTTCCAAGTCCTTCCCTCCTCCGCTGTCTCCCCCCTGCTCAGCTCCAAAATAAATAAATAAGCTCCAGCAATAGCTTTTCAGCTGGTGTCCTTTGCTTTTCTCCCTCCTCCTCAGTCATCCCCTGTGCTGAAAGCAAAGCTTTCCAGCACGTCTCTTCTCATTCTTCTGCCTTCGCTCGCCGCTTATTATATCGCGCTATTTTTAATTATATCTTGATTTTCGTAAAATTATCGTTCGTTGTTGTGTTTCTGGAATGCAAACGTGAGCGTAAAGGGATCTGTTTTCCAGAGTTGCCAAAACAAATTAAGGAAAATGTTTGGCCCTTCCTTTGCCAAATGTTTTAGTGCTTTTCCATGAGAGCAAATCTTATTCTAACTGTATATTAAACCTTAAGTAAATAATGCAGTCTGTCAGAAGCAAATTCTGTTGTAAAATCAGCAACCGCTTCCAGGCTTTGCCGGTGATACCTGCGTCAGGCTCTGCCCAGGAGAAGAACCGGGTAACGATGAAATATTGCTAATTTTAATCTGCCTCTCGCAGAAACGCCGAACTTTTTCCCGCGCGCGGATGCGACCCCCATAAATATGGAGCATTTTTGTGGCTGCTCCACGGATGCCCAGGTAGGCGAGGAGGCTCCTGAATAACAACATCACAGAGGGCTGGAAAAGGGACCAGCTCTAGGCACTGCGCTCTGTTAATTGTAGGGCTGGGGGCTCGCCTGGTCTCGAGCATCTTTTATTAACATACATCCCCAAATAATATTGACACTCCTCTTGTTTTATTAGTATACGTTTACCTTGTTCGTGGTTTTATTATTCACGAATGCAGTTGTTGCCAAGTATTAATCAATATATTATGCTGCTCAGTTGGGCAAGCCGTACAAAAACATAGTGCCCCTAGGGTTAATACAGTCAAGAACTAGAAAAGTGTTTCAGACATGTACACAACATGTGGTTTACTATTATCATTAAATGAGGTGAACTGGGACTCTATACATATGGATTTTGAATTGCATAAATTTTGATTGATATCATTTGAAGACTGGGACCCTGAAAGGCTAGATTTTGTGAAAGACGATACACAGGCCAGCTATTACCACATACAATAATACCAGGAAAAATATCTGAAATGAGCAAGGCAGCTGGCTTTTAAATAGCTAAAACATAACATCAATACTTATTTTGAATAATGGAAAAAAGAGGTAAAAGATGTTGACCTCTGCCTGACAATAACATGTTCCAAAAGTAGAACTGGTCCCGGGAGAAAACCCCCTGCTCAACAGTAGCGACTAAGAATTTTTTTTTTCTCTCTCTCTTTTTCTTTCCTTCTTGTTTTCTCTTGCTTTTGTTCCTTTCTTTAAATTCCTTTTTTGTTGTTGTTTTTTGGGTTTTTTCTGCCCCCCCCTTCTCTCCCTCCCTAGAAAAGTCGCGGGCTTTCGAACACGAAGCCTCTTGCAGACAACCGTCACAAAAAAAAAAAACCAAAACACAACAAAAACCAACCCCAAACCAACAAAAAAAAAACCCCAAGAATTTTTGCAAATTCAGGAAACACTTGAGAGGTAAAACCAACATCCTGAGACAGGAGACAAGGCCAGCTTTTGACACTGGGCTGGACCTGCGAGGCCGAAGGAAACCTGGAGCCAGGAAGCGGCCGCCGCCGGGGTCAGGCCGCGGGGGACCCGCGCCTCGCCGCTCACCGCGGGCCCCGGCCGGCCTTTTCATGGGAAATTTGCTGAAAATTTGCTGATCTGCATGAAACATTTATTGGGCTGGGGGGGAGGCAGAGCCTTCCCTCCGCTCCTTGTGGGCTACTGGGTCGTGCGGCGTTAACTGGGGGATTATAATGTCTGCGAGGACGCGGCGGGTCTCGGAGGCCCCGCATCCGTTTTTTTTCCCCACTGCGTGATACACGCGGAAAATTATCAATACCTCGCTCTACCAGATTCGTTCCATTTGCTCGTATCTGTTAAAACTTTTGAGAGCGCACCGGATGCTTTAATGCTTCATTTATGATTTATGCCCCATAAATGTATTAAAACATTAACCATATTTCTGCTGTGGCATAGCTGAACCCTCCTGGGGACAAACCCGAGCGTTTCTCACTCCAGCTTCCCCGAGGAGCCGGATTATTTGTGTTGTGTTACACCTCCAAGTGTTGATTAGGCCTGGGTGTTACCCTGCCAGAAGCGTCGTGCGGTGCTTCCCTTTAATGGGGAAATAAGCTGGATCAACCGCGTGAAGGAAATGTTCCTTCTCAAGTCAGAAACGACAGAAAAGTTGGTGCGTAAACGCGGCGAAGGCTCCGTCCCCTCCGCCCAGGCGACGGGGCTGAGCTCCGGCAGTGCCCGCCGCTAATCGGAAGCTGTTGGCCATAGCACTTGGGTGGCTCGGGCAAATTTATAATCCGGGTTTGAACTCTCTAATATATTAAACGGTTACACACCACCCATCGCTGAGCCGGCTTTTAACCACCTCGCAGCCTGGCAGCCTCCGAAACGCGGCTGTTAATTGGCAAGCAGGAAGGGTAAAAAATAGACAAACTAGATTTCTGGCTTGTGTTTGACAGCGTGGGTTATTTATGCAGGCTTTTTTCTTTTTTTTAAGGTTTTTTTCTTTCTTTTTATTTTTTTTCCCCCTCTTTTTTAGTAGGGGTGGAGGGGTGGGGGCGGTTTGGAGGATTTCTTAGTGGTTGGGAAGCTTCGCATTTTTCAGTAAGCATTATTGGGTAACAATTGGTGCAAACATTATGGAGAGGGAAAGGCACATAAATCAAGAAATAAAAAAATAGTTTCTGCACATTTTCAAAAAACACGTTGTGCTCTCTGAGGTCCTTTTCATTTTAACCAAATCAGGGGGAACTTGTCCTCACAGCGGCAAGGCAGATGGAACAATAAATCACAGGAACCATTGACTGCCTGCAGTGTACTCTCCGCAGCTGTCACTTTTTGTCTCTTTGGTTTTAGCTGACATGGTTTGAGGTCCACTGTGAACCAATCTGGACTTTTTTTTTACCGTCATATCCATCAAAACGACCAGTAGCCATCAACCTACTGCAGCGATCGATTTTTGCTTATTCTCACGCATAAGCCAATACTCAGCTCACTAGGTGAGGCTTGGGAGAAGCACCTCATTTTAGCTTTTTTTTTTTTTTCCTTTTCTCCCTCTTTCTTTCTTTCCTTTTATTTTTTTTTTCCTTTTGCCTCCAGCTACAGCTGTGATTTTCCGAGCAGTCTTGGCTAACGTTATTAAAGTTGCATCATGATAGATATAGAGCGGAGCAGATAACAGCCTGCACGCACAACAACAGCAAAGCCCGGCAACAACCGCGGGGTTTTGCTGTTGTTGTCAGTGTTGCTTTTCAGGTGTAGCGAGACGCTTGCTAAGCTCGGAGTTTCCAACTCATTGCTTATTTTGCAAAGTAAACAAGCAAATGTTATGTGCATAACCTTAGCTGTCTCTGCAAAGGTCAGTGCCTGGCTGCTGATTTCTTCTCCTGCCTTTTGGTGGCACTCTGATGCCAGCGATTCCTTCTGGCGGGGTTTGGGAACAAGACGTCCTTTCTTAACAAAAGACTCAATCTACAAAAGGCTGCACAACAAAAAATTGATTAAATTTGAACCGGAGTATGAAAGTTTACTTGGGTGTATAAAAGAGCCCGGTAAGTGCTAAGTAGGGGCTCAACGGTTCGTCCCACGCTCAGGGCAGGCAGGACCGCGCAGGAGGCGACTAAAACCACCCCCCCATCCCTTCATAACCGAACAATACCTATGGATGTGAGCGGACGTATAGGTGCTGCTGTATATCAGATTATGCGGTTTCGGTTTGTGGCCTGAAACGTTGCAAAGTGTCTTTTGCATTTTACAAAAGTGTCTTCTCCGAAGCCCTGGCTGTCATATATACTAGCAGGGACTCAACTTCAGACCACGGTTTGGAGAACAGGGGTTTTTGTGGTGTAAATAGAAGCGAGGAGATGTGTGGATAATACAGTCGTAGTAATTGGTTTGGTTTTTTTTTTTTTTAATGTCAAAAATACCCGCTCACTTTAAAAACATTCAGTCGGGCCAAGTTAAATTTATTATATATATATTTTTTTTATAGCTGAACTCTGTGATTTTGACTTGAGGTGACACCTGAAAAGCACCAGAAACCCTCGGAATTTCAGATCTATATATTATTATAAAGGAAGAAAACAAAGTTCCGCTAGTAGAAGGTAGGTAATTGCGTTTACCAAATATGCATCGTTTAAAAAAACACAACCCCTGAAACATTTACCTTAAAAAAAGTCAAGGCAGCAGAAGTTTTCCTTTGTATCTCTAGGACAAACATCCCTGGGATTTGTAATAAAAACCTGGTTATGAGATCCGGGGTCCCTCCTGTTAACAAGGATCTTTTAACAGATTATTGAAATATTGCCGTGTTGGAGAGAGTTATTTAAGGACCCTACAGGAGCTGATGCGAAGGCAGATTCTGCTGAGGCTGTTTTCCTCCTTGTAAAACCTCTGAAGGGTGCGTGTCCTGAACACGTTCCGCTTTAGAGACATGCAACAAATAACGAGCTACGCCAAAGCCAGCACCATTCCTGATGAATTTCAAGGAGTGTGACCAATAATCCTTTTACTTATCTTAAAAATCCTATGGAAGTACTAAACCAGTTCCAATACAACTGCAAGCAAACTGTGGTGGGGGGGGAAAAATCGCACACACAAAAAAGCCATCTGTCCGAGAGCAACCCAAGAACCCTGAGTCCACCCAAGCAGTTACTGCGTGTTTTTCTGTGCCACTAATGGGTTGCATATTGTTGAAAATATGAATTACAGAATAAATCGGAAGAGAGTGGCAATCGCGGGTCCAATTCTGCTCTTGGCCACGGTGAAATTACCGGCCTGATTCTGTTTGCAGCTATTGGGGTGAACATCAGCGTAATTATTCGGCGGAATAGTTACTCCAGCCTGGCAATCTGAGCTCTCTAACTGTAATAACTGCCAGAGGAGCGAGGCTGGCAGCAGGCGAGGCTCAGACCGGTTCAGGCTGTGGATTTCCACAAACCCTTACGCGCCGCTCCCAGCCCTGCCACATCACCCCGCAGGACGATCCACGCGTCTTAAATATACCTTTAAAAATGTCTTGCACTGGGGATATGCCAAACATCGCTCGCTCCCTTTAGGGGAGACATGAAGAGACAAACCGTGAGCCCCGTGCCAGAGCTGCTGCCTAGAAAATAATTCCCATTTGAAGTGAGTCAGAGTTTTGGCTGAAGAGGGAGAGCAGGGTAAGAGGGCCCTGCGTTATAACAATTATGCAGCAGTAAGGAATTTCACTGCGATTACCGGGCCAGCAAAATCTGTATATAATAATATCAGATAACACCGTCCTGCATGTGAAAGGAAAGCCACTAGTTCGGCAGTATTCTTATTTTCAAATGAATTCCAACGCCGAGAGAAGGGGGCAGCTTGTTGAAAGGGACAGTCATTAATATGCCTAATGGTGACTTTGCTCCTGCTCCTACCAAACGCTCTCTAATATAATTCCACGTTAAACCCAGGAAGCAGTTCTGCACATTTTCTTTTTAGCCTCCTGTGGAAATCTTGCTGCGGGAGGTACTTGATAAAAGAAGGAAAGAAAAGGAAAAAAAGACTCTGTGAACGTGAAACTTTGTTCATCACTTGCATACTAAACAGCACAGGTTTAACGTCCCGTACGCTGCAAAAAGAGGCGTAACGGTGCTTCTGCTGCAAAAGGCTGATGTGGAGGGTTCACTTTCAGCCCCCCGCCATCCTCCCGGCCATGCCTGGGCTGCTCATGCCGCTCAGCGCCCGGCACATGCGTCCGTCCTGGCAGGAATCGAGCCCGCAGGCGCTGCTGAGCGGGGTGATGCTGCTGCCGATGCTGCCGCTGTTGTTATTTTCCACGAGGAAATATTTCGGGTCTGCCCTAACATTAGTGCAACATATCACTGCAGCTGCATTCCCCGCTGACTGGAGGCTGTTTGATGAGTAATTAGGAGACCTTCTCTTTAGTTTGTTTGAACATATTTTACAAAAATGTAAATCTGTTAAAAAATTGCTTGTTCACTTAAAACACAGCGTTCCTAAATGAAGCAAGGTATCTGCTAAATGGATATGATCTTAGGATTTTTTTTTTTCTATTACAACTTCAAACACAATGAGCTCTCCTGCCTTAAAAAGGATTTTTTTTTTTGTTTTTGTTTTTGTTGAGAAGTAATTATTCTGTTTCTGCATCTGTGCAGCTTCACCCAGAGCTCATACAGAGCAAATCTCTGTAATACGTGGAGATAAACATATCTCGACATACAGCTAGCCATGTGTGTGCTGTAAGTTTGTTATATTTTACACCCACACGTCAGAACTAGTATCATTAACTACTTACTGGAAGCAATAAACACAGCCCTCGCTCCTCCGCCCAGATCAAAGGGGAACACTTTTTCTGCTTTCCCATTAAGACATCTCTGGCAAAGAAACCTCACAGAAAACATTAAATAAGCATCAAATATTCCCTCGCCCATCCTGCTCCTTTTGTGAAATACACGTTGAGGCTCATCTGGCTGCTTCAGATCGTGTGATTTAAGCCGCCGGTTTAACTTTCCCAGTTATGGCAGCATTGTGTAATTAAGAGTTCATTTTTCTTGGTTCAAAACCATCTGGAGTTTTTTTAAAGATAAACAGGATTTTCTTCCCTTCAGCTTTTTAGCTGTGCAAACGGGGGTGACGCCTCTCAGCACCCTTCGCTGCAAGTTACTGCTGCAGTATTCCAAATGATAAATACTATTACTAATTATTTACTGTTAAAAAAGAGCTCTGATATTTAAAGCAAAGCGATCCTGCTGACCCAAAGCTTCAAGCTGTCCCCCCCCAAAAAAGCAATGCTATCATAAGGCTACACTAGCGAAGATTAAAATCCTTTTGTACTCCAAGATGTGAGCACAGGGATGGTTTAAAAACCCCACACTTTTCTAGGCAGCTCGACTTATGCTTCAGGCTGAGCATTTTGTTTTTCCTTTTTTCTTTTCCTTTTTTTTTTTTTTTTTCTCCCAGCGAAGACTCAGTTGCTTATTTTGGGGAAGCATCTCATTTATCTGAGCCTGCTCCTTCCCGAGACTTTTTTCCTGCTGGAGAATTACCGCACGGCACATCAATAGGTTGCAAATTATATAAGGGCTGTGTTTAACTTGCAGCCCGATTGCCATTGTCGTGAGGGTCCGCGTCTTTTAGCTAAACTGCCTTTTTCCGGAGGAATTTCAGATGTCTGTAATTGCCGCTCCTTTCAGCACAGCTCAAGGTATCAATATCAACTCGATTTGAATATCATAAGTGGGAAGTTGCTCTAAGCAAAACAAAAACATGTCAGTTGCCCAGGTGACATTTGTAGCAAACAAGGAATCACAACTCCAGGAAGTGTTGTATTTTATGCCAACAACAATATGACAGTTTTCTCTGTAAAGAAAACATGACACTTTTCCAAATATCAGAGGATGCCTCCGCTGCTCAAGGGATTCCTGTACTGTCACTGAAATGGAAGGTCACAGGCTGGCTTCATGATTTCTATAGTTTCAAAATGTTGTGGGGGAGCGTTTGCACGCTAAATGCTGTAGGCTAAGGGAAATCTTTCCCTTCATCTCTGAAAGAAGGACAGGAAGAAAAAGGTCCTACTTTGACAGCAGTAACCTCTAGGTCTAGAGGTTCTGCCCCAAGCAACTCTGAAGTGAAATTACCTATGTTAATGTGTTGTCCTCGCTGTCAGCCAGGCACACGTGTGCGAGCGTGCGTGAGCGTGAAAAACGGGGTCTGAGGGTGTGAGCGTGCACCGGTGGGTTGCGATGGACCACGCCGGCCCACGAGAGGCCTCACAAAATAACCCTAAAAGCAGCATTTTTTTTGGTTTTTTTTTATTTTTCTTGGGTAGCCTGGGCCGTGCGGGAGCCGCAGCGAATACTCGGGTCTCGTTTTTACCTGGCCTTGACTGCAGTAAAGACCGAAAAGCTTCTGCAAATAATTTCTTTTAAGAGGTGGGGTTTCCAGTTCGACTTCGAGAAGGTAGGGACCTACTCGCTATGCTAGTACCTAATTCCTGCAGTTTAAATAAACAGACTTTTGCTTTAAGCCAGAGAAAGTATTAACTTCAAGGCTATGGACAGGATCAAAACACATTGTTTTCCAGCCTTCCTCCTTTTTTATTCTTCACTCTCCCCCTTAAAAAAACCCCACACCTTAGTCTATAGATTATATACTTCCTGCTGCCCTTTTTATAAGCAATAGAATTTAATAAACTGAGGGCAACTCTATAGTAATATTTATATGGGTCAAGTGGCTTAAAGTATGCAGTAAATGTAAAAGTTATGAACCACATTGCCCCTTTTTAAATAATGCAGCCAGCACCCAAGATATTATGTTTCATATTCTGGAAAAGGTGTTTTAGCCTCGGCTTTAGGAGCACACCAGACATGAAAAGTTATACTGATCCCATAATAAAGTCACTGCCTGCTTAATATGGTGTGTTATGTAGAGCTCCAGATCTTAATAGCAGACCACAGCAAGAACGTCCCAGATGATATCAACAAAACCTTCGCTTTTCTCATTAGCAATCACAAATTCTCCTGGTGTCTGCTAGTTTCAAATAAGGGCAAGTGCCTCTATTCCTAGTGTGAAGCCCAATAGGATAATAGAAATAATGTAGTCTAATCAGCGGCGAACACATGAGATCCCCCCGTCAGAGCGGGCGGCGGTGGGTTTGGTGACTCCCCTTCAGCAGCTTTTAACAGGCTTCACGGTCCTGAGGAGCAGGATCGGAGTGATGGCAAGAGAGGGAGCGGAAAAAGCCGCCTTGCGCAGCTCCCCGTGCGTTTCCACCGCCAGCTCTCCAGCACTGGGTTTTTACAGATAAAAGGGTTTTGAGGATATTTGTATAAAAACTAAGCATTAAAAAAAATCTTACAGTCTTTCCTTGGAATACACGCAGAAGTGCTGCGTGTTCTTGCTGTGTATGCAAACACGACTGGTCTGCGCGTGGGCAGGGGTGACCGCAGATTGGTTCGCTTTGGTCTCGTCAAACCACCTACTTCTTTGATAAATCAGATCAAATATTTGTCGTCCCGGCCCGAATGACCAGCCCTTTGTTGGCTGGCACAGTGTCTGCACCTGAGCTGCTACCTGCAGCATTATTTTTTTTTTTCCTATGGCCGTTAGATTTAAACGTGGTTTGTGTCGGGACGACGCAGCGCACGTTTGCAGCGCAGTATTGTGAAGTGGGGGACAACCGCTGCTGTTAGCTGGTACGATGAAACTGTGAAGGACACGAGATCATGCTGCTCGTGCAGCCTCAATAATCTGTGGCTGTGCTTGGGGAAGCGCAGCGCAGTTTTAGTTTTTACACTGATTTTATAATCCGAGTTCTTTACCCACCCCCCGCCACCTCCTGCTTTCCCTTGTGATTTTTGTGTGTTCTTTGAATATCACCGATTTCTATTTGCACTGTTGTTCTGGTTAAAAATGTCAACTGCGAATGTGGCTGATACCACGCGAGGAAACGCAAGTCTAAGCTGCAGCAGTGTAAACAAAACAAGTGTTTTAAGAGGTGCTTAGCTGTGTTTTGAACCCTGATTAAGCTTGAGGTCCCCCAGTGTTTATATGTGCATTTGAAGTGCACTGGGAAAATTCAGCGTTTAATGGTTCCTGTGCTGACCTTTTGTTAGTGCACTGGGCTGCGGTGCCGAAGAGCAGCGATTACCGGCCAGCTTAAAAACCACAGAAACTCTTTCTTATTCTGAGTTTTTGTCCAACTTTATTCACATTGATGGGAAGCAGAGGTCCCCGTATCTCCTGTAACTAAGATTTTAAAAACTGACACCACAAGTCAGTCCCCCGAGCTCGTATTTAGCTACTGGAGTCAGTAGTGGGATAAGGTAGCGATATTTCGTAGATGTTCAGCAAACTGAGAATAGCTCCCATCTATGGGTCTCATTTCAGTTTAGGAGCCAAGCCTAAGGCTGTCAGCTCTGATTTTTTGTTTTAATAAACATGAGGCTGTAGGTGGACAAGAATGGTGCCCATGAAGGGCAAGTGGCTCCAAAAAACTGGGTGAAAACAAAGGGCAATGAGGCAGCAGCACAAAGCCTCTCGCTTCCAACTTCGCTGGACTATTTTGAATTCTGTGAATGACCTTGCAGAGTGCTTTATTCTCCTAAAATAACAAGCTGGTCAATACCAGTCCTGCTTGTGTGATAAAATGCAGTAATTGCTGACCAGGACATGTCCGCAAAGGAGCCAGGAGACCTTATCTGTGGGAACGAGGACATTTTCACCAGCAGGGTCAGGAGATCCTGACAGTTCAGGATAGTCCATGGCAAAGAAAGGCAAAGCATGTCAAGGCAGACTGAAAAAAACCTGATGGATGAGGGTGACGTTACCAAAGGGAAAACTGTGTTGGTAAATAAATTCATATTTACTAAAAGAAAACCTCTTGTTTAGGAGAAGTGAGAGGTGAATTGTAGACTACTGATGCTAAATTACATGATTATTGTGCTCAAGTGAGAGAGGAAAAGGATCTTTGGGATAAATTTGGCTCCACAAAATATAGACAACCAGCTACCTGCACCTACACGGAGGCTAGAAATTTAGGAGAAGGTTTCTGATATCAAAGCAGCAAGGCTGTGGAGCAGACTCCATATGTGGGTAACGATGTGAAAAACCACTAACGGCTCTTAAAGCGGAGCCTGATGACAGAGGATTAGAGGACATGTCTGCAGTAGAAAGAGCCCGGATGGGAAGACCCCAACAGCCTCATCCAGTCTGGTCTCATGGAAACCCCCTGGAAACAGGCAATAGTGAGGCACACCAAACTCAGACTGTCTGAACTTCCACTTTAGGTTTTTTTCATTATTATGATTTTAATCTGTGCAATTTCTGGGGATGGGGAGCGCCTGGGCTCAGTCGCTGCAGCTCTATGTTGTGCGAGAGCAGCTTGCAAGAAGATCTGCAATAGCAGGGACAGGGGCTGAGCTCGTATTTTACCAAAGAAAGAGGTTTTGGAGTGATTTCAACAGTGCTGGTGTGCCACAGAAGAATTCAGAGAACGAGCGGTACAAGGGGAGGTAGGAGACTGCTCCGGGAGAGTAGATATGAGGGGCCACTGCACTGATGTGATATCACTTCTCTGTGGCATCTTACTCCATATAGAGCAGAAACAGATTAAAACCAGCAAAGAAATAAAAAAAAAAGAGAAAACAGAGTAGAGGAAGGAGAAAAGGGGAAGCCTCCCCTCATGGTAAGCAGACATGCCTTTAATATGTCGGTACCCAGCAGCGGTTCCAGCTCAAAATTAACATCTTGTGAACATTTGCATATCTGTATTTCTAAGTCACTCAGTTGTTTAAGGGTAAAGCTAACAAACCACGACCTATTGCTGGAGATTTCAAGACATCCAAGTTGCCTTCCTCCAGCCTGGGAGAGCGTTAAAATGACACTTGGAAGGGCTGCGCCCAGGAAGCGTCGTTCGCATCGTGGTTTTCAATGCATCCCAGACATGGGATCCCGAACCTTGGAGGCTTTAAAACCTCATTCGACTGTGGCTTCTCCGTGAGCTTGACAAGGGATCATTAGTAACTCGCTGATGTCTCTCTGCTCTACTTCACGAGGCACTTCCCCAACGAATTTAGAACAAAGCTTGGTGTTTACTTGGTTTCACAAAATGACACTTTTTCCCCCCAAGATTGCTGCCAAGGCTTGAAAAAGAATTTTTACACAAACACGTTTCAAGAACAAGGTTTCTTTATCAAGAACAGGTTGGGAGAGGTGGGCAAATCCAAGTGGAAGGAAATAAAGCAGAGCACAAGGTTGAGTAGTTGAGCTTTCATTTAAGGCTGCAGAAGAAGTGCTTTGAATGTTTGAAGGGCTGGAGCAGCCCTGCGAGGGAGCCACACGGTTGCCAAAACCCCATAAAACTGAAGGTAAAATTGAGGAAGAGCTGCGGGGAGTGGTGGAGGAGCACAGCCCTGCTGCTGGGCTGGCATCGACGGCGACTGCTCTACCAAACCACCCGTGTGTTGCCACACCTTTGTACTGCAACCCCACACTGGAAGCCTTTGAAGCCTGTAAACTATGAAATTTTAATCGTTAGCAACCTCTCGGGGACCTGGCGATAATACCTGTAGGACAATGTCCAGCATCCCCGCTGGGAGGAAGGGGAAGGGTGGCAGCGCAGTGTGAGCCGCAGCCCCGCGTGATGCTGGGCATCTGCCGTACCCATAACTTTACTCACCATCTTTTTTCAGCTCGGGGAAAGGTGACTCCTCCGCACTCACCACAGGAGCCAAGGGGCGTCTTGCGTGGACAGAAAGAAAAAGAATTAGTTTATGGAAAGCGGATGGGTACAGTACGTAAATAAAAGCGAATCGCCTCCTCATTATGTGGGCTCTTTTGAATAAATGTTAGCCTTTAAGTGCCAGCTGTCACTCTATGCATGGCCTCCCTTCTTACAACTAACCTCGCCGTCACCTCGCCTTGTCTCCCTAACTTGTCCTATTATGCAGTACCAAGCTGAGTCATTGTTTCAAGCAGGAGGTGACATGTTAATAGCTTAATAATAGTATAATCTCGCAAATAATAATATGCTGTCACACTGTCTGAAGCACAATGTTTACAGGAGAAGTGGTAATGTATGATGACAGTAATTTGAATAAAAATGAATTTACTGCTCTTGTCTCATTTGCAGTAAATTTTCGCATCTTTCATGCACAACTGGTGCTCCATGACCTCTTTCATTATTGTGTTCTCAGTGGCTGCTGCTTGCTTTAAAGTGAAAGGCAGGAAAATGAAACAGAAACCTGCAGCTTTAATAACCAATTTCCAGAAAAGAGTTTGCACCGCGGCTTCGGAAAATCTCGCTTCGTTTGTTTACGAAGATGATACGGCGTCAGGCAGGCTGTTTAATTAATGCAAGCTGGAGGTGCCGATTGAAAAGCAGGCATGAGCTGATATGATTATGTATTGACAATTTACGAAATTATTGTCATTAAAATGTGTCAGAGGGAAAAAAAGTGCTTGGAATACAGAGAGGATCGTTTGGTTTGAAATTAAAATTTGCGCAGCTTAAGAAAAATGTGGTTTAAATGCTTCTGGTATTGTTTGATGTGGTAAAAAGCCATCCCGGGCTTCCTATTCGATATGGGGAATGCGTCAACAGCTATCCCTGTTATTGGCTTTAGTTAATTATAAATGCACGCTGGTGTGATAGTGGACTGGTAGAACTTAAAAATGATCCCTGATAATATATTTGGTTGCGGTTCATGTCGTTGGTGGTTTCCAAACTCATTCTGACCTATGGGCTGTGTCATAAAATTCTGCCATTTCGATGTGTGGTACGGACCAGGGCTCCTGGTCTTATTCTGACAAATAAATAAGGAATCTATTCTAGATCAAAACTGCCTTTGGAAAATTTAAATTCCTAGGACAGTTCTGTTTCTCTAAAAGAAAAAAGAAGTTATTACGTGATGTGGTTCATTTGATGAAAAAGAAGAAAGTTTACAACTCACGACTGATATGCCTGGACTAAATTTAGTTTGATGGAATGAGGACAACTAATTGAAACTAGCTGGGACTCAAAACCCTGCACAGGACAAGTTCTCCCAAATCTGCTGTATTTTATCAAAGTTTAAGTGAACATATAGAATTAAAAAATGGGTTCTGCATGACCTAGTTCATGGGCTGAAGTAATTAAGAGCACAGGTTACCTCTCTGTCTGTAGAAACACACCTGTATATATTTTCATTACTCGTACTTTGCATCCAACAAATACAGTATTTTCCTCTGAATTGAAAGTTAATCAGTGTTAGTTTTTTGGGAAGAGCTTATGTGCCCATGAGCGGGGAGGGCTGTGCTCTGCTGCTCCTGCAGAACCTGGGAGCTGAGCTGGAGACTGACCTCGCTGACTTGCTGCTGTGGGACATGTTGAGCGTGTGCATGGGGAGACTGGGTGGGAAAGGGGCAGCTAAAACCATCCATATTTCATGAATAATAGTGAACCTCTTCTAGAAACTGAGTTTTTAAGAGAGGGAAAAAATTGTCTTCTCTCTCCCAGCTTTGTTGGAGAGGGACTTTTTACAGGGGCACATAGTGATGGGAAGAGGGATGAAGGCTTTAATCTGAAAAAGGGGAGATTTTGCTTTTAGAAGAAATTCTTCACTCCAAGGGTAGTGAGATGCTGACATAGGTTGCCCAGAGAGGTGGTAGATGCTCCCTCCCTGGCAACATTTAAGGCCAGGTTGGACAGGGCTTTGAGCAACCTGATCTAGTGGAAGGTATCCCTGCCCATGGCAGGGGGGTTCCAACTGAAACCATTCTGTGATTCTGTGATTTTAAGTAGTGGTTGCACACTTGCAGTAAAGGCTGAGCTCTTTTTTAGCTGTTTTAAAAATAAGACATGAATGTTTTTTCTTAAATCAACATTGATATAAGGAATTCAAACCAGCTTTCAAATCTGTCTCCCATTTTTGCTTCCAAAGTGCAGGCGAGAGCTTGCAATCTCTGCCCCATGAAAACTCGTGTCAGTGAACACCCTTGTTTGCAGGAGTGAGCAGGAGCGGGGAGCTGTCAGGTGCTGCTGCAATGGCTATGGACCAGGCACAGCTCATTTGTGCTGGTTGGTTTGGCAGCTCCTCTCCCACACAGCAGTGTGCATACCTCCCGCACACCTTCTTTTTATGCTATATACAGTGAAGTACAGTAAATCACATGCGGTGCTTGGCTGCAGGTTGCCAGGGAGGTCCCGGTTGTGGGTGTAGCACCCAGCTCCCACAGGGCTGAGGATGGGCTGGAGGAGCCACTATCTCCTAGTTTTTCTTAATGTCTTCAGAGATGTTGCATGCAGGAGGGAATTTCCAACCCTTATGCTGACATTGACCTTTCAAGGGCGACATTCTGAGAAAAAAATAAATCAGTTTAAAGTAGATTGCACAGAAATCACATTACCAGCTGCAGTAGTTCAGAGCGACATAGTCCTATGCAGGCGTCTACAGAGACGGCAGATGATATAACTTTGAGGATGCTGCTCTGATACCTCTCGTTTCGAAATCGGAGGAAAACATGTTGTCTCCATGAGGAAAGTGCAGAAGCTGGTGCTGAGACATATTGAAATATGTGCTTAACTTCGACCACCTCAGTGGCTCCACTGAAGGAAGTGCAGCGCTATTCGCATGCCTCAAGTTAAGCATGGGGCTGATGGGTTTCATAGCACCTTGCAAGGCTGGGCTTGATTTTGAACTGAATTTTCCATTTTTGTTCACATGAGAAGTTCAAGGAGCTTCAGGGGGATTACTCCGACTAGCAAGGGCTGAGTGACCCCCTCCAGTCAACTGCAACCTAGTAAGTTCTTTTGCTGAAAAGTTTTTTTCCATTTTTTCCATTGGAAAATATTTTGTTTAAAATAATTTATGTTTTCCCGGTGTACGTGTAATATCTTTCTCCAAAAGTATTTCATAGCATTTTGGAAATCCCAGTAGTGTGAATTAAAAATTAAAATATTTGTGACATCATAGACCTAAATAATGATTAACGGAGATTATGTGCAAAAGGGTAGAAAAGAGCAGAACAAGAAAGTCTTGCTTCAGCTGATGGAGTTTATTTCATGTGTATAAAAGGTCTTTTTTTTTGCTGAATCACTGATGTTCAAGGGGATCTCTGCACTTCTATGTTGTGCTTGAAATTGAAAGGTCCTTTTTGTTGCTTAGTGCTACCTTTTAATTATTTAAATGTAGGAGAGTCTGATTAAAAGCCTTAATTAGATGTATTTAAGGTTGGTAAATATGTCGCTGTTCTGAAGGCCCAATATCATCCCATGGATGGGTGGATGCATTAGTTATTTGCCAAAATGCAAGAAAGTTTCTCGGAAACAAAACAAAAAAACCACTTCAAACACTCTATTTGTGGAAATAAATAGTGGGTGGACCTATTTTCCCGGCGTGAAAGTCAAGTGGAGTTTTTAATTGACTCCAACAGGCGCTGGATCAGGCCTGTGGGGTGTTTGGTGCTCAGTTACAAGTTAGTGCTCTCCCTAATCACCTTGTTCTCTAAAGGAAATAGATACTAAACAGGAACCATCTGGTAATACATTCTGTACCTCTTAATTACAATGTTTTGAGTGGCACCTAAATAAATTTCATTTACAAGCACATGACTGCTTGTCAAAAGCTCTGTTGATAATTTTATTATTGTAGTATACCTTCTCGCTTAATGACCCCGGCCCAGTAAAGTCAGGAATATTTAGCTCTACGGCAAAAAAGTGATTATCTTAAAACAGGAAAGACACAAACTCCATCCTTCATGTCATGTTTTTAATTATTTGCAAATGTTTTTATTTCTGTCTTGTAGTTCCCCATACATTTACACAGGACAGGGAGATCTGCAGTAGAAGTGACCAAAACTCTGATATCTTGGTAGAGAGGAGAAGTTGAGGCAGCTCTGCAGAGAGCCCTGGTGTTGTCGTAAAGTGCCTGTGTTATTTTATGATCCGTGTGTTTCTGTGTAGATGTACTGTAGCATTTAGACAACTTTCTCTTTGTTAGCTGCAGGAAAAGATCAATATTATAAAGAAGTCGAGTGACTCTGTGAATTAGTCTCCTGCGTTTTCACACTGGGAAGCAGGGATTTAAATCCTGTCCCTGGTTTTGAGGCTGAGCCACAAAACCCTGTTCAAGGTTCACGTTGGCGCCTCCCCCAGATTTGGAAGGTTTTGGTTTGGGGTAGCAACCTAACCATGGCTGGAGCTGAAAATGACTTTCCTAGTCACTTAGTAATCTCTGGCGGAAATTAGTCTGTATTACAAAATCAACATATAATTTGTCAGAAAGCAGTGTGATTGGCAGCCTCCATTAGAGAAAAGCCTGGGACAGCACTAGGATGAAGCGGTGCCTGTGGGGACCTGCCACCACTGTGGTATCCTGGATCTCCTGGCAGGGTTTTTTTTGGGATGGAAGGAAAAAAGGCTTTCTCAAGCCATGACATCAAGTAGTGGCACATCCGCTTGCTGGGGTGAGCAGCATCCTGCACAGCAAAACCTTGGTCCGTCTAAGTGTTGAATATGCAAAAAATCACCAGTAATGAGCAGCTTTTGCTAAGTTTGCTGCCAAAGTGCTAATTTGTCTTTGTGTTCGAACGTCTTTTTAAAATAACAAGTTGGAGGAGATGAAAATACCAGGAAGAAGAGCATGGGGGACCTTTCTGAGAAAACAAGAAGAGTGTGGCTCCCAGAGGGGCTTTGTCCACTTCTTTGGGATGAGCCGCCCATGGGAAAAAGTAGCCACATAAAAAATAAAATAAGGTTATTTCTAAATGCATGGCAAGTTAAAAAGGGAATCCTACCGCTCTCACCAGGATCCTTTATTCCTTTTTAGTTGCAATTGATGGTTTTTCTGTTCTCAAAATAATTTTGTCTCTAGGTCTCGGTCTTGATGTGGGAACTTCAGGAAACAGATAAGCTTTCAAATATTTCTTTTGTAATCAATGCTTTAGCAATCTGGAGTTGAAATAGTATTTAAATTCAGAAAGGTGCTGGTAAAACGGAGAGCACGATCATTGCCAGATGGGTTTGCACGGTTGGGTTTAAGGAGACTGAGCTGTCTGAGTGGGAGACGGGGAATTCACTGTACACAGCAAACTGTTATACCCTGCACTGTAATATCTGGATTTGAAGCTGATATTTAAAGAGGGCACTTGCTTTACTTATGAGATTAAAGGCAAATGCTCTCTTTTAAAAATGAAGTCGTGCTGTGTTTTGCACCTTTTGACACTTATTAACTCAGGTCATTAAAAAGAGGCTAATTAAAAAAGAATGTAAAACAAAAGAGTCATTTGTCTATCGCTGCGCTCGGTTCTTCATGTGCGCTGGCTGGAGGCAGTCTCCGTTTAAACCTTGGGTACAGAAAACACTGATAGCCACTGGGGCATGCTTGGAGCTTGTCATGGCTTTTGGCGAGACTGTGGTCCGGCTCATTATGCACCTCATAAAGAAGAGAAGTCATTGTCATCAAAATTAGCCGAAGCTGGAATTTACATTCATGGAAATTTTTGTTTCGCCACTGTCCTCTGGGGCTGGACGATAAAGGAAACCTTTTACCAGCTGC
Source organism: Bucorvus abyssinicus (assembly GCA_009769605.1). Taxonomy (NCBI): domain Eukaryota; kingdom Metazoa; phylum Chordata; class Aves; order Bucerotiformes; family Bucorvidae; genus Bucorvus; species Bucorvus abyssinicus. Next base: position 4,381,898 of record CM020032.1, read on the forward strand.
AGTTGAAGTAAGTGAAGTTTAATAGATGCTTAGTGCTTCAGTACGGCATTTCTGAACATACTGTGCTACACGCGTGTGTTATTTTACAGCCGATGAGTATTCCGTACAAAGGGTGTGTGAGTTCACTGATTTCTGGTGCACGAGATGTGCGCAGCACATTCAAACCCAGCCTGAAAAGAGACCAGCCTCCTGTCACCGCTGTTTATCCCAAAAGATGTTTTGGTTCTTCCTAAGGGAGACTTTGCTAGCAGGAACCTTCTCTCTTGTAAGGTTAAAAATGTGGCTTTTCATGGGATTAAACTTTTCTCATGCTAGTGAGGGAGTCCTTCCAAAAGGGTATAGTGCTTTTTTTTTTTCGCTAAAAGCACATAAGATCGGTGGGAGGAGCCATGCGCTGGTTGGTCTGACCTGGAGCTCATCCAAGCTGAGGTGAAGTGGAGGTATTTCGAAGGCAGGAGTTTTGCTGGGCGCATTTTACATCCCATTGAACTCTGCAGAGGAAGCCATAAAGGCTAGTTAGCCCTGGAGGATGCCCACCACTCCCCATGCACGTTCATGTGACGGCACTTGGCGCTGGTTTTGCCTCGCTGCTGCAGGTCCAAG